>OY812998.1:82303932-82576432 GCA_963681545.1 Germaria angustata
TCCCAAAGATTGCAATATTTCACTTAGATTTAACCAAAGAAATCGATACTTAGATATCACTGCTGCTGAATGGTTCTTCATTATGTCCTAAAAATATTAAATTTATTTAAAACTATTTGCATTATCTGATTGACTATAAAGTTGATGACACTTCATGACCTTTACGAGTATCTCCAAAGCGTATTCATTACTAGTACAAAAAGAACAACAGTGCAAAGTAATAAGCCATTGTCAAAAAAAAAATTATTCAGTTTTTAGACTTTGTGTATTTCTTAGTTCAAGTCCAAGTATGTGCCGCAGTGTTATTATTTAGAGTTGTTGCTGCATCACATAAACAGAACAGCGGCTTTAAAACTTTTACATAATGCTTGCAAGTAGAAGCATTATTATGACTTAAAAGTTAAATACAAAAGGAATTGCGAAGCGGGCAGAAACCCCAATTTGTAAAACGCAATTTATTAATGAGAACCTGGTTTCGATCCCTGTTCAGGACATTAACATCATAAGTTTTTCTGATTTACATTAGTGTGGCGTTGAGGTGACTATTATTGGACTGTTTAAATTATGAGGGCTTAGCACTGGTCACTGAACAGTATCGGCAGCGGTTGATATTCCTCTATGCTTATATACACTATATCACGGAGGCCTCTTTCGTCGGTATTGTTAGCAGTATCATCGGCGAAGTAAACCAATTAATAAAATGGCTACACATACACCTTAAGAAAACTTAATGCGTCTCCCTAACACCAGATGCACTAGAACTCCGCTATAAACATTAAAAACGTGGAATAATAGAGTTTTAAAAAGAATTTAAGCTCTGCCTCTGTTTTCTCATTTCACCGCCTATCTCTCTATGCTATTCCTTTCACAAAAGAAGTAACACCTTAGTAGTAGGCATTTATTGCCTGAGTATTACTTCTCTTAAAAAAAATTTATAAAAAAACATGTAACATTTTTATCAAATTTGTTATTCGAGATATTCCCCAAAATAATTATTTAATATTTTATTGTTTGTTGTTGGCTTAGATAAGTATGTATGTATATGCCTGCATTTCATTGGCGCTAACCAAATCATCAGTACCCTTTAGGGTGCGTACAGAGTGGCCGCTTGTTGCCGAGCCGAGCCGACTGACGCTTATTGCGAGAACTTGTTCATGCGAGCAACAAGTTTGAGTGTGCATAGTGGATGCGAGAATCGGCGCTGACATTTTATCTATTATTTGTGTTTTATGTATGGTTGGATGCATTTGGGTTTGTTGTTCATTCGTGTTTGTGAAATTGAAGTGAAAAGATATGGGTTCGTCAGATGATGAGTATTTAGCTTCGGCTACTGTTTTAAAGATTAATAAGAGATAAATTTTGGAATTTCGTATGCATGAATAAAATATAATAAATTTCAATATAACTTATTTGGTATTTTCATTTCTAAAACACGGTTATGATAACATTTATTTTTCTGATCCCACAAAGCCGCCCGAGAAAACACTTATTAATTGTTCTATATTCATTTTAAATAAACCAAAACAGACGACAAGATCTTTCAAGAAAAGTTCAACAAGAATGACATTAAATGATGAATGACAGCATATAATATTTGCTTTCAATTTTTACAAAGAATTATATGCCCAAAATTGCAACGACTGAAATGCAATAGACAAAAAGAAGAAAAAGCATTCTTTTCTACTTTTTCTTAAATATTTGTTTTTTTTATGTTTTCCGAACAAGTTGAAATCATAACAACAACATAAACAATGTTTTCGGACTCAATTATCTGACCAGCTCGGCCCCTGTTTAAAATAAACCAAAACACACGACTGTTTTCAAGAAAACAACAACAACCCAAAATTACAACAACCGAAATGCAATAGACAAAAAGAGAAGAAACATTTTTTTACTTTTTCTTACATATTTGTTTTTAATTTTTTTATGTTTTCCAAACAAGTTGAAATCATAACAAGAACATAAACAATGTTTGCGACGCTGAAAAACGCTTTGGAACTGTTTTCTCACACTCAATCAGCTTTACGGTCTGACCAGCTCGGCGACTACTATGAACTGTTCGCGCTTGTTTGTACTAATTTGTATATTACCAGTTTTCTCGCATTAGCTCTCGCAATAAGCGTCAGTCGGCTCGGCTCGGCAACAAGCGGCCACTCCGTACGCACCCTTAAGGTGAATTCACCCATTCGTTCTGAACGTACCGATCGCTTTTTTTATATGTAGTTTGACGTCTCTATTTTTTTGAGTGTGAGCGAAAGAGAGTAAATTTAATGCGGAACAACAACAAAAATTTCGTTCAGAACGAATGGGTGAATTGACCTTTAGCCAAAGCATGATTGAAAAGCATTAAACCTTGTATACTAATACCAATTCAGAAAACATATATGTATGTAAAGGTGAATTCACCCGTTCGTTCTGCAGGAAATTTTCGTTGAGAGACAATTTTAGTTTACTGCAGGGATACGCAAAACAAGGGCGCCGCGCCAATGCTTACGCTCTTTTTTTGTGTACATGTGCACACGTATTGCAGAGAAATAAAAAACATAAATCAGTCTCACTCGAGCATTCAAACACGATGGACGTGCTACGCTTGTTGTTAGAAATTAGCGTTGCCATATGCAAAAAGTGCGATCCCCAGAAATTCACATGAAATTAACCTGAGGAAATACTAGTTCTTATGAACAAAATTTTTATGAGAAAATGGAGATTTAAGATTTAAAATTTAGGTATGACATGAAAATGTCAGATCTGGTGACACTGATTCTTTATGTGTGTTTGTGAGGGCAAACAAAATGTTTATATGTATTTTTGCCTATCGCTGGTTTACTGAGAGTTTGCTCAGAGAAGATTCACCCGCGTCGAACAAATATTCCGTAGAAACAAAGCTACCATATGCAACAACTGTGTAAATGTTGTGTGTTACTTTTACAAGCCGGCAGCACAGTGGCAGTTGATTGCAATTTGCATTGTTTAAAATTTAACAAATTTTTATAAAATAAAAAATATAAAAATGAATAAAAGTTGAGTGCATTTTCTAATAGCTATTTTGTTAAATAAATATAAAAAAATTACAAATATACTCTGTATATTATTGTACATACATATGTACATATAATATGATGTGGCAGCTCATTTCAATTGTGCATAAAAAATTTATGTATCTGGCAGCACAGTTCAATTCGTTCGGGACGATAATTAAAATTAAAGCTGAAAGTCCATACCATCCGTTCTATGCGTCGATGCGTTTCATGCGTCTGTCCAAAAAGTTGATTCTGTGTAATTGTATGTAACAAGTTACAGAGCAAAACGCATAGAACGTATAGAACGCATAGAACGCATGAAGTAGGTTTACTTTCTACTTTTCTATGCGTCTCATGCGTCATGAGAGAGAGGTGAAAAAAGGTCAGTTGTTTTTGTTAACCATGGATGACAAATTATATTTTATGTTCAATGATATCGATTAAAAATTTGTGTGGTGGATTTTAATTTTCTCTTTTTGTTGCATTAAAAAAGTTTTTAATAAAAGAAAAACCTTTCGCATTAAAGTGTACAACTACTTTTATTGATAAAATATATTAAAGTCAATTTTTAACATATTTTTTTCATTAAGAAAATTTGCGTTCTAGTTATCGATTACTTTTATGTACCGAGTGTCATCTCTGTTTTGTTTATTATTTTTTAATCAACTACAAGGGAAAATAATGTTATTGAAGCTGCAAAAATACAACTAAATTCTCATTTCGTGTTCTTTTGCAGCTTTCCGTAGGACCAAAATATTATGTATATAAACTCAATGCCTTCCAGAAATTCTTTTAAAGTCACAATTTCACATTCCATTTTTGCATAAATTTGTTCTATTTGATAAAAATATTTACACTACAGCTGATCAAAATAAAAAAGCTGACGCATGAAACGCATTGTATGTAACTTCACGCATAGAACGCACAACATACGCATAGAACGCATACGCATAGAACGGATGGTATGGACTTTCAGCTTAAACCAATTCAAGCAAAAATTGTTCCGCATTAAGCTCTAAACACATAGACGACAGCAGACTTCACGACTTCACGGCTTCAAATGCAGCCAACTTCAAATGCTGCTCTGAAGTCAGCTTCATAAATATTTTGAAGACAGTAACAGCATAATAGTCAGCTGATGTGTATTTTAGCAATACAAATTTCGGGGATGCCGGATATATATTTTATAATGAATAAAATTAAAGTTATTGATAATAAAATGTGATAATATCACGAAAAACTATAAAAACACATAAATTTATTTCTTTATTGTATTTTTGTAATGTTCTTTTATGTTTAATATTAAAAAAAAATTTTTTGTTTTTATTTGTCCAATTTATATATATAGTGGCAACACTATATTTGTTTAGTGCTGCCCGTCAAAATAGAAAATAGCCTAAATTGGCAGCAACAGCAAATGCTGTTGTGCAGTCGTGCTGCTGTGCTGCTGTCAAAATAATCGTTTTCATTTAAATACATGCATTTTATATTTGAAATATTGCTGCTTGCTGTCTGCTGTCGTCTATGTGTTTAGAGCTTTAATTTACTCTCTTCCTCTCACTCTCTCAAAAATAGAGACGTCAAACTACATATAAAAAAATCGTTCGGAACGTTCAGAACGAACGGGTGAATTCACCTTAAGTATAATAGCATTAAAAAGCTTTTGTACAAACACAACACAATAACAATTATAATCTTGCGTCTTATTTTTCTTTTTACTCCTTTATACAATTAATAGCCCTTTGTCTGATAACAAAAGTATTTATAATGCAAAATGTAAAACAAAATTTGTAATAACAATATTTATCAAATTTGTTATTCGAGATATTCTCCAAAATAACTACATATGTATGTACATACATATTTAATATTTTATAAATACATACTTTTATTATAAAGTCGTAAAGAGAAAAATAAAAAGACGCAAGTCGATGTTAATTGTTTGTTGTGTTGTGTTTGTACAAAAGCTTTCTAAAGCTATTATACTTACTTATGTACATACATATATGTTTTGTGAATTGCAAATAAAAAAATATGATTGAGCCCTGTTTGGATGTTATTTTAATTATTTAGTAAGAAAATACTATTACCAAAGACTATAGATTATAGAGATGTTGCACTGCCATACATTGTGCTGCAGATGCTAAATTTTTGATGGGATTTCCCGAAAATTCTTTGTTATTATAAAATTACAAAGAGAGTTTATTCTCAGAAAATTTCTTGTTCTCTGAGAACAATTGCTAAGTTATCTCAGCAATTCATTCTTACATACATACATATGTATGTATATGCATGAGTGAGTACGTGTGTGCATCTATAATATACATTCTACATATAAACATCTAGAAATAAAAAAATTAATGAAGTCTTCTTTTCATACATTTTATGCGCAAATAAGCTGAAGAAAAGCCATAGTTACTGATTTTTTAATTGTAGGGTAAGAACAAGTGTTTTATTGTTGTATAATTGTAGCTATATCGATTCGCACCGAAACGCAAATTGCCTTACTATCTACATATACTTATATTTTTTAACAATTAATCAAGAATTAAAATAACAGAAGTGGACGTGTACAATTTGTTAAAGAAAATTTCAAAGTAAAACCAAAGACTAGATTTAAGTATAATGATGTTGACATACACATTGTCCTGCCAAAGCTAAATTTTTGAAGGAATATTCCTTGTGTATGACTAGTGATAGGATTCTCTCAACGGAGAGCAAAATACCAAAATGGAAATAAACTCTCAGCAAAAGCAATTCATACTTATGAACATTGTTTATGTTTGTGTGTTTACATTGCCAATATTTTACCCACCAAGCAA
Organism: Germaria angustata; assembly: GCA_963681545.1. Lineage (NCBI taxonomy): Eukaryota > Metazoa > Arthropoda > Insecta > Diptera > Tachinidae > Germaria > Germaria angustata. The sequence goes on from OY812998.1 coordinate 82,309,775, forward strand.
ACAGGTTTGCTTTTAGATGAGTACTAATTAAAAATAGTATGTGATCAAGCCTTTTCCTAGTCCACTAGCATTCAAACAACAATTAATTTCTTTTGACTTTCTAAACAAGACAAAAAACAATTATTCTAAACTTAGCCTTAGATTGTAAACTAAAGTTATATACCATAAGTACGACAATTAAGGAACAACATATATCAACGTTTTTATATTATGTTCGCTGCTTTTTACAAACTCAAATAATATTATGACGTATTGTATGTAAAACTTATTGGATCTTCTGTGTTGCCGTAGCAAAACAATACAGTGTTTTTGTTGTATAAATAAAACAGCATACACTGTCGTCGAATTGTAGATGCCTTATGAACCAATTCGAAAAACGTGCCAATAGAATTAACATCAATTCGTTATTTTGTTGGTTACATAGCTCAACGAATATCTTGAGTTAAATGTCGTATGGATCTAATTAAACCAGCGCAGATTTTGTCATATCCTTCGGAAATGTTTCTTCATGGAAAAAATTACGAAACAGAATCTGATTTTGGAAGTTTGTGCGCTCCGTCCGACTTATTTTGTGAAGTTTGCAAAATTCATATAAAGGTCTTCGAAAAAATATTTTTAAATAACAAAGAAATAAAAAACTATTGTTGAGCAATGTGTAAAATGCAACAAAGATTCAATTTATTCCTTTTGGTTTGAAGAAAGTTACATATGTTATGAACACAGGATAGAGATGCTAAATTTACTAGTCCTTATACTATTACGAAAGCCTTCTTCATCGGAAACATACAGATATAAATCATCAAGCAGTGACAAAGTTAAAATTTTAAACCATTAAATATACATATGTATATAAATAAAATTAATCAATAGTTAATAGTTATCAAACATAAGCTTTTGTTTTATTACAACTTTGTTTTATATGTAAGTACATACATACACATATTGTAAGCACACAATTGAATTTTCTAAAATAATGTCATTATAATTCGGTGTGAATTAGCGTAGTAGCAGTTGTACAACAACAGAACACGTTTCTTACCCTACAATTAAACAATCGGTAACAGTGGCATCTACGTAGCTTATTTCCACATAAATTGTATGAAAATATACATACTTCTTTTAGTTTTTGATTTTATTTTTCTGGAATGTGTTGTGAACGAAAATAAATAACATACTCTCAAACAATTTTTTAAGACGCTCTTTCTACATGTGTATGTATGTTTTAATGTGTGTTGCTTTATAGTATAAAGTTTAGCTCTGTTCCACATGCATAAAGGTGAATTCACCCATTCGTTTTGAACGTTCGGAACGCTTTTTTTATATGTAGTTTGAAGTCTCTATTTTTTTTTTGAGAGAGAGAAAGAGAGTAAATTTAATGCGGAACAAATTTTGCTTGAATTCGTTTTTACTCTCTTTCTCTCTCTCTCTTTAAAAAATAGAGACTTCAAACTACATATAAAAAAGCGTTCGGAACGTTAAAAACGAATGGGTGAATTCACCTTAACGAAACAGTCCGAACTAGCCCAAAGTTACCCAAAACCGTTCCACATAACAATTTTTGTGCAAAAAAGAGAGAAAATGAGAAAGTAATTTTTTTAATTTCCTGTACAAATTTGCACGAACTTTTTCTTTGGGTAAGTTCGGACAAGAATTTAACAATCATCTGTTTTTTGTTTACATATGAAACTGATAGATTTATCGGAAACTTTGCAAGCAAAAGAAAAAGTTTAGTTTTTATAAATAATAAAGCAGAATTTGAAAAAAGAAACAGCATTAAAAATATTTAAATCGACCGTAATTTTTCTTTCCATTTTAAAAGATTTATAAATATTTAAAAAAAATGCAATTGTTAAGTTTTTCTTCCACTTGTTTTTCAATTATTTTACAGCTATTGACAATGATGCAAATGCTTTGTTTTTATAATTTGAAGACTTTTAAGCGTCTAAAAGCACTTAAATAGATTTTAGTTTAAAAAGTAAGCAGCATTAGTATTTCAGGAACTACAAAAATGGTTTTTTGCGTTCCAGCTATTGTGGGTAACTTTGGCAAATTTAGAGAGTAATTTTCATTTTGCTCTCAATAGTCCGAACTTGTCCGAGATCTTGTGGAACAAACCTTTTATACTCTGAGTTATTCTCTCAATTAGCGTGAGTACGAAATTTATGCTTTCCCTGTTACATGCTTCCCCCCTTCATCAAGAGAAGAGTAAAATATTTTAAAATTTCAAATGTAGGAAGTGCAACATCTTTATAATCTATAATAATCTTTGCTATTAGGTTTACAATATTAGAGTTTGGAGCAAGACCAATGTGGCGCTAAAGTTTATTAAAATCAGCGCGATTGAAGTTGGCATTATTTGCTCTGAATACTTGAATGGGCAACAGATAAAAGTGACTTGTCGGACGTGATGAAACATTAAAAGTCTGAACATAGATTTTATTTCATTAAATTAGGCACAAGACTAATATTTAACATCGTTCTACGACTTTTAAAGGTTGATAACTTAACTAGCGCCAATCTTCTAGTATAAAGTGGCAGATTTAGCATATTTCAATAAAGATCACGGAGATCAAACAATAAGAACTGTTTTTGTACAGATTCAACTGTTTTAACATGAAAGTTATGTATAAAATTATTTATAAAAATTTTAATATCATATTGTTTGTTGTTGGCTTAGCTAGGTACATACATATGTACATATATGCCTGCATTTCATTGGCGCTAACCAAATCATCAGTACCGTTTTTGCCAAATCATGATTGAAAGTATTCAAAGCTCATATACTTATGCAAAAGACTACAGATATACATATGTATGTATGTAAGTATATGAGAATTCCAACAGAACCCAATCATGATTTGGCTAAAAGGGTACTGATGATTTGGTTAGCGCCAATGAAATGCAAGCATATACCTAGCTAAGCCAACAACAAACAATAGGATATTAAAATAGTTATTTTGGAGAATATCTCGAATAACAAATTTGATAAATATTATTCATAAAATTTATAAATAATTATGTATAAAATTATGGAGTCTTATTCCAGAATAATTTCGCTGTATTTATATATGTACATATGTACATAGTCGCATGATCTCATACGATTTCGAAATTCATTTTTCCAGCGTTCTATAAACACAACAACACGAGCTTTATATGCCGTTATTGAAATGTGTTGTATCAAGTAGAATTCCCAAATCTGAGGTAACAAGTTATAATAACCCCTAATAAAATCATAATATAATAACTCTCTTGTAATTTTCTCTAATAAAAATGTTCGTTCACAATAAAGTGAACAAACATATAAATATACAAACATATAAATATACAAACATATAAATATACAAACATATAAATATACAAACATATAAATATACAAACATATAAATATACAAACATATAAATATACAAACATATAAATATACAAACTTATAAACATACATACTTACTTAAAACTAGTTTTTGTCCAATTTCTTTTAATTTTAATATATAATTGCTGATATGCATATTTTTCCACAACTTTGTACACAAACATGCATACTTATATTCCTTCAACTCTTTTATTGCCCTAATTTTTATTACCATTAATATGATTCTCATAAGAATCCCAAAAATCAATAAACTCTATGTAGATCAATAAACTAAAACTGTAATGTATGAAGTACTTGGAAAATAAACTCTATGTATGTAGATCAATAAACTAAAAGTAAAACATATCTAAAAAACTGTAATGTATGAAGTACTTGGAATTATTGCCCAATCAATAAAATTATTAAACAAACATTTTTTTTACAAATTATTTCGAAATAGTTCATAAGAATATGATGTACTTTAGAAATAAGCATTTCTTTTGTAAACTATATAAAAACTAAGATTTGAAAAGAATAAAGGCATTCATTTATTTTGATTCAACAAAAACACAACGGTTTTTTTCTTTTAAACCGGGTAATTTTAAAACCCAAAATTGGCGCAGTCGGTAGGATACCGCAAGTCCTACCCAACATAAAGTAAAAAAGATTTTATTTTTTCGCGTGGGGCTTGGATATTTATCCTTGATGCGGTAGTGAAAATTTTAATTAGCTAAGAAGCTAAAAGAAATAAAACATTTTCAAATTAGTGAAAATTTTAGCTAAGAAGCTAAAAAGAAATAAAACATTTTCAAACTAGTGAAAATTTTAAATTAGCTAAGAAGCTAAAAGAAATAAAACATTTTCAAATTAGTGAAAATTTTAGCTAAGAAGCTAAAAAGAAATAAAACATTTTCAAACTAGTGAAAATTTTAAATTAGCTAAGAAGCTAAAAGAAATAAAACATTTTCAAATTAATGAAAATCCCTAAAATTGGAAGGGCGCATTGTGATCTGTTAAAAACCGTGTGAATTTTTTTTTTTTTGACAAAACAAAAATATTAACTAAGAATTTAAAAGAAATAAAATATATTTCCGAATAAAAACAACAGTGTCAATTTTTTTTAAAAGCAAATTTTCAAAAAAAAACTTTATGCAATAACAAAGTTCTAAAAATTCAACATCACCAAATAAAATTAAAAGGACGAGTTGTGATTTGTTAAGAACAAACAACGACATTTTTTTTCAGTTTATTTGATGAAACAAAATAAACATCTCAAAAGATGAAAAAGAAAAAAATTTTCAATTAAGAAGAATCTAAACTCAAGGACAAAAGGACTTTACAAACATCTTTAAAAATAATCTACACGAAACCCAGAAAAATTTTTTAAAGAACAGTTCATGCCGAGAACTGCAACGTGAAATACTCAATCCTGGACACAGCACCAACAAGAAATCTGAAGATCTGAATTACAACAACAATAGCAACATTATAAAAAGTAAGAGAACCTTTTCATGAATTTGTTACTATTTTTTTTAAAGATATTAAGTACAATTTTAGTAGAATAAGAATAACAAAACAAACAATTAAGAAAACGATTTTTTCCAAAACAAACAAATTTTTTTTTTGATTTCCTAAACATAAAAACATATAAATTAAAATTTAAATGTATGCTGTCGCGTGAAAATTACTTTAACTAAAATAAACACAAGAACTAAATATTTAAAAAATAAGAAAGGACGTCTAAAATATATTAGAATATAAAAAAAGCCGGCAAAAACAAAATAGATTATAAGGAAATGTGTTAATAAAAATAAAGAAAATATAATAATAGTAAAACGATATAAAATGTATAGTAAAGAAATTGTGTACGTACAACATGGCTCAAGTAAATTTCGACCCCTTAAAATACTTAGGCAACCTCCCTGATTTCAATGGGAATAGAAGAGACCTGAACACATTTCTCAATTTAGTACACAGGGTACACCCGATCTTACAAACATATGACGTACTTTCTCAGGCACTCTTCTCAGATCTCATTAAAAGTAAGTTAAAAAATAAAGCTAGGGAAGCCATAGAGATAAACTGCCAAGCAACTTCTTGGACAGAGATAAAATCAGTCCTTCAAAACAACTTTGGAGACAGGTTAAGTTGCGAGGAACTTTTTGGCTCACTTAGGGCCACAACATTCAAAACTACTAGTCTTGATTTCTATGAGGAAATTAAAGGCAAATTAAGAAGACTTAATAACAAAACTGCTTTCATACTCGGACAAGAACAAGACGCTATAAATTTAGCTGCACACAATAATTCCCAGTCAGCCCTTAACATTTTTAAAGCAAAGATCCCAGAACCTATGAAGACAGTATTGGCATGTCGTAATCCTGGTTCCTTAGAGGAAGCATTGTTTGAAGCCGGTTATGCACATAGAGGTATAGACAGTATTCAGCCATTCAATAGGAACAAATTTGAATCGAGGAAACAATACAGGACCCACACACAAAAACAACAGACACGTTACCCCCAACAAAATTCACAGAATTTTCAACAGAATTCACGATATCCTTCACAACGTTTCTATAACCCACAAAACCAGCAACATTCACCGAACTTACCGCAAAATTCACGATATCCTCCACAACGTTTCTAAAACCCACCACATTCGCAGAATTACTCTCAAAACTCACGACATCCACCTCAACGTTTTCGCAATTCTCAAAATCAACAAAATTTTTCACAACGCACACTAAACGCAGGACAATACCCAACACAACAGGGATCCCAAAATTATTGTTACCAACAACAACCATCCGCTGAACCAATGGATATAAACAACCATGAACTAACAGGAGAAAATTTTCCGTCATCAGCCTCGGATACCTACCACATATAAAAATAAAGACCAAGTTAGGGTATTTGAAACTAATTATCGATACTGGCGCAACCAATTCGATCCTAAATCCAGGAATCTGTCATCCTAAATGGTTGTATAAAACGAACCCCATCTTCGTTAAAACCCTACTAAATAAAACTCAAATAAATCAAAAGGCCAGAATTAAAACTTTCGAAGAATTTGGTTTGAATTTTTTATAATGAAATTCCATGATTACTATGATGGATTAATAGATAACGACCTGTTATTACCATTGGAAGCGTGTATAAATTATAAAAACAAAACTATTCAATTTGGTGATAACACCCTACCCCTTTTTGAAGAAAATTACAAGAGAAAGAAAGAAGATCAGGAAAAAATCGACAAGGGTACCAATAAAACCGAAAAGGATGGAAACCAAGAAGTGGAAGAAATCTACTTTCAGGATTTATTACAACATAAAGAAGTTCGACTAGTAAAGCAAATACGAACGGACCACTTTTTTTTAAAGAGAAGTTACACTCAGGCAATTAATGCCTACTACTTAAATTAAGGTGTTACTTCTTTTGTGAAAGGGATAGGGTAGAGAGGACAGGTGGTGGAGTTAGAAGACAGAGAGAGCGCGAGAGAGAGACTTTTTTTAATTTCTGTGTTACAACTCAGCTATTCCGCGTTGATTTATTATTATTATTATATTTTTTTTATAGCAGAGTTGCAGCGCCTCTGATGTTTTGTTTTACTTCGCCGACGGTTATTGCTAACAATACCGACGAAGGAGGGCGCTTGATACAGTAAACATTAGCATAGAGAGTATGAAATTGCTGTTACTGTTAAGTGAGCAGTGTTATGCCTTTATCACTTAAACAACAGTCCAACAACAATTAACACAACTCCACACTAAGCAGATCAGAAAAACTCATGATGTTAGTTTTGTTTATTTTATTTATATGACTTGTCTTGAACAGGATACGAACCCGGTTCTCGTCAGTCATAAATTGCTTTGTAGTCAACGCTCTAACTACTTCAGTCAACAGCACCCTTAACTGTGAAGAAAAAACTGGACTACTGAAACTTATAAAGAACTATTCAGACATATTTTATCAAGAACATTCCAAACTCACTTTTACTTCTGCTATAAAACATAATATACGTACTATTAATAATGTTCCGATCTTCACCAAATCTTACCGCTATCCATACATACATAAGGAGGAGGTTAAGGAACAAATTCAGCAAATGCTTAAGGATAAAATTATAAGACCCAGTAATTCACCCTATTCCGCACCTATATGGATCGTGCCTAAGAAGGCCGATGCCAGCAACAAAACCAAGTGGAGACTTGTCATCGACTACCGCAAACTAAACGATGTGACGGTAGATGACAGGTACCCAATCCCGAACATTGATGAAATATTGGACAAACTGGGAAGATGCCAGTATTTTACCACCCTTGATTTAGCCAAGGGATTTCATCAAATAGAAGAGGACGTTCGCAAGACCGCATTCAGCGTAGAAGACGGTCATTATGAGTTTTTAAGAATGCCGTTTGGGCTGAACACAGCCCCGGCGACATTTCAAAGACTGATGAATACAGTCTTGAATGAATACATAAATAGGATATGCCTGGTTTATCTAGACGATATTATAATATTTTCTACATCCTTGCAAGAGCATTTGAACTCGATCAGTCTAATTTTTAACAGATTAAAAGAAGCTAATTTAAAGGTGCAATTGGATAAGTCCTAATTCCTAAAGAAGGAAACGGAATTTTTAGGTCATATTGTAACTCAGAACAGAATAAGACCAAACCCAAAAAAAATAGAATGCGTAAAGAATTTTCCTATTCCCAAGACACCAAAACAAATAAAACAATTCCTCGGACTAACCGGATACTACAGGAAGTTCATCAAAGATTATTCAATGATTGCAAAGCCAATGACCAAGTATTTAAAAAAGGATGCTAAGATAAAAATACCCGACCCACAATATCAAGAAAGCTTCAACACTCTTAAAACCTTGTTTATAAATGAACCAATTTTAACATACCCAGACTTCTCAAAAACCTTTACAGTCACTACGGATGCGAGCAATTTCGCCTTAGGCGCTGTTTTATCACAGGATAATCATCCAATTTGTTTCGCAAGCCGTACACTCCACGAACACGAATGCAACTACAGTACGATTGAAAAGGAACTTTTGGCTATCATATGGGCCACCAAATATTTTAGACCATATATTTTCGGGCGTAAGTTCTTCATAGAAACCGATCACAAACCATTAACCTGGCTTTTTTCCATTAAGGAACCTAATTCGAAGCTCGTTAGATGGAGACTGAAGCTTTCGGAATTCGACTACGAAATTAAGTACAAAAAGCGTACGAAAAATAGCAATTCAGACGCATTATCTAGAATTGAAAAGGAAACTGCAACTATAAACTCATTGGAAGCCATTCACGCTAATATAAAAGAAAGTAGTTCGCCCATTAATGTATTTAAAAATCAAATTATTGTGAAAAAAATCAATTCCGGATCAGCTCGAATAAAAAACGAAAAAACTTTCGGGAATATTAGGAAAACAATAGCAATAAAAAGCCTGGACGAAGAATACGCAACTATGATCTTAAAAAACCACTATCACCCAACTCAGGTAAATGCTGTCCTAATAGATAATGAATTTTTCGACATTTTTCAAGATACCTATAAAGAATACTTTTCGAATAATATGGATTTCAAAATCATCAGATGTTTTAAAGTGTTGGAAGATGTAGCAGACGAACTTGTGCTGACAGAAATAAATGAAAAAGAGCATTTAAGTAAAAACCACAGAGGCATTGAATGCGTATTTCAAGAATTAAAGACCCAAATTTACAACCCCAAGCTGAAGTTAAGGATAACGCAATTTATCAATAATTGTGAAGTATGTACATTGGAGAAATATGACAGAAGACCTCCCAAGATACCCTATAAACTGACTGAAACACCCACGAGACCTAGAGAAATTTTGCATATAGATGTATTCTATACATTAAAGAAACAGTTATATCTAACTATGATCGACAAGTTTACAAAGTACGCCATAGCTTATAAAATTAATGCAAGAACTTGGGTAGACTTTAAAACAAAACTGGTCCAAGATATCAGCACCTTCGAGAAAATAGATAAAATTGTCGTCGATAATGAGTTAGGATTCAAAGCCATACCAATTCAAGAATATTTAAGAAGAGAAAATATCGCCATACATTACCCGTCAAACAGTAACCATACATCGAATGCAGACATTGAACGACTCCATAATACCATGAACGAACACTTAAGACTGCTAAGACATGACGAACAGTCCAAAAACGAAACAACCGAAGAAAAAATATCTCGAATTATAGGATTCTACAACAATACCATTCACAGTACTACACAAATCAAACCAATAGACTTTATAAACGGCAAAATACACGAAGGAAAATACCCCGAGGTTTATGACCTCATGTTAAAAAAGAAGGAAAATTACATAAACAAACTCAACAAGCATAGGGAAAATATCGAAATAGAAGAAGGTACCAACTATATAAGAGAAATTAGAGGAGGTAAGAATCATAGGAAATATAGGAAAATAGACTCTAAGAAGATCGATGAGGAACACATAGAAAACACGAAGACAGGACATAAGTACTACAAAACCCATGTAACTCTACAGAATGAGAGTAATAGTAGAAAATGAGATAGAAGACGAACTAGCAAGGCTAATCTAATAATATATCACAAATGACGAAGATAGAGAAAGTTTAAGAAAACTATCGATACAAATATCAAGAATAAAGAAAATAGGAAGAACCAAATATTTGAAACTTGGGAAAAAACGTATTAGAATATAAGAAGAACTTGAAAATATGTTCTATTATTATAAAATGCATTATAATGTAAATAAATAAAAAAAAAATACATATAGAAAAAAAACTTCTATTTTCAGATGAAAACTTACATCATAACCATTACATTTTTGACTACCATTAACGAACAGTCTTTAGATGTACAAGACTTGTCGAACAATAACGGATATGTCCCAATCAAAGTAGACGAAAAAAGAACAATCGAGCAGTATAATAAAATTCTCCACATCGTTAACGTGACAGCATATACGGACAGCTTAGCGTTTATTCACAAAAATATACAAATACTGAGGGATACCATTACCAAATCCAACCCTGAAACAAATTCTTTACTTGACAGCATAACTAAAAACTACGAGTTATTAAACGGAAAGATTAATAATCTAAATCCACATTTTAGACAAAAAAGAGAACTCGTATATATGCTAGGAAAAGGACTTAAATATATAGCAGGAACTGTGGATAATGACGACGAAATTGAAATAAACAATGCAATTAATTCATTAACGAATCAAGTAAACAATCTTACAACCTTCAATAGCCTTTTATCCGACCAAATACAAAACATCACTCATCACATAAATCAGAAACAAACAATAATAGGAAACTATTTTAACAAACTTAAAAACTTTCTACAAAATAAAATAAGAGATTTGGAAGACGAAGTTACATTTATAAGCCATATTTACCAAACAAACAATGACATTTCACTTCTGAAAGACCATGTGGACGACATTGGACAAATAGTTTTTTCTATACGTACGAAAAAAGAACTGGACCTAATCACAGATTTCGATAGCTACATAAATATTAAGGTGCAGTACTTCTACAAAATGAAAATATTATAATAACCTTTTTGATTCCCCAATATTCACGGGAAACCTTATCAAAAATTACGTTCGAGCCAATACCAAACATAAATAATAAGTCAATAATATTAAATAGCCATGAGGTACTGTTAGACACAGAGAATAATATAAGTATATGATGTAAATATCAAAGGAAATTTAAAGAAAAACTTGATTCAGATTAAAGACAATTTTATACAGAACATTATTGATTTTGAAGAAGCCCACTGTGAAATGAGAACAATGGAAAATACAAATATATCTGAAATTTTACCAGGTGTCCTAATATTTAAAAATTTTTTTTCAAAGATAGAACATAATTGTAATAAAAATAAGATAAAAGTTACAGGAACATTCCTTTTAAAGTTTGAGAATTGCGAAGTGCTCGCACTAAACAAAAGTTTTACAAATGTTAAAATTAGAATATATGATAACTTTATCCTACCTAATTTTATAACTAAGATAAGAGAAAACTCTAACACAACTCTAGCAGATTTAAAATTGGAATCTTTGTATATAAAACAAATTAAGCATGAAGAAACAATTAAACAAATACTGTATCACAATGACAAATCAAACATTGTTAATGCAAGCATTGACATAATGATCATACTTACAGTTTTGATATTGATATTAATTTTGGTTTTCATGAAAAATAAAAGCAAACTTGTTATTTCGTCGGAGCCTCACTCTAACGATGGGGGAGTTATAATAACCTCTAATAAAATCATAATATAATAACTCTCTTGTAATTTTCTCTAATAAAAATGTTCGTTCACAATAAAGTGAACAAACATATAAATATACAAACATATAAATATACAAACATATAAATATACAAACATATAAATATACAAACATATAAATATACAAACTTATAAACATACTTACGTATGTACTTAAAACTAGTTTTTGTCCAATTTCTTTTAATATTTATATTCCAATGCACTTCAACTCTTTTATTGCCCTACTTTTTATTACCATTAATATGATTCTCCTAAGAATCCCAAAAATCAATAAACTCTAAGTAGATCAATAAACTAAAACTGTAATGTATGAAGTACTTGGAAAATGAACTCTATGTAGATCAATAAACTAAAAGTAAAACATATCTAAAAAACTGTAATGTATGAAGTACTTGGAATTATTGCCCAATCAATAAAATTATTAAACAAACATTTTTTTTTTACAAATTATTTCGAAATAGTTCATAAGAATATGATGTACTTTAGAAATAAGCATTTCTTTTGTAAACTATATAAAAACTAAGATTTGAAAAGAATAAAGGCATTCATTTATTTTGATTCAACAAAAACACAACGGTTTTTTTTCTTTTAAACCGGGTAATTTTAAAACCCAAAATTATAACACTCACTTAGTCCAGCATATGGCCATTTAAAAAATAATGTGAGATCTATGGGAAAAACACGCGTAGTTACATTTTTTCGGGTTTAATTCCATGAGGAAATAAAGGTGAATTCACCGGTTCGTTCTGCAGGAAATTTTCGTTGAGAGACAATTTTAGTTTACTGAGAGTTTGCTCACAGAAGATTCACCCGCGTCGAACAAATATTCTGTAGAAACAAAGCTACCATATGCAACAACTCTGTAAATGCTGTGTGTTACTTTTACAAGCAGGCAGCACAGTAGCAGATGATTGCAATTTGCTGTGTTTTAAATTAAGCAAATTTTTATAAAATAAAAAATATATAAATGAATTTAAGTCGAGTGCATGCTCTAATAGCTATTGAGTTAAATAAATATAAAAAATTTACAATTAAACTTGTATATTATAATACATACATATGTACATATAATATGATGTGGCAGCTCATTCCAATTTTGCATAAAAAATTTATATATCTGGCAGCACAGTTCAATTCGTTCGGGACGATAATTAAAATTAAACCAATTCAAGCAAAAATTGTTCCGCATTAAATTTACTCTCTTTCTCTCACTCTCTCAAAAATAGAGACGTCAAACTACATATAAAAAAAATCGTTCGGAACGTTCAGAACGAACCGGTGAATTCACCTTTAGTTTACTGAGAGTTTGCTCACAGAAGATTCACCCGCGTCGAACAAATATTCTGTAGAAACAAAGCTACCATATGCAACAACTCTGTAAATGCTGTGTGTTACTTTTACAAGCAGGCAGCACAGTGGCAGATGATTGCAATTTGCTGTGTTCTAAATTAAGCAAATTTTTATAAAATAAAAAATATATAAATGAATTTAAGTCTATTGAGTTAAATAAATATAAAAAATTTACAATTAAATTTGTATATTATAATACATACATATGTACATATAATATGATGTGGCAGCTCATTTCAATTTTGCATAAAAAATTTATATATCTGGCAGCACAGTTCAATTCGTTCGGGACGATAATTAAAATTAAACCAATTCAAGCAAAAATTGTTCCGCATTAAATTTACTCTCTTTCTCTCACTCTCTCAAAAATAGAGACGTCAAACTACATATAAAAAAAATCGTTCGGAACGTTCAGAACGAACCGGTGAATTCACCTTAAGTGACGTGAAGTGCCTTCTTTGCGGCACACCAGACACAAAACCTGAAAATAACTTTTTGCCTTCTACTTGTTATATGTAGTCTTTGTTGAACCTTCGTAGTGAATAGACGTATTAGCGGCTTTTTTTGCAAACGAAAATACAAAAAAATACAATCGTAATAGGTACTGATTCGTAATAAGTACTGATTTTGTGAAATTTACTTGATTTGCACTAATAATATTTCATATAGTCTGAAACAACAAAAAAAAAACAACCGCAAACAATGGGCCGTGTGAATAAAAGGGTAGCTATAGCTTATGCTGGTAATTTTGTAGTTTTAACTAGTATTGAGGTGAATAAAAAATTCAGCTAAAGCTAGTACTTTATGTAAACTAGTAAAAGCTAGTTTTTCCAGCGTTGGCTTAAAAAAGGTGTGAATAAAAACCAGCGATTGCTTAATATTACTAGTTTATGCTTTGATTTTTATAAGCATCTGGTTGAGGTGCTTGAATGTGTTTTTCTGCTTTATATTAAAAAAGTGTTGTTTTCATTTAAATATAAATATGCCTGCTTTTATGCATGTTCGCATGAGAACACATTCTCATCCATCCGACTATTTCAATTTATACAGATTTCGGGAAGAAAATGTTAAATGGTTAGCGGAACACTTTTTGGAGGAAAGTCATGAAAGGAGAGGAGCAGCACTGTCGCAAATTAAGAGGATGGAAATTTTTCTCCGTTTTCTAAGCGATCCAGGTTTTTAAATGAGAGTTGGCAAAGAAGAAGGCATACACCGCACAACAGTTCGCAAAACAGTAAAACTCGTTTTAAAGAAGGTTATGAATAGAGCTCATCTGTGGATTAAATTTCCGGTGAATAACGAAGAAATTAAACTAGCTCAAGAGCAGTGGGCACTGCGATATGACTTTCATTGAGATATACGTTAGGATACGTTGGTTATATTTTAAAACTTTTAAATAACAAATGACATTATACGACGTTGCCACCATGGTTTTTTTAATTTACCGCGTAAATACCATTTGTGGGTATTTATTTGGGTATTTATGAAATAGATTTAAATTTAGCATTAATTAAGCGAGGACTGAATGCATATTCAATCAATTTTCATTCTGAAATCAGTTGAAAATAGCATATTTATTTTGCAGTTTATGCAAATAATTCCATCTTTTAAAAAATTGGCGCAGAAAATATCACAATTTTGATCAAATTAAAAATTAAAATTAATTTCAAAAAAAAAAAAAAAAAAAAAAAATATATATATATATATATATATATATATATATATATATATATATACATTCATATGTATTTTCCTTCGCATACAAGCAGAGCCCTTCACCACTTGCTAAGATTTTTCTGACTCAGAGTACAATTACCGTTTTCCACTATCAGCATTTTAAGTGTTTTTGAATACTTTATTCCATTTTTTATAAAAACTTAGATGCCTCTCACCAACGAACTAAAAATACTAAATACTTGAACTGCGATAGTCGAATGTACGTGGCCCACGAAATTTTTAAATTAACCTAATTTGTCGAGCATAGCCCGTATGTGCAATCATGTTCCACAAAAGTAAACGTAAATGAACTTTATTTTTCAAACTCTATTTTTAGTTTCCTGCGGAAGTATAAGATTGCTGTAAGCATTGGTTTCTTTAATTTTTAAATGTAACGGTAAAACGAAGCTTTTCCAGATATTAAAATATAAAACAATTTAAAAGAAAACATCATTTACTTTAACTTTTCTGGAGCTTGCCTAATTATATATAGAATAAAATGAATTATTTAATGTCGAAGTAAATTTGCAATTCATACTTTTAAATTCCGGAAACATTATGCCGGGATTTAAAAGCAAAAAGAGTGGTAGCTCTTAAATAATTTTTGCCAGCTGTTAAATTTTCCAGCTTATGCTATCGTTTTTCAGCACTAGCTATGTAGCACTAGCAAAGATTTATTCACACTTTTTCTAGTTTTAACTACTAGATTTAACTAGCACTGAAAAGATAAAGCTAGTGCTACTACTTAGCACTTTGTAGCATAAGCTACATTTTTATTCACTCTACCCAATGTGACTCAGGAATACTCTGCATGAGTGCCTCAAAAACAAACAATTGTGAAGTGAGCTCTAACGGCAGAAATGCCTATTTTACTGTGAGTTCTGCTATTCTTGATGCACACAATAAAAATAAAAAATCGGATGATAGTCTTTTTCTAACGGCTAAGCCAATTTTTCGCGAGCGATCAACTTCGTTAAGCTAAATTTACACGATTGAAATTTTCTTCAAAATTGCTCTTCAAAATGCTTTAAACTCGTGTAAACAGTAAAATTTCCTCAAAATTTATTGATCAAAATTTATTAAACAAAACTTTAGAAAATTTTATTGATGCCGTGTAAATAAGAATCAAAATCGCATATGGCAATATTGACAACTATAAATAATTTGACAGCATGTTCATTCTTTTGATTAAATTTTTTGATATATATGTATTTTATATGTGAACAGATTGTGATGTCTTTTAATATTTTAATATTATTTTTTATATAGAAACATAATGTGATTTTAAGTTGTTAAATAAATGAATTGTACTTTTTGTTTCGATTTATTGGGTTTTTATTTAATTTTTAATAAATATGCTTGTATTGCCATGGAGCTTCTCCTTCATTTAAAAAATATTCCGCGAATTCTTGTCGAATGAGCTTGGAAGTTTCGCTTTGACGACTTTGATTGCATAATGGTTCTATCGAAGACAAAGTATTCTCTGTCCGCGTTTGGTCAAAAAATTGTGTAATGCACATACAGCGAGCACAACTTTGACAACATTTGGTGGGGAAAGTTCCATTGTTTTTCTGACAACGCAAAATCGGGCTGATATTAATCCAAACACATTTTCCGAAACACGCCTAAATCTGGACAATCTGTAATTGAAAATTCTTTCCTTCGTGTTTTGATTACGAAAACTATATGGTTTTATAATATAGGAATTTAAGGAAAACGCATCATCTGCATTAATTACATATGGAATAGGTTTTTGTCTACAGGGCAGTGCTTTCGGTTGCAGCAAATTCAACGTGTTATACTTATATAATCCATTCGATAGCTAACATCTACTGAATACACCGCCATCGGACTCTCTACCCTTTGCACCAACGTCAATGTAAACGAAATTGTAGTTCTCGTCTACAAGCGCCATCAAAACAATGCTGTTTTTCTTTTAATAATTGAAATATGCGCTTCCACAGTGTGCTGGTGCTATAATATCGATTTGTTTTCCATCTAATGCCCCAATTGGATTGGGAAAATTCCACGTTTTATTTATACTTTGGGAAATATTCTCCCATTCCTCCTATAGTTATATACATTAGCATATATACATACATAAATATGTACATTTTATTATATTATTTGATAAATCTACTTTACATATACATATATAAGTATTTATTGAAAATTTTAAGAAAACATAATTATTTTTGTCAGCCAGAATTTTTCAATTGATATAAAACATTGAAATTAGTAACATTAAAAAATTGTAAAAAAATATAAAAAATATATTTTAAAAAGAAAATAAATAAATATTTATATAAAAAAAAAGGTGAAATAGTACTAATTAAATATATTGTGAGTTCCACCACTATACAAATAATTGGCGCAGTCGGACTTTGAACCTGCTTTTTATTCAAGAAACGAATCCAGAAAAACAGGAAGAAAATATTCAATTTTTTTAAATTTTTCAAATAAAGAGGGCAGCAAAACCAACGAACCAACCAACAAACAAAGCGGAACAGGAACCGAATTATCAATTTCAAGAACCATATAAAAAGATACAAATTTAAACAAAAAATTGATTAAAATATGACTACAACAATTACAATAATCCCTTTCCAATTACTGGGAGATATTCCAAAGTTTGATGGACAACCAGAAGAGCTAGAAATTTTTATAAAAAATATTGAAGGTCTTCGTCAACATGTTGATGCTACATCTATTGAACTTTTTGATCTTAGAATACGTAACAAAATTGTGGGTGCAGCCAACATTTCATTAATCAACAACAACAACCCAACAAAATGGGAAGAAGTCAAGGTAATATTAAGAATTAACTTTAATATACCAGACAGTGTAGAGAGTTTAATTAACAAAATTAAGACAGCTGAATGTAGAAATAGTATAAGTCAATTTTTTAATTATATAGAGTCACTCAAAACAAAATTAAATTTAAAAACTAGTATTGATAATACACAGTGGTATAATTGTAAAAACAATGAGCAAATGATTTTAAAGATTTTTATTAACAAACTTCCAAATGAACCTAAATTAATTTTAAAATCTAGGAATCCCTTTTCAATGTTACAAGCAAGAGAGATTCTTATTGATACTGATTATTTTTATAGTAATATACCAGACAATTTACAACCCTTCTCATCCAAAAATAAATTTTTCCTTAATAATAATTTAAACAAAAATAATTCTCAATATTCAGAACAATCTTCCTCTAGAAACATAAATAGAAATAATTTTAATAAAAACAAACATAGAAATTTTAAAGAAATGGACAATTTTTCAGAACGACGTTATAGAAACCAAAATTTTACGAAAAGAAATTTTAATAATGCTGAAGATTATAACAGAAACTACAGCTATGAATCTTCTAACAGAAATTTTAATAATTACAGAAATTTTAATAACAATAGACACTTTAACACCGAACAAAATTATAACAACACTAATAATTATAATAGTAGTAACTATAATAATTATGATAACAACAATAATAATAATTACAATAATAGTAACAATAATAATATAGGAAACAGAAATATAATTAGTGGTAATAATAGTAGATCTACTCAAAATTCTTCAAATAGAACCGTTCAAATATTGATAATATTCAAACAGCAAATTTTCAGTTAACAGCCGAAAAAATTTACCCTGCATAGTAGTGAAAACGCAATCAATTCCATTAAAACTTCTTATAGATACAGGTTCAGGTACTTCTCTAATAAGAAAAGATTTATTTCACTCGTCATTTCAAACAAAACTAGAACGTCCTATAATTTTAAACACTATTTGTTCTAAAACTATTGCTAAGACCAAAATTACTATACCATTCTTTAAAGAATTCAATTTACCGAATTGTAAACTTGAAATGATAGAAACAGAAATATTAAATGATTTTGATGGTATATTAGGATGTAATATTTTGAATCCATTAGGTGCGAAAATTAATTTAAAAGAAAACATTTTAATAACTGATAATGCAAAAATACCACTAATTTTTAATGAAACTGTTGAGCATTATAATGAAAATGATATATCATATTTTAATAGCATAACTATTGATATTAATTTTAATGAACCGCGAATCGAATGCATTATAAACAAATTACAAACAGATAATTTGAATAATGAAGAAATAACTGAATTAACAAAATTGATTAAAGAATTTAATTCTGTATTTTATATTGAAAATGAAAATCTATCGTCTGTCAGTAAATATAAACACAAAATACCTACTATAAATGATATTCCAGTATATAGTAGAGCGTATCGTTTTCCAGAAATTCATAGAGAAGAAGTGGAAAAACAAATGAATGAAATGCTTAAATCAGGCATTATAACTAAATCATGTAGTCCATACAATGCTCCAATTTGGATTGTTCCAAAAAAGATTGATAATTCTGGTAAACAGAAATGGAGAGTTGTGGTAGATTACCGAAAATTAAATAACGTAACAATTGAAGATAAATTTCCCATTCCTAATATGGAAGACTTATTTTCAAAATTAGGAAACTCACAATATTTTAGTACACTTGATTTAGCAAAAGGATTCCACCAAATTTTAATTTCTCCGGAAGATAAGCACAAAACAGCCTTTTCCACTCCAACAGGACATTATGAGTTCACACGTATGCCTTTCGGATTAAAGAATGCACCTGCATCTTTCCAAAGAATGATGAACGAAATATTACATGACTATATAAATAATATTTGTGTTGTATATCCTGATGATATATTGATATTTTCCACATCACTTCAAGAACATATCAATTCATTAAAGAAAATATTTAAGAGATTATCAGAATATAATCTGAAAGTCCAAATTGATAAATGCAATTGTTTTAAACGTGAATCTGAATATTTAGGACATATTATTACAATATATGGAATAAAACCAAATCCAGAAAAAATTAAAATCATTAAAAGATACCATTACCGAAAACAGTAAAGGAAATCAAATCATTTTTAGGTTTAACGGGTTTCTACCGTAAATTCATAAAAGATTACAGTAGAATAGCTCTTCCAATGATTTCATATTTAAAAAAGAATTCAAGAATTGATCTTGAAAATCAAAACTATATTGATTCTTTTAATAAATTAAAAACAATTGTATGCACTAATCCTGTATTAGCATATCCCAATTTTGATAAACTATTTCTTTTAACAACAGATGCTAGTAACGGAGCCTTAGGAGCAGTTCTTTCACAAAATGGTCATCCTATTTCTTATACATCTCGAACTTTAAACAAACATGAACAAAATTATAGTGCAATTGAAAAGGAACTATTGGCAATTGTTTGGTCAATTAAATATTTTAGACCATATTTATACGGCAGAAAATTTAAAATCCAAACTGATCATCGACCTTTAATATGGCTAAACGGTTTAAAAGAACCAAATATGAAACTACAAAGGTGGAAAATTCAATTAAATGAATATAATTTTGAAATAGAATATTATAAAGGCAAAATTAATAAAGTAGCAGATTATCTCAGTCGTTTAGATGTGAATATTTTAGAACAAGATATTCAAAATCCAAGTTCTACTTTAGCTACAATACATAGCGGAGTTGAAAATTTAAATGATCATATATTTATATCTGAAAAACCAATCAACTTATATAAAAATCAAATAATAATTTCTTTAAAAAATTCTTTTAAATATGAGAAACAAATATTATTCAATAAAAATACAAGGCACACAATTACAATAGAAAATTATTTCGAAGAAAAGATATTAGAATTTTTAAAGAAAATCTTTCCAATAAAAGGAACAATAGGAATTTTTTGCGATAATTTAGATATTTACGAGAATTTACAACAAACATTAATTCGATATTTTTCAAACTTACCGAATATGAAATTTGTACGCTGTACTAAATTTTTAAAAGATATAATAGATAGAGAAAATCTCTTAACTATTTTAGAAAAATTTCATAACGATAAAAATCACAGAGGTATTGAGGAAACTTTCTTAGAGTTAAAAAATAATATTTATTATCCAAATTTGAAAACTGAAATTCATAAATTTATTAATAACTGCACTTTATGTAATATGTGCAAATACGATAGAAATCCAATTAAAACAAAATTTTGTGTAACTGAAACACCTCTACAATCAAACGAAATAGTTCACATGGATATATGGTTTTTAAATAAAAATACAACATTCCTAACATGTATAGATAAATTAACAAAACATGTATCTATACATTATTTAAGTGATAAAAATTCAATAAGTATTGTTGAAAAAATTAGAGAAAGATTTGCAATTTTAGGAAAACCAAACAAAATTATAGCTGATAATGAATTTAATACAGCTTTGATTAAAGAATTTTTACGATCAGAAGAAGTAGATTATCATTTCACATCACCAAATACACACACGGGAAATGCAGACATTGAACGATTCCATCTCACACTTAATGAACACATCAGATTATTTAAACTACAACAAAAAGATCAAGACTTAAACGATAAAGCTATAGTATATAAATGCATTGAACTTTATAATGATACTATACACAGTATAACATGTGTAAAACCTAATGATTTATTACATAATAAATTTGATAAATCAATTTGGAAAAATTACATAACGTTGTTCATGATAAAAAAGTTAAACGGATTAATAAAATGAATGAAAATAGAAAAGATTGTCACGAATATAGAGAAAGAGAATTTGTTAAAAATCTTGGATTTAATAATTTAAAACAAAAACCAAAATATATAATAAAACAAGTAAAAAATAAAAATAATACACATTTTTTAGATGAAAATGGTTGTAAAAGAGATAGACAGATTGTCAAAAGAACTTTTAAATATCAAAATGAAATACCAAATATTCATTTTGATAGAAAAATAACTGGAAGAAACTATTCCAAGAAATAAATAAATTTGATTAATTTTTTTTTTTCAAATAAAATATGTTCATTGATATTATTACCATTTATCTACTTATATATATATTTAAAATAATAAATACAAAAAAAAAATAATATGTTAAAACTAAAAAAAACATTTATATTAATATATTTATAAAATTAAAAAATGTTCAAATATAATGTATACTTAAAACTTTGTTACTTTGTTAATATTTTTGTAATGAATTATTTTTTATGTATTTATATATGCTACATTCCAGGAGTAATGTCTTGTCAAAGGGTGGGGGAGTTATATATATTAGCATATATACATACATAAATATGTACATTTTATTATATTATTTGATAAATCTACTTTACATATACATATATAAGTATTTATTGAAAATTTTAAGAAAACATAATTATTTGTGTCAGTCAGAATTTTTCAATTGATATAAAACATTGAAATTAGTAACATTAAAAAATTGTAAAAAATATAAAAAATATATTTTAAAAAGAAAATAAATAAATATTTATATAAAAAAAGGTGAAATAGTACTAATTAAATATATTGTGAGTTCCACCACTATACAAATAATTCTATGTTGCTGGCATCTGTACCAATAGATATTATTTTTGATATGTTTTTCTATTTAATAAATTAGGTTTTTCCTTTAAAAATTCATCTTTTAATACTTCATATAATGCAGCGCAGACTTCATGTACAATATTGCATATCGATAATCTTGATCTTTTAAACAAGAATATCAGACTTGCGTAACTGTCCCCAGTCGCTAAAAATCTCAAAGTAATTGCCAGGCGTTCTCCGGGGCATATAGATTTCCGCATAGTAGTATTGGCCTTTTCTACTGACGGGGTGACAAGATTAAGCAAATAATCAAAATCGTTTGGTGATATTCGCACAAAGTTTCTGTATAGGTCGGGATCATTCTTTTTCAATCTCTCCCTAAAAGAGACATACATACCATTACCTTCCAAAAGAAAAGGTCGAACCCAAGGTTCTTTTGTTTTCTTCTTTTTTTGCATTATTATCAGCTACTTTTTCCTCTAATATTAAAAATGTTGATGCTATGATGATTATGTCGTCGTCCATGCTTTTTAATTGTTTTTTTATAATAATAAATTATTTCACAAAAGAAGCGAAACAGCTGATCAAAGTCAATATTTACAATATGAAAAGTTTACCTCTAGTGTAAATTAGCTTCAACAAATTTTGATCAAATTTTTATCAAAAGATTTTGAAATATATTGATCGAATTTTTGAAGTGTGTAAATAGATCATCAAAATAAATTTCCAAAATTTTGATAAGACTTCAAAATGCCTTCAATCGTGTAAATTTAATGATAGTAATTAAAAATACATAAATGTCGTGTTAAGCACAAACATATTTTCAAAAAGTTTCATCTGGAGTGTTGCTTACTAAAGCCGTAGTATTCCTCTTTTTTAAGCGGAGGTGTTCAGGAAAGTTCAAGATGTTACGATCAAGGGGATTAGGATAGGACTCGAGTTTTGTTAAATATTTGCCTGCATATTTTGCAATTTCAGCGGTCACAAGTGGCATATTTAAATCACGATGTAAAATAGAATTTTTCTCGTACCAAGGAGCCGATGTTATTAACCTTAAAATTTTGTTTTGCATTCGCTGTATTCTCTCAACATTGGAAGCTGAAGCAGTGCCCCATAGCTGAATTCCGTAACACCATATGGTGGACTTGTATATTAAAAGTTTACAATCTATACTGAGGGTAGAATTTCAAACCAATCAGCCAATGTATCTGGGTTAATTTAAGCTTCATTTGTGTTAGCTTAAAGTCAATATGGTGTCCCCATGTAAGCCGTCGGTCAAGGTGTACACCAAGGTATTTTACCTGTGAGTGTTGAGGAACAACTTGATTGTTGATTCGAATGGGGCAACAAGTGTCTCTTCGTAGGTTAAATGTGACATGAACACACTTTGGTTCATTTACTTTTATGCTCCATAAGTTCAACCACAGTTCCAACAGGTTAATATGTTCCTGAAGATATCGGGATGCATCGTGAGGGTTTTCATGCATACTAAGGCAGGCTGTATGATCGGCAAATGTAGAAGTGAGGATATTACTGTTCGCAGGCATATCACAGGTATAAATCAAATAGAAAAGTGGCCCCAGTATACTCCCCTGTGGCACACCGAATGATATAGTTTTGGGCACACTTATGAAGTCTCCTTCCACAACAGTGAACTTCCGTGCAAGAATGTAAATTTCCAAAGATTTAGAATGTATATGGGTACATATATCTTCAATTTTAAAATTAGGCCTTCATGCCACACTTTATCAAATGCTTGAGAAACATCAATAAAGAGGGAAGAACAATACTTCTTTTTTTCAAATGTTCTTCTTATGAAATGAACCAATCTATGAGTTTGTTCAATGGTGCTATGCTGACTTCTAAAACCAAATTGATAGTCCGGTATGCATCCATTATCAGTTAGAATTGAAGACAATTTTGTCATGAGTAGTTTTTCGAACAGCTTTGAAATTGTTGACAGTAAACTTATTGCCCTATATGACTCAGCCTTAGTAAGATCTTTGCCCGCCTTTGGAATCATTTTCACCATGGCAAGTTTCCAGCGGTTTGCATAATACTCCAGTCGTAAAATGCCATTAAAAATAAATAACAGGATTCTAATAGCAATACGAGGCAACTTCAGCAGCATCTTGTTACTAATTCCATCAATACCCGGAGCTTTCTGCGGGGTTGGTTTTAGCAATTAGTTTTTGTACATAACGCATTTTAAATTTTATGGGTCGAGGGGGTAGAGCAACTACGCTAATCAACAGCACCAGTACATGTGTTTGGGGTAAATACGTTTTTTAAATGACCAGCTAATATGTTACCTTTTTCAGTATTAGTTCTTGCCCAACCTCCGGTAGAAGTGCGCAGGGGTGGTTTAAACTCAACGGTTGTTTTAAGTTTTTTAGCAGCGTGCCACAAGGAATAATTATATGCTGCTGTGACATCGAAGGCTTCCAGATAGTTCTTAAGAGAGGCAGATTTTTCAGACGCAAGCAACTCTTGGAGTCGTTTAGTGCATTCCTTAAGTCTGATTTTATGCTGGGGCGATCTGTGCTGTTGCCGTTCTCTTCTAGCTCTTCTTTTTTCACATACGAGACGTTCAATATCCGTAGAATAAATTCTATTAAACCCAGTCTGCGGATGAGAGGTAGTGGGCTGTTTAGCATCCTGTTTAATATTCTCGGTAAGATTGGCAATGTTAAATTCAATACAATCGGAATTTCTTACCTTGATGTTCTCCGTACAATGACTACTGAGATATTTTTTGAACCCCAGCCAATTAGCATGATTTATCATCTTCACATATGGGTGAGGTAAGCCACTTCTTAGTGGGCTACAAATTGTAACGATCGTTGGAGATTGATCGGAGGAGAGATCATGAGAAGCTTCAACATGAATTAAATCCCTAGAGATATTTTTCATGACGCCGAAATCAATAACATCCAGAATTTTTTGTATGTCTGTAGGCCAGTAAGTGGGCTCGAAATAATGTTTTGAACAAAGCTTGACTTCTAGGTGTAATACGACTCGATCCCCAGAACGTATGTTTTGCATTGTAGTCGCTAGCTGCTACGAAACAAGGTCCAAGTGTTTTGTAAAAAACCTTTTATTGATTCTCAGTGATTAAAAATCTGGAAGGGGAGTAAATTGATGATATCACGAGATTTGTACAAACATTTTCGATGCAAATAATCGTTGCTTGTAGATGGTCTTCACAAATGTTCTCAAGAATATAGTGCTTGAGTCTTGACTTTATTAGAATTGCTGATCCTCCGCATGCTCTACCTCACGGGTCCTGTGAATCATATAAGGTATATCCATTCATTTTAAAAAGGCTTTTCGAAGTCAAGTGAGTCTCATATACCAACATTATATCAATATTTTTTACCGTGAGGAAGTGCTCAAGTTCGTTTTTATGTTGGCGAATGCCGTTTGCGTCTCAGAAACATAATTTTAACGTGTTCATGGATTGTTAACTAATGCTTGAAGCAGTGTGTTCTGCATTCGCAGCATTTCTTGCATCATATTTGTTGTAAAGTTGTTTATAGTTTGCACCAGATTTACAATAGTAGCTTAAAGGCGCCTGAAATTAAAGCTTGCGTTTGCATTTGTTGTATTAGTTAGTGGTGCCACTTTTTGCATGGGAACAGAGGAGACCTTCACAGCGTCAGCATACGATATTTATGTAATGATAGGTTGGGCCATTACATGATAAGTTGTGGACTACATATTTCCTGTTTGCTCTGGGTCTACGTTAGGCTTTTGACTCATAGCCTGTTTAACGAAAGAGTATGTAGGATATCCTCTGTAGTTAGCAGTGTAATTGCCTCCAACATTACTGCACTTTTTTTCCTTATGGTCTTTCCACTTATTGCAAATAGCAGTATCGTGTAATTTACCGCACAGAACACAAACAGTAGGTAATTTACAATAAGTTTTTGTATAGCCATATTCTTGACAATTATGGTACTGTACAGGTCCCTCGTGTGGTTCTTCAACTGTGATTTTTCAGTATAAGAGATATTTTAAATTATAAATTGGATGGGTCTCATTTTTCTTTAATTTTATATCATTTGGCTCCGGTTGAACACAAAATAAAGGTTGGGGGATCTTCTCCCTGTTTATTATGTAAGAGACATTTTTTACCTTATATCATTGGATGGTGAGAGCATCTTTTATTTTCTCAGAAAAAACATAAGAATCTATGCCCGTCAATACGATCTGTAGGCCTTTAGCACTCTTAAGGTAGAAAGTGTAGAAACTTATTTTATTTTTCTTAAATTCAGTAGCCATTTTGCGGAAGTGTTTTTCATCATATAATTGAACTTTTGTTTAATCAATGTTACCACGTGTTATTGGAACAATGTGAAATGCCTTTTCACCAATGACCGAGATTAGTTTTTTGATAAGTGTGTTAGAATTTTTTTGTCTAAGATAGATTGGTGGTGGTTTCGAGGTTTTTTCGATGATTCTTCGAGTTTGTCGCTGTCATCTTGCAATATTTTGAAACGGTTAGCTGCGTCGATATCCCTAGATATCTTGGGAACAGATAAGATCTTTGAAGAATTTGGGCTTCTCCCGCGCTCTACTACTGTGATATATCTGTCCATTCCGACAGGCACCTTAAGCTTCTGACTACTGTTGTCTGTTGTGATAATTTGGTTAAGTGATGAATACGAGCCCGGAGCGGATAATGGCGCTGACTTAAATAAATATGAACTAGGCAATGTTAATGTTACCGAATCACTACTTGGCATTGGAGTAAGTAAGTTTATGTCCGACACTGGTTGGGCCTAATTATTATATCTATATCTAAGATTTGAATACTTATTGTTAGTTCAGTTTAATTAAGATACAATAAATAAAAATTAGTGGGAAAAATTAGTTTTAATTCTTAAAAACATACATATTATGTATAAATGAACTGAAAAAAGTATATTAGAGGATTACATACAAAATTTAAAAAACAATGTAAACATACATATATTTTTTAATAAAACTGTTTGTATAACAAAAAAACATACTTTATTTTCGCGAAAATTTTATTTCAAAATATCC
Organism: Germaria angustata; assembly: GCA_963681545.1. Lineage (NCBI taxonomy): Eukaryota > Metazoa > Arthropoda > Insecta > Diptera > Tachinidae > Germaria > Germaria angustata. The sequence goes on from OY812998.1 coordinate 82,337,043, forward strand.
AGATTTTTTTAATAATCCCGCTTTTTTAATTCAAATGTCCAGCTTTTTGTTACTCTCAAACTTCCAAGCATATGTTGAACATATGCATTAACTTTTTTAAGCTATATTAGTTGTAGCCGTTTTTATTAATTGTTTTACTTCACTGACGACTCGATATACATTGGTATAGAAGGGTATCAGTCGCAGCCACCACTGTTCAGTGACCAGTGCTATGCCATCATCAGTTAAATAGTTCAATAACAATTAACACTATACCACACTAATGCATATCAGAAAAAATTATGACGTCAATGACTAGACTTAAGCAGGGTTCGAATCACTGTTCTCAGACATAATTTTCTTGTAGTCAAATCGCTAGCTACTTCAGCGAATAGCGCTTATCTAATTAATAAATAAGATATGTTAAGATAACTTTGTTCGAGCAGCGGTGTTAGGGATAATAATGACACTTTCAAAAACACGATATTATGTGGCATCTGAGGAAATTTTAGTTTTATGACGGCTGCTGCAACTGAACCAGCAATTAACAACATATCGGAGATTTCGAGGAAATATTCATCATTCAGGAAGCTAAGAACTATAGCTTGTGTTTTTTTTAATTTACCGAACACCGTAGGCCCTGGTAGCTAGTGTGTTTTGTAAATTAGGTTAATATTTTATATTATTCTAATAAATAATAATGATAATAATAATAATTTACCGAAAAGCTCAGACGTAAAGAAATTTACAACATATGTAAGTATTAAAGTCGTATCAAGAAAAGGAGTAATATGCAGAGTTAAGAGAATTACGACGCACAGTGGCTGAAAATCGTTTTTCATTGGCCAAAAGTCGAATTTTTTTTGTCACCGATTTTTAAAATTTTTACGCCATTTTGGAGCTAATATATCTATATTAAGGTAGACAAAAAATTAGGTAAAACTATTGATAATTGTGGGCGTGGCATGCTGTCAAAATCAACTGTTTTTTGTTATTTCAGTAAAAGGTGTTTTTTTACCAGTTTTTGTCAAAAATAAATGGCCACTACTCGCAAGCTATCATCGATAATGGCCTGCGGTCTTTTTTATAATATCGGTAGGATTATAGTCTTTAGTTGTTGTAAGTGGCTACCGCTCTAGCGTTTAATATTAGAGGTGTTATGAAATATTTATGAAACTACTATATTTTTCTAAAATTTAAACTTTAGTGGAATAGAACTTCTAGGGAACAAAAGGGAACAAGAAACGTATACCACCCGAAGAAAGGCGAAGGTGTCTTCTTTGACCCCATATATACTTTTGCACCCGCCACGACCCGCCGGTAGAACACTTTTTTAATTTTAATGAAATTACTCCAAAAAATTCAAATTACTCTAATATAAACAGCCCTATAATTAGTCGTATACAATGGTGTATTAAATTTTCACTTTTATGCCTAAAGGTTTATGTTTTTTACTGTAGACTACGTAAAACTAAAATAATTAAATAGAATACCTGCGAAAGGGTTTTATGTCTTTGTTTTGATCAGCAAAAAAAATCAGTCATAAAAATATCACAATAGGTACAGTAAACATATGATCTCTTTCTAATATAACTGTTAGGGTCAGCCAAAGTCATAAACAATTTTATAATAATAATCGCGACATTAAACCACTAAAGATAAAAAGAACCCCATATTGGCGAAATACTAATTAGTTTTACCTAATATTAAGGTCTGGATAACAAGTGCAGTTTTGTTCAATTTAAGTACTACCTGCTATGAAATTTAAGATCAATGTGTGAATAACATGTATCTAAAAATATATAAAACTACGGATTCAATAAGGGATTACTCAATAATAAGTTAATCCTTTACGTGTACGTACGTATATTTGCAAGTGATAAATCATAACAGAAAAATATGGAGAGCTTCGGTTATAAAGAACTGGCCGAAGAGTATTTTAGAAATAAAAACCAGGAAGATGTTCTTACTTACGTTAAAATAAAATTAAACTTAAATTCGTGTAGCACCGAAATACAAGAGCAATTATCTAATTTTGTAAAAGTACTAAAAAAACGCTACAAAGAAGTTAGCTACAGTAAAGAAAAGTTTTATATAAAAGGTGAAAAGTGGTTAGAAGGGCAACTTACTGTCGCTGCAGAAACAGCAAAGCAAGATAAGGTTGGAAGACCACGCAAATCACTGGACAACTGCAGCGATAGATCTAAGAGGCGGAAACTTAAAGATGTTAACGATGCAATTGGTTGTACAAATATAAAAGAATCTTTCCTACATCAATTACGATCACAGAACCAATTAACAAAAGTGGATATCATTGAAAAAGTTATTAAAGCTAGTCCAGTGAGAACAAAACGAATTCTTAAAAGTATACCAACTCCGAGCGATGCAATACAGTACACAAATGAGGAGGCATTAGCCTTATTTCTGGATTTGAAATTAACAAAACAGCAATATATTAAGCTCAGATTGCGTGCGATTGAAAAGGGCTCAAATATCTATCCAGCATATCATCACATAACTGCTGCTAAAATGGACTGTTTGCCATCAAAAGATACTATTACAATCACACCAATTTCGGCAGAGGTACAACTACAATCTCTACTTGATCACACAGCCGAACGCTTGCTACAATCAATACCAGGAAATGCGTTAAAGAAATATGGAAACACAAAGCTAATTCTTTTTTGCAAATGGGGATGTGATGGTTCTTGCGGACAAAACCAATAGAAACAAGTTGTATGTGAAAATATTTCGGACTCGGATATGTTCATGGTATCAATTGTACCATTGCGATTGAAAAAGATTTTGGAAGATTCAGAGCCTTCGACTAGTACAACGCAAACAATGGATATTTGGAAAAATGAGACACCATCGTCTACGAAATACTGCAGGCTAATCAAATTTGAATTCAAAAAAGAAACTAGTGATGCCATTAACAAAGAAATTAGTGATATCAAGGCCCAAATTGCAACACTACAGCCATTACAATTACAGTTAGATGGGCAGAAAATTGAAGTAAGCTACCAATTAGTCCTTACAATGATAGATGGAAAAGTAGGTCAGGCTTTGACTAACACGAAGGCTGCATTATATGCCAAGCAGCATCAACCCAATTAAACCAAGTTCCGACGAAATCATTAGATAATACCGATGCATATGAATTTGGATTATCACCACTACATGCAAGAATACGACTTATGGAACGTATACTAAAAATCAGTTATGATTTGGATTTCGGGTCTTCAGGATCCATAAGAAACAATGAAACCAACAAAGAGTTAAGAAGTACCAAAAAGAAACATGTTCAAGATGAATATCGCAAAATTGGATTGATTATAGATCAGCCAAAACAAGGGTCAGGCAATACAAATGATGGCAATACCGCACGAAGATTCTTTTCAGATCCAGAAACAGCATCTGAAATAACAGGAGTGGATTTAAACCTTATTTTCAGATTTAAAATTATCCTAGAAGTACTTGCGTGCAATGAAGAAATTGACTCTAAACAATTTGGAGATTATGCTAAGGAAACTGCAAAAATATATACAACCAACTACCCATGGAGAAATATGTCTGCAACAGTTCACAAAATCCTTTATCATGGAGAAGATATCATTAAATATCATTTGGTGCCACTTGGAGATCTATCAGAGGAGGCTCAGGAAAAAAGGAACAAGGATTACAGATTTTATAGAGAGCACAATACTAGAAAAATTTCACGAAATTCCACAAATGAAGATCTATTTAATATATTATTGGCAACGTCAGATCCGTTCATCTCCAATATTCGAAATAAATGGAAAGTGGAACATCGGGATTTAGATGAAGAAGCCAAAAAACTACTAAAGAACAGAAATAGCACAGAGCAAAATATAGAATATTTGCAATCAATATTTGGTCAAATGAATAATAATTATAATTGCCTTTCATTGCTATTTAAGTACGAAAAACATAGTATTAGTAAAAAATAATAATAAATAGAACCTACTCTGACAGCAAAAAATAAAAAATTTTTCTGTGGTAACAGCAAAATCTCCAGTTAATTTTACTATTTTTTTTTGAGTGTAAAAATTTTTTTGAGTGTAGAAATTTTTTTTGAGTGTAACATTAAAAAAATTCCATTATCATAACCTTCGTAGTGAACAGACGTGTTAGCGGAGTTTTTTTTTACATACTAAACAAACAACAATACAAAAAAAAATATATTCGTAATAAGTACTGATTCGTAATAAGTACAGTTTTTGTGAAATTTGCATTAATAATTTTGCATATAATCTGAAACAACAAAAACAGAAAACAAAAAAAACACAAACAAAGTGACTGAGGAATACTCTGCATGAGTACCTCAAAAACAAAAAATTGTGAAGTGAGTTCTAACGGCAGAAATGCCTATTTTACTGTGAGTTCTGAAGCTCTTAATGCAAACAATAAAAACAAAAAATTGGATGACAGTCTTTTTCTAACGGCAAAGCCAATTATACGCGAGCGATCAACTTCGCTTACTCCAATGCCAAGTAGTGATTCGTTAACATTACCGTTACCTAGTTCTTCTCTATTTAAGTCTGCGCCATTATCCGCTCCGGGCTCTTGTTCATCACTTATCCCAGTTATCACAATGGACGATAATATTCAAAAACCTAAAGTGCCTGTCGGAATGGACAGATATGTAACGGTAGTAAAGCGCGGGCGAAGCCCAAATTCATCCAAAATCTCATCTGTTCCGAAAATATCCAGAGACAACGACGCCGCCTCAGCTAATCGTCAAAACCGGTTTAAAATATTACAAGATGACAGCGATAAACCCGAAGAATCTTCGAAAAAAACTTCAAAACCACCACCAATCTATCTGAGACAAAAAAACTCGAACACACTTATTAAAAAACTAATCTCGGCCATTGGTGAAAAGGCATTTCACATTGTTCCAATAAAACGTGGTAACATTGATGAAACAAAAGTTCAAATATATGATGAAAAAGACTTCCTCAAAATGGTTACAGAATTTGAGAAAAATAAAACAAGTTTCTACACTTTCCAGCTTAAGAGTGCTAAAGGCCTACAGATCGTATTGAAGGGCATAGATTCTTATGTTGTTCCTGAGGAAATAAAAGATGCTCTCACCCTCCAAGGCTTTAAGGTAAAAAATGTCTTTAACATTATAAACAGGGAGAAGATCCCCCAACCTTCATTTCGTGTTGAACTGGAGCCAAATGATATAAAATTGAAGAAAAATGAGACCCATCCAATTTATAATTTAAAATATCTGTTATACCGGAAAATTACAGTCGAAGAACCACACAAGCGCTCAGGACCCGTACAGTGCCATAATTGTCAAGAATATGGCCATACGAAAAGTTATTGCAAATTACCTACTGTTTGTGTTGTGTGCGGTGAATTACACAACACTGCTATTTGCAATAAGTCGAAGGACCAGAAGGAAAAGAAGTGCAGTAATTGTGGAGGTAATCACACTGCTAACTACAGAGGATGTCCTGTATTCTCTTTTGTTAAACAAGCTATGAGCCAAAAGCCTAAAGTAACTCCAGCTCAAGCAGGAAATACGTTCACCGCTACTCCTACCCTAATGGCCCAACCAATCACTTCACATGTATCGTATGCTGACGCTGTGAAGATCAACTCTATTCCCGTTCAAAAAGTGTCTCCACCAACTAATGCAACAAATGCAAACCCAGGCTTTAATTTCAGTCGCCTTGAAGCTACTATAGACAATTTGGTGCAAACTATAAACAACTTTACAACAAATATGACTAGCATGATGCAAGAAATGCTGCGAATGCAGAATACACTGCTTCTAGCATTAGTTAACAAGCCATGAACACGTTAAAACTATGTTTCTGGAACGCAAACGGCATTCGCCAACACAAATATGAACTTGAGCACTTCCTCTCGGTAAAAAATATTGATATAATGTTGGTATCTGAGACTCATTTGACTTCGAGAAGCCTTTTTAGAATGAGTGGCTACACTTTATATGATACAAAGGACCCGAGAGGAAGAGCATGCGGAGGATCAGCAGTTCTAATAAAATCAAGACTCAAGCACTATATTCTTGAGAACACTTCTGAAGACCATCTACAAGCAACGAATATTTGTATCGAAAATTTTTGTTCAAATCTCGTGATATCATCCATTTACTCCCCTCCTAGATTTTCAATCACTGAGGATCAATACGAGGATTTTTATAAAACTATTGGCCCTTGTTTCATAGCAGCTGGCGACTACAATGCAAAGCATACGTTCTGGGGGCCGCGTCTTATTACACCTAGAGGTCGAGCATTGTTCAACACAATTTCAAAAATGGGTTTGGATGTCATTTCTAGCGGGGAGCCCACTTACTGGCCTACTGACATACAAAAAATTCCGGATGTTATAGATTTTGGGGTCATGAAAAATATCCCTAGGGATTTAATTCATGTTGAAGCTTCACATGATCTCTCCTCCGATCACTCTCCCACGATCGTTACAATTTGTAGCCCACTAAGAAGTGACTTACCTCACCCATATATGAAGATGATAAATCGTGTTAACTGGCTGGGGTTCAAAAAATATCTCAGTACTCATTGTACGGAAAATATTAGGCTTAGAACTCCCGATGATATTGAATTTAACATTGCCAATCTTACCGATAATATTAAACAGGCTGCTCAACATGCCACTACCTCCCATCCGCAGACTGGGTTTAATAGAATGTATTCTGCGGATATTGAACGTCTCGTATGTGAAAAAAGAAGAGCTAGAAGGGAATGGCAACAATACAGATCGCCCCAACATAAAATCAGAATGCACTAAACGACTCCAAGAGTTGCTTTCAGCTGAAAAATCTGCTTCTCTTAAGAATTACCTGGAAGGTCTCGATGTCACAGCAGAATCTAATTACTCCTTGTGGCGCGCTGCTAAAAAACTTAAAACACCCGTTGAGTCTAAACCACCCCTGGGCACTTCTACCGGAGGTTGGGCAAGAAGTAATACTGAAAAAGGTAACATACTTGCTGGGCATTTAAAAAACGTATTTACCCCAAACACATGTACTGGTGCTGTTGATTTACCGAGTGTAGTAGCTCTACCCCCTCGACCCATGAAATTTAAGATGCGTGATGTACAAAAACTAATTGCTGAAACCAACCCAAAAAAGGCCCCGGGTATTGATGGAATTAGTAACAAGATGCTGATGAAGTTGCCTCGTATTGCTATTAGAATCCTGTTATTTATTTTTAATGGCATTTTACGACTGGAGTATTATCCACACAGCTGGAAACTTGCCATGGTCAAAATGATTCCAAAGGCGGGCAAAGATCTTACCAAGGCTGAGTCTTATAGGCCAATAAGTTTACTGTCAACAATTTCAAAGCTCTTCGAAAAGCTGCTCATGACAAAATTGTCCCCAATTCTAACTGATAATGGGTGCATACCGGACCATCAATTTGGTTTTAGAAGTCAGCATAGCACCATTGAACAAACTCATAGATTGGTCCATTTCATAAGAAGAGCATTTGAAGAAAAAAAGTATTGTTCTTCCCTCTTTATTGATGTCTCTCAGGCATTTGATAAAGTGTGGCATGAAGGCCTAATTGTAAAATTGAAGACATATCTGCCAATAAACATTGTAAATCTATTGGAAAGTTATATTCTTGCCCGGAAATTCACTGCTGTGGAAGGAGACTTCATGAGTGAGCCCGAAACTATCTCATCCGGTGTGCCACAGGGGAGTATACTGGGTCCAGTTTTGTATTTGATCTATACCTGTGGTATGCCTTTAAGCAGTAATATCCTCACCTCTACATTTGCCGATGATACAGCCTGCCTTGGTATGCATGAAAACCCTCACGAGGCATCCCGTTATCTTCAGCAACATATTAACCTGTTGGAATTGTGGTTGAACTTATGGAGAATAAAAGTAAATGAACAAAAGTGTGTTCATGTCACATTTACACTACGAAGAGACACTTGTTCCCCCATTCAAATCAACAATCAAGTTGTTCCTCAACATTCACATGTAAAATATCTTGGTATACACCTCGACCGACGCCTCACATGGAAAAACCACATTGACTCTAAGCTGACACAAATAAAACTTAAATTGACTCAGATACATTGGCTGATTGGTAGAAATTCTACCCTCCGTCTAGATTGTAAACTTTTAATATACAAGTCGCTTTTGAAACCCATATGGTGTTACGGAATTCAGCTATGGGGCACTGCTTCAGCTTCCAATGTAGAGAGAATCCAACGAATGCAAAACAAAATTTTAAGGTTAATAACATCGGCTCCTTGGTACATGAAAAATTCAATTTTACATCGTGATTTAAATATGCCACTTGTGACCGCTGAAATTGCAAAATATGCTGGAAAATATTTAACAAAACTCGAGTCCCATCCTAATCCCCTTGCTCGTAACATCTTGAACTTTCCTGGACACATCCGCTTAAAAAAGAGGGATACTACGGCCTTAATACGCCACACTTCAGATTGAATTTTTTGAATATTTTTGTGCTTAACATATTTATGTATTATTAATTACTATCACTAAGTTTATGTCCGACACTGGTTGGGCCTAATTATTATATTTATACTTAAGATTTGAACACTTATTGTTAGTTCTATTTGAAGATACAATAAATAAAATTAGTGGAAAAAAAATTATTATTAAGTTCCAAATATAAAATTTTTTAATATGCAAATAAAAAAAATAAACCCATATTTCACTCCAAAAGTTTAAAAAAAATCAAAAGTTCAACTTTGACCTAGAAGTCCTTAAGAAGTACTCAATCAATTTTAATGTAATTAATACTGAGTCAAGCTGAACTAAATATCTATCCATTAAAAAAAAAATTATTTCAATATTTTGATCGGTTCAAAAGTTACAGAATTTTGGCCAATGAAAAACGATTTTCAGCCACTGTGCGACGGGGACGGTGATAAACAATTTTATTCACCCAGTACGAAGAACACTAGCAGGTTAGGTTTTATGACAGGTACTGACATACATGTTTGAAATATTTGTCCTAATATAGTAGAGTTTTATGTCTCTATGTTTTTAGGAACCAAGCTAAAGGTGTCTATGTATGCTGTTGTGTTATTAAGTGGATGATTTTAATGTACTCTATTACTAGTTTTGTTTCGCCAATTTTAATAAAAATGCAACCGTTATTGTTGTCAGGTCCTGAATATCCCAAGTTGCATTAATAGCTGCTAAAAAGATAAAGGATATGATTAAAAAAAATTTTAAGTTTGTTTTAATGGGTTTCTTTTAATATTAAATATTTGTGGTGTTTGTTGCTTATTGTAAATGATTCTGACGTTTACTATTCTGTGCTTGGTATATGGTGGTTTTTGCCACGTTTTTTAACGTTAAAATTTTTAAGAAGCCAATTTCAAAATAGTTACAATAAAAAATACTAATGTAACCAAATTGTTATCAGTTATAATTTTTAAGAATTTTATAATAATTATTAATAATTTTATTATATAAATATTGGTTAAAATAAGATTGTATGATAATTTTATTTTACCCAACTTTATAAATATAGTAGAAGAAAATTCTTACACAACCTTATGCAGACTTAAGACTAGAAAGTTTACACATGTATATAATGAAGAAATCATTAAGCAAAGATCCTTTAACAATAATTTGTCAAACGATATTAATATAGCTGTAAAGTTATTATTTGTACATGCAAGTGTATTTTAATAATAAACAAAATGTAACTGTATTAAAAACATATCGCTCGGTGATAGTGAATATATTGTTAACGATATAATAATTCTGAATAACGTTGGCGACTAGAGCAATCAACATACATATGTACGTGCTGGAAATCACTATTAAAAATGCAATTAAACATAATTATAAAGCGGATAACAAGACGATGGAGTGGCGAAGAATGTCTCCGATAAAATGATTAAAGTTCGGGCTTCTTTAGACTTGTCTTTAGCCCATGTAGCTTTTATCGTTAGCATATTCCCCATGGAACTTCATCACCTACTTGCTACTTAGCAAAATGCTACTAGCTAAAATGCTAAACAAACGCACTAAGCACCTGAAATATCCTAGAATACAAAAAAAAAAGAATCGCTTGAAAAATTCCTGCGTGGACTAGCAATCAGAAGCTTAGAAGACCCATAATAAGTAAACCCACATGCTTTGACTGAACAGAAATTTGGTAAGGACTGACACCGAAGAAAGAAGTCCCTTCATTACCAACCTCAGAATAGGTCCCACGTTAAATATATCTGCTGATATGGTTCAACTGCCACTATGTTTCGATGACTTCTATGACAGTATGCTATGAGCCCTACTGCAGAAAAATACTATACTATGGTAGAGTCATACAGATCTATAAGCTTTACGAGAACCTTTTTGTGAACAAGCTAACCTCTATATTAAATCGGAGTTAATGTACCTCGGTTAAGAACCACTTCCGTTCAGTTCAAGAGTTAAAAAAAAAAAACAATCAAGAAATACTATCTTCACAAAAACTATTGCCAACATTTATATAAAACTTAGAACACAATGTCTGAAATAAAATATTTATCACATAAATTCATTTAATAAGTAAGAAATAGCTAAAGAATTATTATCGACGTGACTGATAGTCAAATGGAAATTTAATGAAATACTATAAACAGTCTAAAAAATCATACTTACGATAAAACAAGTCCTCAACCTTATCTTAAAAATTCATATCAAAAACATTATACAAAAAATTTACATCGTCATTTTCGTATTAATATCAGAATTGACGTATTTTTACGCTAACTAGAGAATTCAACTACCTAAAAGCTTATAACTTTCTCCATAGATCGTACTTTCCCTAAAATAGTCCCAAACAATTATAAACGACTTACATATCTTTATTATTCTTTTTACGCCAAATGGCGATTAATTGTATAAAGGCGTAAAAAGAACATTAGAAATAATAATCTATATATAAATAGGCAAGTGGAAAAAATTAAGAACAATTTTAACTGACTTAAACTCAACGTATTCCCTTGATTTTTGTTTTGTTTGATAGATTGTCAATAGGAGCAGTGCAGATATTTATTTTACATTTTTATGCCTAATATACATATTTAAAAACAGTTCATAATATTAGCCAATCATAAAGCCATGATCTCTCTTTATTTGCTAAAAAAAAACTCAAAATTACAACAAAGAACTCAACTCCGTAATCATACTGAATTGTTATTATTCTTATTGAGCCTTAACACGCGAGAACAATTATGCAGGCATAACATCCTACTTTGTTGGCAAGAGAGACGAGAGGAATGGTTTTTCATCGGCACAATTTTTTCAACCAGTCATAACCCCGCATTATTAGCACAAAACCAATCCATATGCATTTATGAAAAAACAGGTTCGATTGATTTGTTTTTTACAGAACGTATTTATTTACTCCTCGACCGTCGTGGAGTAAACATGGATTTAAAAGAAGAATGTGGCTTGGTCGCGCAAGCAACATGCATATAAGTACATAAATAGTCTTAAGGCTTTGCATATATACATACAAACATATATTCCTAAAAAATAGGTAGCAAATTTATTTTGTTTGTTTCCTATTTTTGTGAAATCCTGTATGATTGGTTTTTACACCTTTCGTTACCTGCGAAAAAACATGTACAGTACGATCGCGAAATGTAATCATTAAGAAGTAATCTATATCTATATATAAATAGGCAAGTGGAAAAAGTTAAGAACAATTTTAACTGACTTAAACTCAACGTATTCGCTTAATTTTTGTTTTGTTTGATAGATTGTCAATAGGAGCAGTGCAGATATTTATTTTACATTTTTATGCCTAAGGGATTACACAATAATAAGTTAATCGATTTTTGTGATATTCTTCCGACGGGGTTTGTTTGAATTTGGAACGATTTTCCGTCATCCCACGTCAAATTTGGTTTATGAACAGACCGGTTTCGGCTTTGTGCCATCTTCAGTGTTCTCGAATACTAAATCGTTTTTCTCGCTGTACGTTGTCTTTTGTATGGTTCGTTTTTTCTTTCTTTGCCCCTTTGTGTTTCTCTCTCTCGTCCTTGTATGTCTATGTGTCTCTCATTCTCTCCCTCTCTCTACCTGCTACCTGTTCCTCTCATTTTTCTATATACCATGTCTGTGCTCCCTGCCTTTATAGCGCGGCGATTATTTAATAGGTGTATTATCTGTATGCAGGTAGTAATCTATGATTGTGCGTTTTTGGATTGGCCTTTTGTCTTGTACATCTGTTGTTATATTGTTCGGTTCCGTTAAATTATTGTTCTCTTTTGTGTAAAAATATTTTAATGGTTCAAATATTATGTCCGAGGCAGTGTTTATTTGTTCATTTATTATTCTCCCGTCAAAAGTTTTCTGTTTGTATATTTCCATGTTTTCTAATACGTTCAACCGCCGTCCTTTATGCTGTATTAGTAACAGTTTAACCGTTTTTCTAATATGCGCTGGTGTACATTTTTTGTTGAATATGTGGTTCGCAAAATTCGATTCTGGTGTTGTTCCTGGTTCTCTCATTTTTTTGTTGTAGTCTCTCATATGTTCCCGAAATCTGGTTTTTATCTTTCGTCCCGTTTGTCCGATGTAACTGTGTTGGCATGTGCAAGTTAATTTGTATACTCCTTGTTTATCCAGGCAGTCTGTCTCGTTTGTGCTGTCTTGGAGTATTCTACTCAAATTGTTATTTGTTCGGAATGCTGTGTTACACATACAGCATAAAGGACGGCGGTTGAACGTATTAGAAAACATGGAAATATACAAACAGAAAACTTTTGACGGGAGAATAATAAATTAACAAATAAACACGGCCTCGGACATAATATTTGAACCATTAAAATATTTTTACACAAAAGAGAACAATAATTTAACGGAACCGAACAATATAAAAACAGATGTACAAGACAAAAGGCCAATCCAAAAACGCACAATCATAGATTACTACCTGCATACAGATAATACACCTATTAAATAATCGCCGCGCTATAAAGGCAGGGATCACAGACATGGTATATAGAAAAATGAGAGGAGCAGGTAGCAGGTAGAGAGAGGGAGAGAATGAGAGACACATAGACATACAAGGACGAGAGAGAGAAACACAAAGGGGCAAAGAAAGAAAAAACGAACCATACAAAAGACAACGTACAGCGAGAAAAACGAAGAAGATGGCACAAAGCCGAAACCGGTCTGTTCATAAACCAAATTTGACGTGGGATGACGGAAAATCGTTCCAAATTCAAACAAACCCCGTCGGAAGAATATCACAAAAATCGACAAATGCCTGTCAGGCTTATAACTCGGACACAATTGGACTTATAACAATTTACAAACTACGTCAACTGAAAATAAGTACAATAAAAGCAAACATTTAGTTTAACAAACAATGCCTTGCATTGAATGTCACACCAAAATACGCTAAAATACAACTAAAGACAAACACAGTAGCTAGTAAGAAGACTGTTAGAATAGCGGAAAGAAGTTTCGTAAAATTTGAAATCCAGAGCCTATATAAGAAAAAGGAAATGACGAACTCTGAACTTCTACACATTCACTTACAATTAGCAGAACGAGTCCCAACCAACATACTGATGGACATATTTGACCAAGTAAACACAGCGAACGTGGGAGCAATTGAACAGAAATACAAGAATTTAAACAAAAAACTCGACAAACTAACAGGATCGGCAAACTGCAAGCTACACAAAGAACACAACTTCCACACTAGATTTATAAACCTAACTGAAATGGCAGTCAATGATGAAGAAGCTCAGTTACTGAAAAAGGGGCTAAAGCACAATATCCGAGAAAATAATAAAAGGAGGGAAATAGAGCAAACCATTGTGGACACAGAGGTGGCAATATCGATGCTACCAAACGAGGAGCAGGATCAAGCCAGATATACCTGCAAACGCATAATAGAGAAGGAGATCAAATCTAAAAGGAGTCAAAACAGGGAATGCGAAGCTGTTAGAAATTTAAGACAAAAACTTAAATCTAATAATGTCGTAACAACAAAAGCAGATAAAGGAAACACAACGGTATTAATCAGCAAAAATGATTACATTACCAAAACGGAGCAGTTGATAGAAGACACTAAATGTCGGAAAATTAGGAAAGATCCTACAGACGAAAGTCAGGGAAATAATCAAAAAGGCAACCAAAATAATAACACCAAACATATCGTACTCGTTAACACTCATGAACCCATGCGCTCCATCCATGATTGCTCTACCGAAAATACATAAGCCGAATACACCAATGAGACCCATAATTAATTACAAATCGGCCCCGAGCTACAAACTATCGAAATACCTAAAAACAATACTGAAAGACATCTTGGACCTAGAAAACAAACACACAATAGCCAACACCACGGAATTAGTTAATAGGCTACAGAGCGTGGATATAACAGAAAACACTAGGCTAGTCTCATTTGATATAAAAGACTTGTATCCATCAATTCCAACAACAGAGACAATAAACATTGTACATAAAACACTGCTCAACAAAACAAAAGACGTAAAGTTTTCAATGCAACTCGCAAATACGCTAAAAGCCACATTGGAGCAAAATTATTTCAAATTCGACAATAACATATATAGACAAACCAATGGACTAGGAATGGGTAATCCAACATCAGCAATCCTAATGGAAATATTTATGCAAAATTTAGAAGAGAAATATGTCGAGAACCTAAAAACCAATTTCGGGGTTACATTCTATGCGAGATACGTAGATGATATTATATGTATACTGGAAGGAAATAAAGAGGAACAAATTCTGGATCTACTGAACAAACAACACAAAAACATAAAATTCACAATGGAAGTGGAAGAAGGCAATAGCATAAATTATCTAGACTTAACAATTCGGGCAAACAAGAGCTTAAATAGGATCGAATACGAAATATACAGGAAACCAACTGCTACAGACACAATAATACACAATTCATCAAACCATCCTCAACAACACAAAAACGCGGCAATTAGACAATTAGTAACGAGACTTGAACGAATACCACTAACGCGGGAGGCATATAGAAAGGAGTTGAAAATAATTTATAGCATAGCGGAAAACAACGGGTATAGGAAAAAATTGGTAGACAAAATCAGAAGAGATATCAAAACAATTGGGGAACGGAACAAAGAACAGGAGCAGGAGAAGAAAGCTTGGGCTACTTTAACATATATGGGCACATCAACATACAAACTTGCTAAATTTTTTAGAAAGCACAACATTAACACAGCATTCCGAACAAATAACAATTTGGGTAGAACACTCCAAGACAGCACAAACGAGACAGACTGCCTGGATAAACAAGGAGTATACAAATTAACTTGCACATGCCAACACAGTTACATCGGACAAACGGGACGAAAGATAAAAACCAGATTTCGGGAACATATGAGAGACTACAACAAAAAAATGAGAGAACCAGGAACAACACCAGAATCGAATTTTGCGAACCACATATTCAACAAAAAATGTACACCAGCGCATGTTAAAAAAACGGTTAAACTGTTACACATACAGCATAAAGGACGGCGGTTGAACGTATTAGAAAACATGGAAATATACAAACAGAAAACTTTTGACGGGAGAATAATAAATGAACAAATAAACACTGCCTCGGACATAATATTTGAACCATTAAAATATTTTTACACAAAAGAGAACAATAATTTAACGGAACCGAACAATATAACAACAGATGTACAAGACAAAAGGCCAATCCAAAAACGCACAATCATAGATTACTACCTGCATACAGATAATACACCTATTAAATAATCGCCGCGCTATAAAGGCAGGGAGCACAGACATGGTATATAGAAAAATGAGAGGAACAGGTAGCAGGTAGAGAGAGGGAGAGAATGAGAGACACATAGACATACAAGGACGAGAGAGAGAAACACAAAGGGGCAAAGAAAGAAAAAACGAACCATACAAAAGACAACGTACAGCGAGAAAAACGATTTAGTATTCGAGAACACTGAAGATGGCACAAAGCCGAAACCGGTCTGTTCATAAACCAAATTTGACGTGGGATGACGGAAAATCGTTCCAAATAAGTTAATCCTTTATGTGTACGTACGTATATTTGCAAGTGATAAATAATAACAGACTCAAATAAAAATATTCAGAAAAATATGTAGAGCTTCGGTTATAAAGAACTGGCCGAAGAGTATTTTAGAAATAAAAACCAGGAAGATGTTCTTAGTTACGTTAAAATAAAATTAAACTTAAATTCGTGTAGCACCGAAATACAAGAGCAATTATCTAATTTTGTAAAAGTACTAAAAAACGCTGCAAAAAGTTAGCTACAGTAAACAAAAGTTTTATATAAAAAGTGGTTAGATGGCAAACTTACTGTCGCTGCAGAAACAGCAAAGCAAGATAAGGTTGGAAGACCACGCAAATCATTGGACAACTGCAGCGATAGATCTAAGAGGCGGAAACTTAAAGATGTTAACGATGCAATTGGTTGTACAAATATAAAAGAATCTTTCCTACATCAATTGCGATCACAGAACCAATTAACAAAAGTGGATATCATTGAAAAAGTTATTAAAGCTAGTCCAGTGAGAACAAAATGAATTCTTAAAAGTATACCAAATCTGAGCGATGCAATACAGTACACAAATGAGGAGGCATTAGTCTTAATTCTGAATTTGAAATTAACAAAACAGCAATATATTTAGCTCAGATTGCGTGCGATTGGAAAGGGCTCAAATATCTATCCAGCATATCATCACATAACTGCTGTTTGCCATCAAAGAACACTATTAGAATCATACCAATTTCGGCAGAGGTACAACTACAATCTCTACTTGATCACACAGCCGAACGCTTGCAACAATCAATACCAGGAAATGCGTTAAAGAAATATGGAAACACAAAGCTAACTCTTTTTTGCAAATGGGGATGTGATGGTTCTTCGGGACAAAACCAATACAAACAAGTTGTATGTGAAAATATTTCGGACTCGGATATGTTCATGGTATCAATTGTACCATTGCGATTGAAAAAGATTTTGGAAGATTCAGAGCCTTCGACTAGTACAACGCAAACAATGGATATTTGGAAAAATGAGACACCATCTTATACGAAATACTGCAGGCTAATCAAATTTGAATTCAAAAAAGAAACTAGTGATGCCATTAACAAAGAAATTAGTGATATCAAGGCCCAAATGGCAACACTACATCCATTACAATTACAGTTAGATGAGCAGCAAATTGAAGTAAGCTACCAATTAGTCCTTACAATGATAGATGGAAAAGTAGGTCAGGCTTTGACTAACACGAAGGCTGCATTCAGCTGCATTATATGCCAAGCAGCATCAACCCAATTAAACCAAGTTCCGACGAAATCATTAGATAATACCGATGCACATGAATTTGGATTACCACCACTACATGCAAGAATACGACTTATGGAACATATACTAAAAATCAGTTGTGATTTAAATTTCGGGTCTTCAGGATCCATAAGAAACAATGAAACCAACAAAGAGTTAAGAAGTTCAAAAAAGAAGCATGTTCAAGATGAATATCGCAAAATTGGATTGATTATAGATCAGCCAAAACAAGGGTCAGGCAATACAAATGATGGCAATACCGCACGAAGATTCTTTTCAGATCCAGAAACAGATCTAAAATAACAGGAGTGGATTTAAACTTTATTTTCAGATTTAAAATAATCCTAGAAGTACTTGCGTGCAATAAGGAAACTGCAAAAATATATACAACCAACTACCCATGGAGAAATATATCTACAACAGTTCACAAAATCCTTTATCATGGAGAAGATATTATTAAATATCATTTGGTGCCACTTGGAGATCTATCAGACGAGGTTCAGGAAAAAAGGAACAAGGATTACAGATTTTATAGAGAGCACAATACTAGAAAAATTTCACGAAATTCCACAATTAAAAATTTTTCTGCGGTAACAGCAAAATCTCCAGTTAATTTTACTATTTTTTTTGAGTGTAAAAATTTTTTTGAGTGTAAAAATTTTTTTGAGTGTAACATTAAAAAAAATTCCATTATCACAAAAAATAATTATAATTGTTATTAAGTTCCAAATATAAAATTTTTTAATATGCAAATAAAAAAATAAACCCATATTTCACTCCAAAAGTTAAAAAAAAAAATCAAAAGTTCAACTTTGACCTAGAAGTCCGTAAAAAGTCCTTAATCAATTTTAATGTAATTAAAACTGAGTCAAGCTGAACTAAATATCTATCCATTAAAAAAAATTACTTCAATATTTTGATCGGTTCAAAAGGTACAGAATTTTGGCCAATTAAAAACGATTTTCAGCCACTGTGCGACGTAAAAAGCAGCTAAATTAGTTATCTTCATAAGTAAGCTAGCTTACATTCACACATTGATGAGGGTAGTCTGATGAAAGTTGAGTCACCCTTCATCCCCCTACATTTTTCAAAAATACGACAAGATCGAATCAACTGACAATAACACAAAAATCTTCGCTAGCACAGCGAATTAATAATGATAACCACAGAGAGACACTTCATGATGAAAACCGGCTTGTCGAGGGCATTATTAAGTTAATGTATGGGATAGAAAATGCTAAGAACTTCATTAGCGGCTGCGATTACCACACTTGTTAAAAAGAAAGAACACATCAACGATTGATGTGAAGTATACCAAAGTCTTGTGTAAATATTTCTGTTCCATTTGGTCACTGAATTCCAACAGAACTCAATCATATTTTTCTATTTGTAATCAACAAAAACAAAAAAGTATAAATAGCTTTAGAAAGCTTTTGTACACTCAAACACAACAAACAATTATAATTGACTTGCGTCTTTTTGTTTTTTTCTTTTTTGATTACAAATAGAAAAATATGATTGAGTTCTGTTGGAATTTTCATACATATTTGTAGTCGTTTGCATAAGTATACGAGCTTTGAATGCTTTCAATCATGATTAGGCTAAAAGGGTACTGATAATTTGGTTAGCGCCAATGAAATGCACCCATATACCTAGCTAAGCCAACAACAAACAATAAAATATTAAAATTTGATATATATATATATATATATATATATATATATATATATATATATATATATATATATATATATATATATATATATATATATATATATATATATATTGTTACGAACAGTTGTGAACAGTTCTATTATGATTATTCTAGAGCATACTGAATTATTGTTATTCTTATTTGTTTTTATTTACTCTAGAACATATTGAATTGTTCAATAAAGCACTTAAAGTTATTGAACGTAAAATTTGTTTTGCAACAACAGCACTTGAACTGTGTTACCTTCTCTTAAATTCAAAAACCTTGATTGCTTTCAAAATTAAGAGTGATTTTATTTGTGATTAAATCCAACTTATATACTAATATTACAATACGGATAATGCTTACTTTGCTAATAGTATGTTGAACCAAATAAATTTTAAGTTTAATGTCAATGAAACTTCCAAAATACATGAATAAGCGAACTTAATTAAAATTACAGTAAACAGCCAAAAAACAATAACATTAAGTATCAAGTTTCAATTATAAATAAACCAAAGAAAAAAAATTAAGTATTAAGTTTCAACTAACTAAACTAAATAAAAAGGTGTGCAATTCAATGAACCAAAACAAAAAGAAAAACGTATGCAGAAGTTCACTGAACTAAAAATAAATAAAAACCAATTAATGTATTTATTAACATGCTCCCCCCGTTGAGTGTGGCTCAACATATAGTCTGTCGTTGGGATCTGTTGAATTGCTGAGAGATACTGTTGAATTCTGTTTGAAACTTCGTTAAGGTCTGCTACTGATGTTCCTCAAATATGCACCGTGAAGTCCGACGTTGTTGATTGCTTGCGAGGTGCTGGAGTTGGTTGGTGTTTGCATTTTGCACTGCAATTATATAAAATAAAATGCAGAAAGTGATGAGTAATCCCGAGTAACCGACAGTCGTGTGACGATAATTATGAGTCTCAATTTTGTTTGGTAGCTGAAGTATCTCCTGCGCCTTTAGTGAGGTTTGTAAATCTGTTAGATTTTGCATTTGTGAACTGTACTCGCTTGTATGTATTTTATCGAATAATGGCCTTAGACGTGTTGAATGGGTTTGTTCTGTTATTTCCCAAAGCTTGTTGTAAGATGCCTGAAGTGAGGTGGAGGTTGTCTGTTGGCCTTGTATTGACATGAAGTTATTTTTGAGAGTACATTCCGGTTCCAAATAAAGCAAATGGGATCCTTTTAGTATAAATTGATTGATATCTTTCTTACACACAGCTGTTGTTTGAGTTGCAGTGGGTAATCCATTTATTCGGGTGATGGAGAGGGATCCAAGCATTGGTGGCCTTTATTTGTTGAATTGAACAGTCAGCTTTATTTTCGTTGTGAAATAATCTTATTTCACAGGCGCATATTGGTGAGCTTGATTCATACCGGATCTGTACCTTGGAACACACAAACCGATCTTCTTTGATGACGTCGCATAAGTTAAGTTCAGTTTTATCAATAGTAAAATACTGACGACGGACAACATTGACAACCAAAATGGAAGAACATGGTTTTATTGATAATAAGGTATCGTTGATCCAATTTGGTACTGGTATAAGGTTGAATACTGAAAACTGGTCACGCTCAACTAATGGCAAATTAACGCGAAATATGACGGTGTTATTCGTGAGTCCACCTTGAACCCTTCATCAACTTGTACAATTGCAATGTATTATTCTGTTTTACAGGTAATTCAAGTGAGTCTGGTAAATGCATTCTTATTTTGTCTATTTCCTGTTGTAGTTGGTACGGAGTGAGGATAAGTGGACTCCTAGTACCGTGATGAGTATTTGTAAGAATATCCAGTATTGAAGACTGTATGTGCTGCAAGTTTGCCGCAGTGATAGTTAGTTGAATGTATAGTGATGAGAAAATTCGGTAGATTCTTTCTTCGTATAGTTCTTTACTGACGTTGTGTATCTTGTTGTATACTTGCGATATTTGTTGGTCGATTTGGTCAAATTTCCTTTTTATTAGTCCTTGGTCTGCCTTCAGGATGTTCATAGTAGAGTCCACAATTGACGTTTGATTTCGTAACTGATCAGATGTGCCTCATTTTGCTTAACTTGAGAAATCGTATTTGCCATCTCTTCTGCATATTTTGAGTCCAGTACGCCAAATAGTGAGTTTGCGATGTTTCCTACTAAATCAATTGCTCCCCTTTTGTGTCTTCTGCCGGAAAGTAGAGTGCTGCTCATATGCAATTCATTTTTGGTATGTTCAAAGTATTTGACAAGGTTTTGACACGTCGATTTATCTTGCATGTCTTTACATAAACTGCTTAAAGCTCTGGTCCCGTTTGCAAACATTTCCGATTCGGACCAAAATTCCTGTAAGTCGTAGTAAATTAGAATTTGCTAGTCTGAGGATGAAATTACTGATGATCCAATGGCTTCAAAATGTATGCCCAGCTGAGTTCCAAACTGCATGTTGCGAACTTGTGCTCAGGATTAATGGCAGTAATATTATTGAAATCAAGGCAGTCATGACATTAATAGGAATGGATACGCGCTTTCTTTTTGGATTCTCCGGGCTATTACTTTTATCCTTATCTTCATGGTCGGAAGCTTCATCGAATTCTGTGTTGCTAACTGGCAAAGGTGCTAATCGTGTAATTGTCCTTCTGCAAACCCCGGATGCTATCTTCACATCAACAACTCGAACCAGACCATTATCTCCATGATGCACCTTCACTTTCCTAGGTAACGGCCATCTCAAGGGGTGTGTATTGTCTTTCTTCACTACGACCATCTCGCCGGATTTAATGTTGGCACTCGGTGTTTTCCACTTGTGCCGATACTGTAATTCACACAAGTATTCCCGGGACCAACATCGCCAAAACTCCCCCTTTAAGTAAGTAACCAATTTCCATCTGGTCAAAAGATTCATCTTTGTATGGTCAGAACTTAAGTTGACCTGGGCATTTAGTGGTTCTCCAATCAGAAAGTGGCCAGGTGTCAATGCCGCCAAATCATTTGGGTTGTTCGACATGGGAGTAATTGGTATTGAATTAAGAATGCCTTCGATTTCAATGACAATGGTGTCGAGTTCCTTATACGTCAACGATGCTGTTGCCACACTTTTGAGCAAAAGATTCTTTGATGACTTCACCGCCGTTAGTTCTTCGTCAAAATCTGAGTGTTGCAAATCCCGTACAATCAAAATAAGAGCTTGTTCTAGTTCTGGAACTGATAATAATAGCTTGGATTGTTGATTGCGCCTTCTTGTATTATTGGTGAATCAAAATCACAACTACTCGTTGTAGCGTTCTGAATGAGCCATTATGTTTAATGTTGTAGATAACACTATCTGCAGGATCACTCGCTGATGTTGCTGCTGCTACCTTTTTTCGCTCTGCATCAAAATTCTGATCGATAATATTTGCTTTGAAGAATTCTTTTGGCCATATCTCTTGCTGTCCATCTAGAAATATGGGGCCGTAGAACCACAAACTGTTTGATGCGAGTTTTCTTGGAGAGATGCCACGCGACAAAACATCTGCAGGATTATCTTTTGAGCTGACATGTCGCCACTGTTCTGCTATTGACAATTCTTGTATTGCAGCTATTCTGTTAGCCACAAATGTTTGATATAATGATGATTGTGAATTGATCCAGGCCAAGACGATCTCTGAATCTGTCCATAAATAAGTAGGAACATCATTGTATTTTAAGTCTTTCTTTACTCTTGATGTGAGCTGACCGCTTAATAGTGCTGCACAGAGTTCGAGACGGGGTAAGGTTTGACGCTTTAAAGGTGCTACTTGGGACCTTGGGCATAATAATCTCACAATAATCTGATTATTTTTCGTTGTTGATCTAATGTAGAGTGCTGCGCCGTATGCCTTTTCTGATGCGTCTGCAAAGGCATGAATTTGTATGTTGGATGTCACATGTCCTTCGAAGATATGTCGCGTCATTCTTAGATCTTTTATGTGTTCTAACTCTTGTCTGAATGTAACCCAAGTTGAATGAAGATTTTCTAGCAGAGCCTCATCCCAGTCTAACCTTTTTTGCCATAGTTCTTGGATAAATGTTTTTGCGGTAAATACAATTGGCGATAGTAGCCCCAAAGGATCGAAGAAACTAGCTAAATCTGAGCTAATTGTGCGTTTTGTTACGTGGTTAATCTCCCTTAGGCATATTTTCACACACAGTTTGTCATGTTGTAGCATCCATGTTAAGCCCAAAGTTTTCACGATATTATTGTTCTCACTATAGCAGTCAAAATTAACCTCTTGTTGTTCCTCGGCGACGTTTTGAAGTAGTTTTGGATGATTTGTTGCCCATTTTTGTAATTCAAGTCCATGCTGGTGCAATATGTGTTGTAGTTCTGACTGAATTGCTAGCACAGTGGGCAAGTCATCCGCTCCGTCAACACCGTCATCTACATAGAAGTTTTCGAGTAAAAATTAGGCTCCATATGGGTATCGTATCATATTTGTCTTAGCGATTTGTTCTAAGCATTTTGTAGCTAGATAAGGTGCAGATCTCGTTCCATATATGACTGTAGTTAGTTTATAATACCTTATTGGTTTGGAGGGATTTTTCTCTCCAAATAATTATTTGAAAGTTGCTATCATCTGGGTGCATTATTATTTGGCGGTACATTTTTTTGATATCGGTTGTGAAGACAAATCGTGGACACCGAAATCGTAGTAGAATAGAAAACAATTCACTCTGTACTATGGTTCCTGTATACATTATGTTATCAACGAAGCTCCGTTAGTAGTTTTAGTGCAGGCATCAAAAAGTAATTTTGTTGTTAGACTCTCTGGTCTAAGTACACAGTGGTGAGCAATGAAGTAATTTGGTGTTTGTATAGGGCCATGTGCCCTAATTCTTCATATTCTTTCATGAAATTTATATATTGAGCTTTGAGTTCTGGAGACTTTGATAATCGCCTTTCTAATGATATAAATCTGTTAAAAACTACTCCATGGGAATCGCCAAGAGTGTTTGAGCTAGTGAAGAATGGAATTTTGACCACGAATCTTCCATTTTTGTCAACGGTGAGAGTCTGCAAAAAATGGTTTTTACATTGTCTTTCAGTCACCGAAAGAT
Source organism: Germaria angustata (assembly GCA_963681545.1). NCBI lineage: Eukaryota > Metazoa > Arthropoda > Insecta > Diptera > Tachinidae > Germaria > Germaria angustata. Next base: position 82,361,147 of record OY812998.1, read on the forward strand.
ATCTGTCAGATGTGCTGATAGTTTCCAGTTCCCAGAGCCGAGCAATAGCTTCTCCCAAATTAACTTCGTCTTCAGTACATATTCCGCATGCTGCAGTTGATGATTCATGTTCTCCAATTCTACCAGAAATTACCCAGCCAAGTAAAGTGTCATTTAAAATGGGCAAATCGTTACCAAGTTGAATCTGCCCACCTGCCAGTAGTTGATGATGAAATTCTGCCTCAAGTAGAACATCTATTTTGTCAGGACGGTTGAATTGTGGGTCTCCTAGCATAATGTTCTTTGGAATTGGCCAATGATCTATATTGATAACTTGTGATGGTTGAGGTGAAATTATGTGCGGAAGGACCGCTGCTGTTTGCTTGTTGTTTGGCGAAACAAATTTCATGAAATATTTGATCCTAATGTGACCATCAAACAAACTTTTAAAAAATTTCAGGCAAATATGGGCAAACATGTTTGAAGCAAATATTTGACATATGTGACCGTAGCTTTAGTATATTTTCTTGAGGGCGTGCTTTAATGTTTCAATCATCAGATGAATTTCCTCATCAGATGACAAATTTAATTTTGGGGCCGGTCCTCCGCCTGTCTTGAACATTTCTCCTTGGTTGCTTCCCATTTTCTTTCGAAGATTTTTTTTCAAGTCATCATACTTCGATCTTAAATTCGAAATATCTCTCGGAGATCTTCCACTTGCAGCATTAAACTTTTCGGCTAATTTGGACCACACTTAATTTTTTTCTGGTTGGTAGCTGTGTCGGTTTTTTTGTTTTCTAAAACACTTTTATATTGATACACTAATTGTGTCAGTGTAGTTTTTTCTCCCTCCGAGAAATTAGCCCTTTTATTTATGACATTTCTAAAGAAAACTCCAATTTGTGCTTTAATTATTGAAAAGAATCAAAATTGAAAGCATAAAAAATATGCAAATTGTTTATTGTAAAATAAACGCCAAACACCAGTGCTACCACTTTTTTTAACTAATTCAGTCGGTAGATACACGTAGGTTAAAAAAATGATAAAATTACCAGATTCATTTTACGGGCTAGGTAAAGATAACTAACAGGTATAAACACTTAGAGATATCTATCAGTTGAAATTGCAGGAAGTAAGAGGATTAGCATGGGACTCGAGTTTTATGTTCTCGAGAAATCAATCTGCGTTCAATACAATGAATGCGAATAATTTGAAAATAGGGCGTTGTCACCTAGAAAAAACCAAACGAAGGGTGGAATATATAGGTAGTATGAAATATAATGGGTTATCGGAAGACATAAAAAACATCCAATGAAATTCAGTCTTCAAGAAAACTATTAAAGAATACTTATTTGATAACTTAGAAATGTTTCTATTGTGATATGAATGATACTGATCTCATTAAAATAATTACAACAGTATAACATAAAAAATCATAATTATATGTACATATGTATATATCAAACTATATTAATTTTATAGTATATTTACTATATTTTTTTTCAATAATTAAGAATTTAAATTTTTATCTACTTTGCCAACTAGTCTCAACAATATCCAAAGGACGCTGAGGCCAAACTTTTATACACAAATTTTTATTGAATTTGCTGAAAAAACCGTTTTTTTGTTGACCTAGTGTCGGTTCTCACCGGCTGATAATGACATTATTTTAGAAAACTTAATTGTGTGCTTACAATATATGTATGTATGTACACACATGGACAAAAGTCTCCGTCATTTAACGCCCACAATGTTTGAAGGGCAGTTACACCCAGAAAATAATTGAAACACAAAATTTATTATATTCAACAAAAAGTATATTTAATTCAAACTCTATTTGAGGTAAAACTACTTCTCTCGCTTTAACGTTAATTACGAAATCAAATATTTATTATTCATAATAGTGTTTGCTTAAGCGTATTTTTAAGGTAATATGATGTACAGGACCCACATGCGAAGTATTTCTGCCATTTGTTTGGGATCATTGTCATGTTGGAGGTAGTAGTCATTATCTATGTCCAGTTTTTGACCACTTTTCTTCAAATTTTGTTTTGTCCATTATTTCTTCTATAACACCAACTCTTCGACATCAGCCGCTGACATGCACCACAAATAACTCCAGCACCACCATGTTTCACAATTGGCTGAATGTGCTTGTCTTGTAATGCACCGCCGTTTTGCCTTTATGTTAATACGCATCCGTTCCATTTATATAAAGTAAATTTACTTTCATCGGAGAAGATGACTTTCTCCAAAAAAATCTGTTTCTTTGCTCTTATAATATATTTTCCAAAAAAATCGTTTTATTTGGTTCACCTTACTAATTTGTACTTTTGATCATGTGTGTACATATATAAAGGTATGTACCAACGTTATAATAAAACAAAAGCTTATGTTTGTTATTTACATACTTACATACATATGTATATGCTATTTAAAGGTTCAAAATTTTAACTTCGATATGACAAAATTTGGTTTAATTATATCCATACGACATACGCGAGATATTCGCTGAGCTATGTAACCAACAAAATAACGACTTCATGTTAATTCTATTGACCTGTTGGTGGAGGTTAAACAATTTTTATACGAAAATACCTCATTATTTTGGACATACTAGCTTTTAGAAGATGGAACGATGTATTCTCAATAAAGTTCCGAAATGTTAAGCAATTTCTACAGTTGTTGAACCTTCATAGTGAACAGACGTGTTATCGGAGTTTTTTTACATACTAAACAAAAAAAGATGAAAAAAAAATATTCGTAATAAGTACTGATTCGTAATAAGTACTGATTTTGTTAAATTTGCTTTATTTGCATTAATAATATTTTTCGTATAATCTGAAACAACAAAAACAAAAAAAAACCGCAAACAAAGTGACTGAGGAATACTCTGCATGAGTACCTCAAAAACAAAAAAATGTGAAGTGAATTCTAACGGCAGAAATGCCTAACACGTGTAAAACGTGGTAACATTGATGAAACAAAAATTTAAATATACATCTGAAGAAAAAGATTTCCGCAAAATGGTTAACATGAAGATACAATAAATAAAAATTAGTGGGAAAAAATGGTTAACGAGTTTGAAAAAAATAAAACAAGTTTCTCCACATTCCAGATTAAAAGCGCTAAGGGCCTACAGATCGTATTGAAGGGCATATATTCTTACGTTGTCCCTGCTGAAATAGAAGATGCTCTCACCCTGAAAGGATTCAAGGTAAAATATGTATCCAACCTAATAAATAGGGAGAAGATCCCCCAACCCTTATTTCGTGTTGAACTGGAGCCAAATGATATATTATTGAAGAAAAATGAGACCCATCCCATTTATTTATTTACTGTATCTTCAAAACTGAACTAACAATAAGAATTCAAATCTTATATATATATATATATATATATATATATATATATATATATATATGTATATATACATATATATATATATATATATATATATATATATATATATATATATATATATATATATATATATATATATATATATATATATAATTATTAGGCCCAACCAGTGTCGGACATAAACTTAGTGATATTAACTAATCTATATATATAAAATAGGATGTGTGTATGTATGTATGTATGTAACGTAATGACTCCAAATGGCTGGGCCGATTTTGATGAAATTTTCAGGGAACCTTCAGAATACTCGGGCGGGTGACACTGTGAAGTCTGATTTTTCGGTCTGTGGGCGGAGGGGCGTGGCAAAATCCAATTTTCACATTGCACCACCAATGACATATACATATATTTATTTTTTGTGCTTTTTTTATTTTATTTTACTTTTTTTGAAAGCCGTTGTCATGTTCTTCAAAACGAGACATTAAACTCTTAAATCGGTTATGTAGTTCCGAAGATATTTACAAAAAATCTATGTTAATAAGGATTCAATATCAAAATTTTTATATAAAGGCCGTAAATTTCGTTAAGAGATCAATTTAAATCATGTGGTAATATAACACTAATGTTTGCTTAGGGGCAGCAACGCGGACCGGGTCAGCTAGTAATACATAAATGTCGTGTTAAGCACAAAAATATTTTCAAAAGGTTTCATCTGGAGTGTTGCGTATAAAGGCCGTAGTATCCCTCTTTTTTAAGCGGATGTGTCCAGTAAAGTTCAATATATTACGAGCAAGGGAATTAGGATGGGACTCAAGTTTTGTTAAATATTTGCCTGCACATTTTGCAAATTCAGCGGTCACAAGTGGCATATTTAAATCACGATGTAAAATTTAATTTTTCATGTACATGGAGCCGATGTTATTAATCTTAAAATTTTGTTTTGCCTTCCTTGGATTCTCTCTACATTGGAAGCTGAAACAATACCCCATAGCTGAATTCCGTAACAGCATATGGGTTTCAAAAGCGACTTGTGTATTAAAAGTTTACAATCTAGACTGAGGGTTGAATTTCTACCAATCAGCCAATGTATCTGAGTTAATTTAGATTTTATTTGTGTTAGCTTAGAGTCAATGTGGTGTTTTCATGTAAGCCGTCGATCAAGGTGTATACCAAGGTATTCCACTTGTGAATGTTGAGGAACAACTTGATTGTTGATTCGAATGGGGGAACAAGTGTTTCTTCGTAGGGTAAATGTGACATGAACATTTACTTTTAAGATATCGGTATGCTTCGTGAGGATTTTCATGCATACTAAGGCAGGCTGTATCATCGGCAAATGTAGAAGTTCGTATATTACTGCTCAAAGGCATGTCATAGGTGTCAATCAAATACAAAACTGGTCCCAGTATACTCCCCTGTGGCACACCGGATGAGATAGTTTCGGGCACACTCATGAAGTCTCCTTCCACAAAAGTGAACTTTCGGGCAAGAATGTAACTTTCCAAAAGATTTACAATGTTTACTGGTAGATATGTCTTCGATTTTAAAATTAGGCCTTCATGTCACACTTTTTTTAATGCCTAAGAAACATCAATAAGGAGGGAAGAACAATACTTCTTTTCTTCAAATATTTTAGTGGCACAGTGGGCAAGTCATCCGCTCCGTCAACACCGTCATCTACATAGAAGTTTTCGAGTAAAAATTGGGCTCCATATGGGTATCGTATCATATTTGTCTTAGCGATTTGTTCTAAGCATTTTGTAGCTAGATAAGGTGCAGATCTCGTTCCATATATGACTGTAGTTAGTTTATAATACCTTATTGGTTTGGAGGGATTTTTCTCTCCAAATAATTATTTGAAAGTTGCTATCATCTGGGTGCATTATTATTTGGCGGTACATTTTTTTGATATCGGTTGTGAAGACAAATCGTGGACACCGAAATCGTAGTAGAATAGAAAACAATTCACTCTGTACTATGGTTCCTGTATACATTATGTTATCAACGAAGCTCCGTTAGTAGTTTTAGTGCAGGCATCAAAAAGTAATTTTGTTGTTAGACTCTCTGGTCTAAGTACACAGTGGTGAGCAATGAAGTAATTTGGTGTTTGTATAGGGCCATGTGCCCTAATTCTTCATATTCTTTCATGAAATTTATATATTGAGCTTTGAGTTCTGGAGACTTTGATAATCGCCTTTCTAATGATATAAATCTGTTAAAAACTACTCCATGGGAATCGCCAAGAGTGTTTGAGCTAGTGAAGAATGGAATTTTGACCACGAATCTTCCATTTTTGTCAACGGTGAGAGTCTGCAAAAAATGGTTTTTACATTGTCTTTCAGTCACCGAAAGATATCTGTCAGATGTGCTGATAGTTTCCAGTTCCCAGAGCCGAGCAATAGCTTCTCCCAAATTAACTTCGTCTTCAGTACATATTCCGCATGCTGCAGTTGATGATTCATGTTCTCCAATTCTACCAGAAATTACCCAGCCAAGTAAAGTGTCATTTAAAATGGGCAAATCGTTACCAAGTTGAATCTGCCCACCTGCCAGTAGTTGATGATGAAATTCTGCCTCAAGTAGAACATCTATTTTGTCAGGACGGTTGAATTGTGGGTCTCCTAGCATAATGTTCTTTGGAATTGGCCAATGATCTATATTGATAACTTGTGATGGTTGAGGTGAAATTATGTGCGGAAGGACCGCTGCTGTTTGCTTGTTGTTTGGCGAAACAAATTTCATGAAATATTTGATCCTAATGTGACCATCAAACAAACTTTTAAAAAATTTCAGGCAAATATGGGCAAACATGTTTGAAGCAAATATTTGACATATGTGACCGTAGCTTTAGTATATTTTCTTGAGGGCGTGCTTTAATGTTTCAATCATCAGATGAATTTCCTCATCAGATGACAAATTTAATTTTGGGGCCGGTCCTCCGCCTGTCTTGAACATTTCTCCTTGGTTGCTTCCCATTTTCTTTCGAAGATTTTTTTTCAAGTCATCATACTTCGATCTTAAATTCGAAATATCTCTCGGAGATCTTCCACTTGCAGCATTAAACTTTTCGGCTAATTTGGACCACACTTAATTTTTTTCTGGTTGGTAGCTGTGTCGGTTTTTTTGTTTTCTAAAACACTTTTATATTGATACACTAATTGTGTCAGTGTAGTTTTTTCTCCCTCCGAGAAATTAGCCCTTTTATTTATGACATTTCTAAAGAAAACTCCAATTTGTGCTTTAATTATTGAAAAGAATCAAAATTGAAAGCATAAAAAATATGCAAATTGTTTATTGTAAAATAAACGCCAAACACCAGTGCTACCACTTTTTTTAACTAATTCAGTCGGTAGATACACGTAGGTTAAAAAAATGATAAAATTACCAGATTCATTTTACGGGCTAGGTAAAGATAACTAACAGGTATAAACACTTAGAGATATCTATCAGTTGAAATTGCAGGAAGTAAGAGGATTAGCATGGGACTCGAGTTTTATGTTCTCGAGAAATCAATCTGCGTTCAATACAATGAATGCGAATAATTTGAAAATAGGGCGTTGTCACCTAGAAAAAACCAAACGAAGGGTGGAATATATAGGTAGTATGAAATATAATGGGTTATCGGAAGACATAAAAAACATCCAATGAAATTCAGTCTTCAAGAAAACTATTAAAGAATACTTATTTGATAACTTAGAAATGTTTCTATTGTGATATGAATGATACTGATCTCATTAAAATAATTACAACAGTATAACATAAAAAATCATAATTATATGTACATATGTATATATCAAACTATATTAATTTTATAGTATATTTACTATATTTTTTTTCAATAATTAAGAATTTAAATTTTTATCTACTTTGCCAACTAGTCTCAACAATATCCAAAGGACGCTGAGGCCAAACTTTTATACACAAATTTTTATTGAATTTGCTGAAAAAACCGTTTTTTTGTTGACCTAGTGTCGGTTCTCACCGGCTGATAATGACATTATTTTAGAAAACTTAATTGTGTGCTTACAATATATGTATGTATGTACACACATGGACAAAAGTCTCCGTCATTTAACGCCCACAATGTTTGAAGGGCAGTTACACCCAGAAAATAATTGAAACACAAAATTTATTATATTCAACAAAAAGTATATTTAATTCAAACTCTATTTGAGGTAAAACTACTTCTCTCGCTTTAACGTTAATTACGAAATCAAATATTTATTATTCATAATAGTGTTTGCTTAAGCGTATTTTTAAGGTAATATGATGTACAGGACCCACATGCGAAGTATTTCTGCCATTTGTTTGGGATCATTGTCATGTTGGAGGTAGTAGTCATTATCTATGTCCAGTTTTTGACCACTTTTCTTCAAATTTTGTTTTGTCCATTATTTCTTCTATAACACCAACTCTTCGACATCAGCCGCTGACATGCACCACAAATAACTCCAGCACCACCATGTTTCACAATTGGCTGAATGTGCTTGTCTTGTAATGCACCGCCGTTTTGCCTTTATGTTAATACGCATCCGTTCCATTTATATAAAGTAAATTTACTTTCATCGGAGAAGATGACTTTCTCCAAAAAAATCTGTTTCTTTGCTCTTATAATATATTTTCCAAAAAAATCGTTTTATTTGGTTCACCTTACTAATTTGTACTTTTGATCATGTGTGTACATATATAAAGGTATGTACCAACGTTATAATAAAACAAAAGCTTATGTTTGTTATTTACATACTTACATACATATGTATATGCTATTTAAAGGTTCAAAATTTTAACTTCGATATGACAAAATTTGGTTTAATTATATCCATACGACATACGCGAGATATTCGCTGAGCTATGTAACCAACAAAATAACGACTTCATGTTAATTCTATTGACCTGTTGGTGGAGGTTAAACAATTTTTATACGAAAATACCTCATTATTTTGGACATACTAGCTTTTAGAAGATGGAACGATGTATTCTCAATAAAGTTCCGAAATGTTAAGCAATTTCTACAGTTGTTGAACCTTCATAGTGAACAGACGTGTTATCGGAGTTTTTTTACATACTAAACAAAAAAAGATGAAAAAAAAATATTCGTAATAAGTACTGATTCGTAATAAGTACTGATTTTGTTAAATTTGCTTTATTTGCATTAATAATATTTTTCGTATAATCTGAAACAACAAAAACAAAAAAAACCGCAAACAAAGTGACTGAGGAATACTCTGCATGAGTACCTCAAAAACAAAAAAATGTGAAGTGAATTCTAACGGCAGAAATGCCTAACACGTGTAAAACGTGGTAACATTGATGAAACAAAAATTTAAATATACATCTGAAGAAAAAGATTTCCGCAAAATGGTTAACATGAAGATACAATAAATAAAAATTAGTGGGAAAAAATGGTTAACGAGTTTGAAAAAAATAAAACAAGTTTCTCCACATTCCAGATTAAAAGCGCTAAGGGCCTACAGATCGTATTGAAGGGCATATATTCTTACGTTGTCCCTGCTGAAATAGAAGATGCTCTCACCCTGAAAGGATTCAAGGTAAAATATGTATCCAACCTAATAAATAGGGAGAAGATCCCCCAACCCTTATTTCGTGTTGAACTGGAGCCAAATGATATATTATTGAAGAAAAATGAGACCCATCCCATTTATTTATTTACTGTATCTTCAAAACTGAACTAACAATAAGAATTCAAATCTTATATATATATATATATATATATATATATATATATATATGTATATATACATATATATATATATATATATATATATATATATATATATATATATATATATATATATATATATATATATATATATATATATATATATATATATATATATATATATATATATATATATATAATTATTAGGCCCAACCAGTGTCGGACATAAACTTAGTGATATTAACTAATCTATATATATAAAATAGGATGTGTGTATGTATGTATGTATGTAACGTAATGACTCCAAATGGCTGGGCCGATTTTGATGAAATTTTCAGGGAACCTTCAGAATACTCGGGCGGGTGACACTGTGAAGTCTGATTTTTCGGTCTGTGGGCGGAGGGGCGTGGCAAAATCCAATTTTCACATTGCACCACCAATGACATATACATATATTTATTTTTTGTGCTTTTTTTATTTTATTTTACTTTTTTTGAAAGCCGTTGTCATGTTCTTCAAAACGAGACATTAAACTCTTAAATCGGTTATGTAGTTCCGAAGATATTTACAAAAAATCTATGTTAATAAGGATTCAATATCAAAATTTTTATATAAAGGCCGTAAATTTCGTTAAGAGATCAATTTAAATCATGTGGTAATATAACACTAATGTTTGCTTAGGGGCAGCAACGCGGACCGGGTCAGCTAGTAATACATAAATGTCGTGTTAAGCACAAACATATTTTCAAAAGGTTTCATCTGGAGTGTTGCGTATAAAGGCCGTAGTATCCCTCTTTTTTAAGCGGATGTGTCCAGTAAAGTTCAATATATTACGAGCAAGGGAATTAGGATGGGACTCAAGTTTTGTTAAATATTTGCCTGCACATTTTGCAAATTCAGCGGTCACAAGTGGCATATTTAAATCACGATGTAAAATTTAATTTTTCATGTACATGGAGCCGATGTTATTAATCTTAAAATTTTGTTTTGCCTTCCTTGGATTCTCTCTACATTGGAAGCTGAAACAATACCCCATAGCTGAATTCCGTAACAGCATATGGGTTTCAAAAGCGACTTGTGTATTAAAAGTTTACAATCTAGACTGAGGGTTGAATTTCTACCAATCAGCCAATGTATCTGAGTTAATTTAGATTTTATTTGTGTTAGCTTAGAGTCAATGTGGTGTTTTCATGTAAGCCGTCGATCAAGGTGTATACCAAGGTATTCCACTTGTGAATGTTGAGGAACAACTTGATTGTTGATTCGAATGGGGGAACAAGTGTTTCTTCGTAGGGTAAATGTGACATGAACATTTACTTTTAAGATATCGGTATGCTTCGTGAGGATTTTCATGCATACTAAGGCAGGCTGTATCATCGGCAAATGTAGAAGTTCGTATATTACTGCTCAAAGGCATGTCATAGGTGTCAATCAAATACAAAACTGGTCCCAGTATACTCCCCTGTGGCACACCGGATGAGATAGTTTCGGGCACACTCATGAAGTCTCCTTCCACAAAAGTGAACTTTCGGGCAAGAATGTAACTTTCCAAAAGATTTACAATGTTTACTGGTAGATATGTCTTCGATTTTAAAATTAGGCCTTCATGTCACACTTTTTTTAATGCCTAAGAAACATCAATAAGGAGGGAAGAACAATACTTCTTTTCTTCAAATATTTTTCTTATAAAATGAACCAATCTATGAGTTTATTCAACGGTACTATGCTTACTTCTAAAACCAAATTGATGGTCCGGTATGCATCCATTATCAATTAGAATTGGGGACAATTTTATCATTTCCGAATTGCTTTGAAATTGTTGACAGTAAACTTATTCGCCTATATGAATCAGCCTTGGTGAGATCTTTACCCGGAATCATTTTGACCATGGCAAGTTTCCAGCTATGTGGATAATACTCCAGTCATAAAAGTCTATTAAAAATAAATAACAGGATTCTAATAGCAATACGAGGCAACTTCATCAGCATCTTGTTACTAATTCTATCAATACCCGGAGCTTTCTTCGGATTGGTTTCAGCAATTAGTTTTTGTACATCACGCATCTTAAGCTTTATGGGTCGAGGGGGTAGAGCAACTACACTCGGCAAATCAACAGCACCAGTAAATGTGCTTGTGATAAATACGTATTTAACCCTTAAATCACCCTTGTGTGGAAAACCACACAAACTGAACAATGTTTATACGATAAACAAAAAAAATGTTGGGGTATACTAAAGAAATTTCCTGACTTTATTCACAATATCAATTAAACACAGAAAACACATTTTTTTATTAAAAAATATTTTTTAGTGACGAAATATTTCAAAACTTACATAAGTTTCCCTCGTGTGTGGTTTTCCACACATATGCACTAGAGGCATTTTCTGTCGCTAAGTGTGAATATGCTTATATAAAAAACACAAGCTTTATGCTTTATTGTTGATCGGCACCAACAATTTCGCGGACGATGCAAGTTTAGGCAATATATGCCTTCTAAGCCTGAAAGATATGGAATTAAATTTTGGTTCTTAATTTGCTCTGAAACGTGCTAGGTTAGAAAAATACAGCTATATTTGGGTAAGCCTGTTGGTAGTTTAGCTGAAAAAAATCAGCAGGAACGTGTTGTTTTCGAGTTAGTTCGCGGACTTAAGGGCCACCATATAATAATGGATAACTTTTTCTCATCTTAACAACTTGGACAAAAGTTGTTGTCCCAAGAGCTAATAATGATAGGTACTATGCGCAAAAATAAAAGGAGCATACCACCCAAATTGTTAGAATACAATAGGGTTCCCCTGTACAATTCAACTTTTGCACAATGCATCATTCGAATGACGTAGAATCTTTTTTTTCCACTAATTTTATTTATTGTATCTTCATTAAACTGAACTAACAATAAGTATTCAAATCTTAAATATAAATATAATAATTAGGCCCAAGCAGTTTCGGACATAAACTTAGTGATAGTAATTAAAAATAAATAAATGTCGTATTAAGCACAAGAATATTTTCAAAAAATTTCATCTGGAGTGTTGCGTACTAAAGCCGTAGTATCCCTCTTTTTTAAGCGGATGTGTCCAGGAAAGTTCAAGATGTTACGAGCAAGCGGATTAGGATGGGACTCGAGTTTTGTTAAATATTTGCCTGCATATTTTGCAATTTCTGCAGTCACAAGTGGCATATTTAAATCACGATGTAAAATGGAATTTTTCATGTACCAAGGAGCCGATGTTATTAACCTTAAAATTTTGTTTTGCATTCGTTGGATTCTATCTACATTGGAAGCTGAAGCAGTGCCCCATAGCTGAATTCCGTAACACCATATGGGTTTCAAAAGCGACTTGTATATTAAAAGTTTACAATCTAGACTGAGGGTAGAATTTCTACCAATCAGCCAATTTATCTGGGTTAATTTAAGCTTCATTTGTGTCAGCTTCGAGTCAATGTGGTGTTTCCATGTAAGCCGTCGGTCAAGGTGAATACCAAGGTATTTCACCTGTGAATGTTGAGGAACAACTTGATTGTTGATTCGAATGGGGGAACAAGTATCTCTTCGTAGGGTAAATGTGACATGAACACACTTTTGTTCATTTACTTTTATTCTCCATAAGTTCAACCACAGCTCCAACAGGTTAATATTGTTACGAATTTGGAGTGAATAGTCCTATTGTAATTGCTCTAGAATATACCGCATTGTTGTTATTCTTGATTATTGAATTATTGATTCTTATTACTTAGTTGTTTATTATTTGCTGAATTGTTATGTACTGAATTGTTTACTATTTCTTATTCATTACATTGTTGTTGTTAGTCTTATTTGCTTTTTGCTTACTCATTTTAAATGAACACATAACAGCTATACATACGTGCATACATAGTTACTTGTTTACTAGCAAAGCGACAACAAATAAGATCATGATTATTGCTGTTGTTGTTGTCTGTCGGCATTTAAATATTGGGTACGTGTATGTGTGTATGTGTGTATGGCTTGTATTTACGTTTAACCCATTTGGACCCAAATGCAAACTACAAGCAAAATTTTTAAAACAACTATATTTTAGTAATTATTAAAAGGTAATTAAACATTTCGCATAAAAAAAGTAAAAAAAAATAAAATCCATGGTGGGAAAAAATGGCCGTCCTTAAATGGGGCCAATGGGCTTATGTGTGGTATTTTTCAAAACACTCCTTTTCTATACATAGCGTTTTGATGCATTTTTTACATTGCCAACGAGCTTTTAAATGGCATATTGTACACCTTAATTGATTTGGCAGCTTTTGAGGAAAGTGTCCGATATTGTCTAAATTCATACCTGAAACTACTGAGGAAGGTTTACGGCGTTTATCATCTTTCAGTTCCTAAATATCTTAAATAAAATCGGGCAATACTCCGGCGAAATTAGAGCTGGTCCATCTTATCCTTGGTACTCAGGATATGCAGACGCCAGGCATTAGCGACAGATAGATCTAACATATAGGTAAATAGAACCCACCACCATTTTTTCCCGCGAATCGCTACTCGGTACGCTGCAACTGTTTGCTCGGCTTGATCGACTCCTCCCATGCCTTTGTTGTAGCTTTGGAAGACAGAAGGAATGTTAACGTCTACTTTTCTTCCTTCTGCAGATCTCCATCTTTTCACTTTGCCTAGAGGCTTGACGAAGTCGTGATTTGTAGCCATGGTACACACGTTGTTATCAATCCAACGCACAAATAAAATTTCATTGGCAGAATCAAATTGATAATCAAATTCTGCCCGCGTTTTCTTTTTCATATCTTTGACTGAGGTAAGTGGACATTTCTTTGTTCTATTTTCCCTCACGGTGTCAGTAGCACGATAACCAGTCTTACGCAGATCCCGTAGCAGTAGTTATCGAAATAAATAACATGCTCATGAGGAACAATATTTGCCTTTTCTAACAAGCTCTCCACTACTTTCGAACCCAAAGGCTCATTACTCACCGCTCCTGCTGATTTACCACAGTACACGTCGAAACCATAACAATAGCCATCTGCACTTGCAATCATCCAGTTTTTGTATCCAAAGCGCACTGGCTTGCCTCTTATGAACTGTTTCGCTGGATGACGTCCAAAATATTTAACCATTGATTCATCAATGAAAAGATTTTCGTGAACTACGCCCCATTGGAGAAATTTTTTGGTAAGCAAATCAGCAAGTGGTCGTAATTTGAACATCTTATCGGTGGAATTTCTAGCAGCTTCGTTGTCACAGAAATGCAAAAAAATTTTTATTTCAATAAATCTGTTCCTAGACATTGCCTTTGAAATAATACTAACATTGCAGTCTTCATCTAAACTCAACTTTCCTACTTACGTGAAACCTAGATGCAATATAATTGGAAGCTGGTAAGTGTAAAATCGTAATATCAAAAAGCTGATAAAAAAGTATAGCAAATAGCCCAATGGACCCATTTGGGGACGCAATGTTAAAACATCGAATTTTTTTGTAAATTTTATAAATATATTTTCCGTTTTATAATAATTTGATAATAAAAGGTTCATTTAGTAAAAAAAAAACCTAAAACTGTAAAAAAACAAGAATTTGAACACAAAATATAAAGACTGCTTTTGTCTATAATTTCGTTTTTCAATGGAGTAAATTGGGCCACTAAATTTAATAATTTTAATCATGTAATCAAGAAAACTATTATTTTATTATAATTTCGCACTCATTGGCAAAACATATTTGCACATAAATGAAATAAAATACATTGGAGGTAAATTTTATGAGTACTTAAACTACCGTCCTCATATGAGGACGGCGGGCGTAAATGGGTTAATTTGGGTGTACGATAATGTAAACAACTTTAACAAACAAACATGATGATTATTCTAGAAATGATCATTAAGAGTATAAAAGCTGGCGCATCAACGTCAGCAGAGTCAGTCAGTCAGTAAAGAGTTAGAGTTAAAGTTAAACTCAGTGAGAGTCAGAGTTGAGTAGACAGACAGTGTTGAGTCTGTGATTAGTGAGTTGTTAGACTTTACCGTGATCGTGTAAAGCGTATTAAGTGGTTACTATTGCTTTTGAGCATAGTACAGTAGTATTAAGTAAATAAAGTAGTAGCTGTTAAGTACTAAAAATCAAAGAATCGTGCGTTTAATTTCATTGCAATAAAAGAACCCACGGAAAACGTTTTTAAAAAGGTAAAAACGTAACAATTGGTGTCAGAAGTGGGATTGCAAAATGAAGTTCGACGAGCTTAAAGTGGAACAACTAAAACGAGAGTTGGCCAAACTGGACTTGCCCACAGTTGGTAACAAAGCAGAGCTGCAGAAAAGGCTACTGGAGGAGTTTATTCGGCTTGACCTGGATATCAATACCTATGAGTTCGAAGAAAAAGAAGAACTGGAGATTGGTACACGTTCAGCTACAAGCAACATCGACATAAACTCCATGTTTGCGGCGTTGATGCAGAAAATCGAAGAAAACTCTAAGAAAATGGAAGAAAGTTCTAAGGCCAATAACGAAATGATATTCCAGAAAATGGAAGAAAGGATGATGCAGAAAATCGAAGAAAACTCTAAGGAGATCAAAGAAAGTTCTAAGGCCAATAACGAAATGATATTCCAGAAAATGGAAGAAAGGATGATGCAGAAAATCGAAGAAAACTCTAAGATGCTGGAAGCAACAAATAAAAGACTGGAGGATATCTATGAGTCCGTGAATGTGAGGATTAACATCACTAAAGATAAATCGACTGACATGGTGAGAGAAGTTTCTAGCGTCAATGTGCCAGAAGAAGATGTTCATGAGGAGCTTGATATGCTGGAGAATGGTGTAGATCAGAAGCTACAATCGCAGGAGGAGAAATGCACTGAGTTAATCCAGGCATTAAAAGGCTCTGATGCACAAGTCCTGGAAACTGTGGCCGCTACAGCAAGGAACCAGGATGAGGACATTATGGCGGCTATGCAACGTAAGTCTGGTGGAGAGCATAAGGGGCAGATCCACAGAATGGAGCTAAAGCCGCAAAAGGCAAGGAAGGCCATGAGGATGTCGCCAAAGAATTGGAAGCCAAAGGCGACAGTACAGCGAACGGTGGTGGCAAGAATCGCGGCTCTGCAAGGCAGGTATGGTGGAGAGCATAAGGGGCAGATCCACAGAATGGAGATAAAGCCGCAGAAGCCCAGGAAGAATATGAGGATTCCGTCAAAGAATTTGAAGCCAATGGCGGCAGTACAGCGAACGGTCGTGGCAAGAATCGCGACTAAGCAAGGCAAGTATGGTGGAGAGCATAAGGGGCAGATCCACAGAATGGAGCTAAAGCCGCAAAAGCCGAGGAAGATTACGAGAATGCAGTCAAAGAATTTGAAGCCAATGGCGGCAGTACAGCAAACGCTAGCAGCAAGAATGGACGAAAGGCTGGCAAAAAGAAGGCGAAAAAGAGCAAGAAACCTGATTCCAAGGAAGAGGAAGAGAAAGAAAATGAAAGCCAGGTGCGATGGAGTTGCGGATTCTGATGGACTCCGCGAGGGACAAATGGTCCTACTGTTTAATCCACAGAGGAAGGAAGGGCTGTCTCCCAAACTACGAACACAGTGGGATGGACCATGCACGCCTACAAAGAGATTGAACGATGTTGTGTATGGGATACAGAAGAACCATAGCCCCCGATCTAAAATGAAGGTAGTACACTTAGAGCGACTCGCAAAATATGGAAGCAGTGGTTATGTGCCTGTTCGGGACGAACAGGCTTAAGCGGGCGGCAGTGTTACGAATTTGGAGTGAATAGTGCTATTGTAATTGCTCTAGAATATACCGCATTGTTGTTATTCTTGATTATTGAATTATTGATTCTTATTACTTAGTTGTTTATTATTTGCTGAATTGTTATGTACTGAATTGTTTACTATTTCTTATTCATTACATTGTTGTTGTTAGTCTTATTTGCTTTTTGCTTACTCATTTTAAATGAACACATAACAGCTATACATACGTGCATACATAGTTACTTGTTTACTAGCAAAGCGACAACAAATAAGATCATGATTATTGCTGTTGTTGTTGTCTGTCGGCATTTAAATATTGGGTACGTGTATGTGTGTATGTGTGTATGGCTTGTATTTACGTTTAATTTGGGTGTACGATAATGTAAACAACTTTAACAAACAAACATGATGATTATTCTAGAAATGATCATTAAGAGTATAAAAGCTGGCGCATCAACGTCAGCAGAGTCAGTCAGTCAGTAAAGAGTTAGAGTTAAAGTTAAACTCAGTGAGAGTCAGAGTTGAGTAGACAGACAGTGTTGAGTCTGTGATTAGTGAGTTGTTAGACTTTACCGTGATCGTGTAAAGCGTATTAAGTGGTTACTATTGCTTTTGAGCATAGTACAGTAGTATTAAGTAAATAAAGTAGTAGCCGTTAAGTACTAAAAATCAAAGAATCGTGCGTTTAATTTCATTGCAATAAAAGAACCCACGGAAAACGTTTTTAAAAAGGTAAAAACGTAACAATATGTTCCTGAAGATATCGGGATGCCTCGTGAGGGTTTTCATGCATACTAAGGCAGGCTGTATCATCGGCAAATGTAGAAGTGAAGATATTACTGCTCAGAGGCATATCACAGGTAAAAATCAAGTACAAAACTAGCCCCAGTATACTCCCCTGTGGCACCCCAGATGAGATAGTTTCGGGCACACTCGTGAAGTCTCCTTCCACGACAGTGAACTTCCGGGCAAGAATGTAACTTTCCAATAGATTCACAATGTTCATTGGTAGATATCTCCTCAATTTCAAAATCAGGCCCTCATGCCACACTTTATCAAATGCTTGAGAAACATCAATAAAGAGGGAAGAACAATACTTCTTTTCCTCAAATGTTCTTCTTATGAAATGAACCAATCTATGAGTTTGTTCAATGGTGCTATGCTGACTTCTAAACCCAAATTGATGGTCCGGTATGCACCCATTATCAGCTAGAATTGGAGCCAATTTTGTCATGAGCAGTTTTTCGAAGAGCTTTGAAATTGTTGACAACAAATTTATTGGCCTATATGACTCAGCCTTAGTAAGATCTTTGCCCGCCTTTGGAATCATTTTGACCATGGCAAGTTTCCAGCTGTGTGGATAATACTGCAATCGTAAAATGCCATTAAAAATAAATAACAGGATTCTAATAGCAATACGAGGCAAATTCATCAGCATCTTGTTACTAATTCCATCAATACCCGGGGCCTTCTTTGGGTTGGTTTCAGCAATTAGTTTTTGCACATCACGCATCTTAAACTTTATGGGTCGAGGAGGTAGAGCAACTACACTCGGCAAATCAACAGAACAGTACATGAGTTTGGGGTAAATACGTGTTTTAAATGCTCAGCAAATATGTTACCCTTTTCAGTATTGGTTCTTGCCCAACCTCCGGTAGAAGTGCGCAAGGGTGGTTTAGACTCAACGGGTGTTTTAAGTTTTTTAGCAGCGCGCCACAAGGAGTAATTAGATGCTGCTGTGACATCGAGACCTTCCAGATAGTTCTTAAGAGAAGCAGATTTTTCAGATGCAAGCAACTCTTGGAGTCGTTTAGTGCATTCTCTAAGTCTGATTTTATGTTGTGGTGATCTGTGCTGTTGCCATTCCCTTCTAGCTCTTCTTTTTTCACATACGAGACCTTCAATATCCGCAGAATAAATTCTTAAACCCAGTCTGCGGATGGGAGGTAGTGGCATGTTTAGCAGCCTCTTTAATATTCACGGTAAGATTGGCAATGTTAAGTTCAATATCATCGGGAGTTCTAAGCCAGATGTTTTCCGTACAATGACTACTGAGATATTTTTTGAACCCCAGCCAGTTAACACGATTTATCATCTTTACATATGGGTGAGGTAAGTCACTTCTTAGTGGGCTACAAATTGTAACGATCGTGGGAGTATGATCGGAGGAGAGATCATGTGAAGCTTCAACATGAATTAAATCCCTAGGGATATTTGTCATAACCCCAAAATCTATAAAACCCCGAATTTTTTGTATGTCAGTAGGCCAGTAAGTGGGCTCTCCGCTTGAAATGACATCCAAACCCATTTTTGAAATTGTGTTGAACAATGCTCGACCTCTAGCTGTAATAAGACGCGATCCCCAGAACGTATGTTTTGCATTGTAGTCTTCAGCTGCTACAAAACAAGGGCCAAGAGTTTTGTAAAAATCCTCGTATTGATCCTCACTGATTGAAAATCTGGGAGGGGAGTAAACTGATGATATTACGAGATTTGAACAAAAATTTTCAATGCAAATATTTGTTGCTTGTAGATGGTCTTCACAAGTGTTCTCAAGAATATAGTGTTTGAGTCTTGACTTTATTAGAATTGCTGATCCTCCGCATGCTCTTCCTCTCGGGTCCTTTGTATCGTATAAGGTGTAGCCACTCATTTTAAATAGGCTTCTCGAAGTCAAATGAGACTCAGATACCAACATTATATCAACATTCTTCGCCGTGAGGAAGTGCTCAAGTTCGTTTCTATGTTGGCGAATGCCGTTTGCGTTCCAGAAAGATAAATTTAACGTATTCATGGCTTGTTAACTAATGCTTGAAGCAGTGTGTTCTGCATTCGCAGCATTTCTTGCATCATGCTAGTAATATTTGTTGTAAAGTTGTTTATAGTTTGCACCAAATTATCAATAGTATTTTCAAGGCGACTGAAATTAAAGCTTGCATTTGCATTTGTTGTATTAGTTGGTGGTGACACTTTTTGCATGGGAACGGAGTTGATCTTCACAGCGTCAGCATACGATACTTTTGTAGAGATTGGTTGGGCCATTACAGGATAAGTGGCGGAGTACGTATTTCCTATTTGCGCTGAGACTACTTTAGGCTTTTGACTCATAGCCTGTTTAACGAAAGAGTATACAGGACATCCCCTGTAGTTAGCAGTGTGATTACCTCCACAATTACTGCACTTCTTTTCCTTCTGGTCCTTCGACTTATTGCAAATAGCAGTATTGTGTAATTCACCGCACACAACACAAACAGTAGGTAATTTGCAGTAAGTTTTTGTGTGGCCATATTCTTGACAATTATGGCACTGTACGGGTCCTGAGCGCTTGTGTGGTTCTTTAACTGTGATTTTCCGGTATAACAGATATTTTAAATTATAAATAGGATGTGTCTCATGTTTCTTCAGTTTAATATCATTTGGTTCCAGTTCAACGCGAAATAAGGGTTGGGGGATCTTCTCCCTGTTTATTATGTTAGAGACATTTTTAACCTTAAATCCTTGGAGGGTGAGAGCATCTTTTATTTCCTCAGGAACAACATAAGAATCTATGCCCTTCAATACTGTCTTTGTTGAACCTTCGTAGTGAACAGACGTATTAGCGGTTTTTTTTTACAAACAAAAATAAAAAAAATCGTAATAAGTACTGATTCGTAATAAGTATTGATTTTGTGAAATTTGCTTAACTTGCACTAATAATATTTTTCATATAATCTGAAACAACAAAAACAAAACAAAAAAAAAAAAAAAAAACAAAAAACAACCGCAAAAAAGTGACTGGGGAATACGCTGCATGAGTACCTCAAAAACAAACAATTGTGAAGTGAGTTCTAACGGCAGAAATGCCTATTTTACTGTGAGTTCTGATGTTAATGCACACAATAAAAATAAAAAATCGGATGATAGTCTTTTTCTAACGGCAAAGCCAATTTTTCGCGAGCGATCAATTTCGCTTACTCCAATGCCAAGTAGTGATTCGGTAACATTACCATTGCCTAGTTCATCTCTATTTAAGTCAGCGCCATTATCCGCTCCGGGCTCGTGTTCATCACTTAACCAAGTTATCACTACAGACAACAGTAGTCTGAAACCTAAGGTGCCTGTCGGGATGGACAGATATATCACAGTGGTAAAGCGCGGGCGAAGCCCAAATTCTTTAAAGATCTCATCGGTTCCCAAGATATCCAGGGATATCGACGCCGCCTCAGCTAACCGTCAAAACCGTTTCAAAATATTGCAAGTTGACAGCGACAGACCCGAAGAATCCTCGAAGAAAACCTCAAAACCACCACCAATATATCTGAGACAAAAAAATTCAAACACTCTTATTAAAAAGCTAATCTCGGTTATTGGTGAAAAGGCATTTCACATTGTCCCAATAAAACGTGGTAATATTGACGAAACAAAGATCCAAATATACGAAGAAAAAGATTTCCGCAAAATGGTTAACGAATTTGAAAAAAAGTAAAACAGGTTTCGACGTAGAATCTGATGGGGAAAAATTGCCAAA
Source organism: Germaria angustata (assembly GCA_963681545.1). Lineage (NCBI taxonomy): Eukaryota > Metazoa > Arthropoda > Insecta > Diptera > Tachinidae > Germaria > Germaria angustata. The sequence goes on from OY812998.1 coordinate 82,382,410, forward strand.
AATCATTCAGTGCTATAACAAATCTAAAGGATCGTTTTATATTAGTTTTATTGATCCTCAGCTTTACAACTTTATTATATAGGTGGCGTGGATGCCGTGGACAAAATGTTATCGTGCTGTAGTTAGAAAGGAAAAACAAATCAATGGCCAGTTGCTGTTTTCTCAAACATGTTTGATATTTCAGCTTTAAATGCGTACATTAAATTTAAAGAAATAAATCCAAATTGGAGAACAAACAAACCAATTGTACGTCGAGTTTTTTTGCGCGAGCTTGGAATATCTCTCGCAAAGCCTTACATGGCAGTACGAAAGGGTGTACCAAGAACTCAATCAGCATTATCTGTTCTTTCTGCTATCAACAAAAGCGTGGATGAACCAAGCGGCTCAATAGCCCAGTCCCGTGAATCATCTGGAGCTCAGCATAGCTTATCGCAATCGTTCGAAATTCCTTCAAAAAAGCAAAAAACTATTCCTCCTATAATCGAAGGAAAATCTAGATTTCATTATTGTTATAGCGAAAATTCAAAATATAAAAATTATATTCACCTAACGATGTGCTGTTTTTGCAAAAAGGGTGTTTGTAAGCGTTCCCATAAACGCAATATTTGTGAAAAATATACTGAACATAAATTAATGTAAAATAAAACGATGTATAAAATAAATATGCCATTAATCTCATAAAAAATAATGATTTTAATTGGAAAATAACTATGTTCCGTCAGCAAAATATATAGACATTGCATATGTGTGAAAAACCACACACGAGGATAACTTACGTAAGTTTTTTTGAGGGTGATTTAAGGGTTAAAATGCTCAGCAAATATGTTGCCTTTTTCAGTATTGGTTCTTGCCCAAACTCCGGTAGAAGTGCGCAAGGGTAGTGTTAATGCACAAGCATTACTATTTAAGTTCAATAAACTTCAGCACTTTAAATTATTTAAGTTTAATGAACGTCAGCACTTTAAATTATTTAAGTTTAATAAACTTCAGCACACTAAATTATTTAAGTTCAATAAACGTCAGCACACTTGTCCTAAATTAAAACATTTTTTATTACAATTAATTCTTATTTTTTTTACTTTATTCTTTTCTTTCGCAATTGTAATTTAATATGACACACGTTTCCTAAATTAACACATTTATTATTGCAATTTAATTTGTTATGCAAAGTAATCATATTTCTTTGATAAAACTAGTATATAAGACTAAGAAATTTCTGAATAAAACAACTCTTACTTTGAAACTGAAAGAAAACAGCTTTTTTCAATTAAGAGCAAGCAACACGGTTCAAGTGCTGTAGTTGCGCCAATTAAATCAATTCACTTCCAGGTTAAAGTGCTTGAGAAGTTATATATATAAAATATCATTATTCAAAATCATTGAAGTAATCTTCCCATTTCTTTGAGCTACAAGTGCTTGGAAGAAAGCCCAAGTCGAAGATTTTTAACATTTTGGTGACCCCGACGTGATCCTGTTATAAGTGCAGGACGTCTAAATTCATTGAGCCCGCAGTACTCAGCATATCACCAGTCGATCAACACATTATTCGAGTGGAAATACTAGCAGCAGTGATAGCCAGCTAAATATCATCCACAATGGTGTCATTCGAAGAATTGATTCAAAAGCAAAAGATTCTTGGGGAGAATGAGTCGATGAGCTACTTTCAAGACAAATGACAACCAGATTCGGCTACTAGACGACAAACCTCTAGATCACCACTATTTCACGGAAAATTATTATGCCGCAATACAGAAGATTGTAGGACAATATAAAGACATATTCGAAAAATCTATGATGAAGGTAAAGTCAACTTCAGGCAAAATTCCACCAAGAGAGAGCTGTGATGTGTTAGCAGCTGAGACGAATGAGTTCTTAAAGCTCAAACGTCGACAAGCGGTAATGATGTCTTCTTTAGAACGATTGCTTAATGACGAATCTACTCAACCGAATCGAGACATCGCATTAAACATATGGCAAGGCATTGAAGCCATACATTTCCAAATATTTTAGCTCTATGACAACCCAGAGCAACTAGGCTACGACTCCGTGCACTTTATACAATTCGAGACTAAGCTGCGAAAGGTAATCAATACAGTAAGCACGATTGAGCAGTCTCAGCAGAACATCAGTGATCCAGAATCCTTGCCTATGTCAAAGGTCGCACTACCCAAATTCGACGAAAATCATCTCAATTGGCAAGAATTCTATGACATATTCTTATCTCTGGTGCTAAGGCGATCAATGCCTAAAATTCAAAAGATGTGGTATCTAAAAAAAACAGCTAACAGGAGAACCAGCAAATTTAATAAAACTCTTCGCTGCCACTGAAGAAAATTTTGACGCTGCATGGACCATGGTGGTGGAGCGGTATAACAACAAAAGATTACTGCTCAATAAGCTTGTGCAAGAGCTAGTAGATACCCCAATTAAAGGCTATACTGACAACTAAAAGCCGCTCCATGACAGAACCAAGGAGTGTCTTTTAGCGCTTCAAAATCTTCAGGTGGATACGAAATCATGGGATCCAATATTATGCTAGCTACTACTAAAGAAATTAAACCAAGCAACGCGTCTCCGATATGAGCAAGCGCTGAAGAATCCTCGGGAGGTTCCGACAATCAAAGAGTTCCTGGAATTCTTGGAAAGAAATTTCCAATCAATGGAAGTGTTTTCTGAAAAAACGCCGCATTCAAAATCATTATTGATTCTTGAATGTAATGCTACGTTTACTCGGTGTGTTACCCTAGTGTCACTAGAAGCGATGCCACTAATGGAGATTGATGTTGGTTTAGTTGAAATTCCGAGACGTTTAACTAGACGTTCGCTGACAAAATTCAGTTGGGATCCCGAATCGAGAAGTGCTCTACATTGTATCTCCTTTTCATTAGCTCGTATTTTTATCATTGCTGTGCTCAGAAGAACGTAGCTGGGAATTTTTGGATTGGTTGTACGTTGTAAGTGATATGGCGTCTTGATTTCTAGATGATGAGTGATCGCCTTGTAGATTTTTGTTGTTTGAAATGTTTGTCGCTGGCGTTGATAATGTTGCTGGATTATTGCCTTGATTGGAGCTATCCAAGTGCAGCAATGTATTGTGCTTTTTGCTGTATTCCTTGCAACCCCTTGACATACAGGTTTTAGAGTTGTGACCGGGCTTTAAACATTTCACACGGTATCTTTGCTTTTGAATGAATTGTAGTCTTGCTGATGTGGATAACTGACGAAACTTGGTACATGCGAATAACGGATGATTTCCATTTTTGCACATAACACATGAATTGTTGACTTGCTTTGTGGTGATGGAAGTACACACCCTTGATTTTGAATGCGGCGTTTTTTCAGAAAACACTTCCATTGATTGGAAATTTCTTTCCAAGAATTCCAGGAACTCTTTGATTGTCGGAACCTCCCGAGGATTCTTCAGCGCTTGCTCATATCGGAGACGCGTTGCTTGGTTTAATTTCTTTAGTAGTAGCTAGCATAATATTGGATCCCATGATTTCGTATCCACCTGAAGATTTTGAAGCGCTAAAAGACACTCCTTGGTTCTGTCATGGATCGGCTTGTAGTTGTCAGTATAGCCTTTAATTGGGGTATCTACTAGCTCTTGCACAAGCTTATTGAGCAGTAATCTTTTGTTGTTATACCGCTCCACCACCATGGTCCATGCAGCGTCAAAATTTTCTTCAGTGGCAGCGAAGAGTTTTATTAAATTTGCTGGTTCTCCTGTTAGCTGTTTTTTTTAGATACCACATCTTTTGAATTTTAGGCATTGATCGCCTTAGCACCAGAGATAAGAATATGTCATAGAATTCTTGCCAATTGAGGTGATTTTCGTCGAATTTGGGTAGTGCGACCTTTGACATAGGCAAGGATTCTGGATCACTGATGTTCTGCTGAGACTGCTCAATCGTGCTTACTGTATTGATTACCTTTCGCAGCTTAGTCTCGAATTGTATAAAGTGCACGGAGTCGTAGCCTAGTTGCTCTGGGTTGTCATAGAGCTAAAATATTTGGAAATGTATGGCTTCAATGCCTTGCCATATGTTTAATGCGATGTCTCGATTCGGTTGAGTAGATTCGTCATTAAGCAATCGTTCTAAAGAAGACATCATTACCGCTTGTCGACGTTTGAGCTTTAAGAACTCATTCGTCTCAGCTGCTAACACATCACAGCTCTCTCTTGGTGGAATTTTGCCTGAAGTTGACTTTACCTTCATCATAGATTTTTCGAATATGTCTTTATATTGTTCTACAATCTTCTGTATTGCGGCATAATAATTTTCCGTGAAATAGTGGTGATCTAGAGGTTTGTCGTCTAGTAGCCGAATCTGGTTGTCATTTGTCTTGAAAGTAGCTCATCGACTCATTCTCCCCAAGAATCTTTTGCTTTTGAATCAATTCTTCGAATGACACCATTGTGGATGATATTTAGCTGGCTATCACTGCTGCTAGTATTTCCACTCGAATATTGTGTTGATCGACTGGTGATATGCTGAGTACTGCGGGCTCAATGAATTTAGACGTCCTGCACTTATAACAGGATCACGTCGGGGTCACCAAAATGTTAAGAATCTTCGACTTGGGCTTTCTTCCAAGCACTTGTAGCTCAAAGAAATGGGAAGATTACTTCAATGATTTTGAATAATGATATTTTATATATATAACTTCTCAAGCACTTTAACCTGGAAGTGAATTGATTTAATTGGCGCAACTACAGCACTTGAACCGTGTTGCTTGCTCTTAATTGAAAAAAGCTGTTTTCTTTCAGTTTCAAAGTAAGAGTTGTTTTATTCAGAAATTTCTTAGTCTTATATACTAGTTTTATCAAAGAAATATGATTACTTTGCATAACAAATTAAATTGCAATAATAAATGTGTTAATTTAGGAAACGTGTGTCATATTAAATTACAATTGCGAAAGAAAAGAATAAAGTAAAAAAAATAAGAATTAATTGTAATAAAAAATGTTTTAATTTAGGACAAGTGTGCTGACGTTTATTGAACTTAAATAATTTAGTGTGCTGAAGTTTATTAAACTTAAATAATTTAAAGTGCTGACGTTCATTAAACTTAAATAATTTAAAGTGCTGAAGTTTATTGAACTTAAATAGTAATGCTTGTGCATTAACACTACCCTTGCGCACTTCTACCGGAGTTTGGGCAAGAACCAATACTGAAAAAGGCAACATATTTGCTGAGCATTTTAACCCTTAAATCACCCTCAAAAAAACTTACGTAAGTTATCCTCGTGTGTGGTTTTTCACACATATGCAATGTCTATATATTTTGCTGACGGAACATAGTTATTTTCCAATCAAAATCAATATTTTTTATGAGATTAATGGCATATTTATTTTATACATCGTTTTATTTTACATTAATTTATGTTCAGTATATTTTTCACAAATATTGCGTTTATGGGAACGCTTACAAACACCCTTTTTGCAAAAACAGCACATCGTTAGGTGAATATAATTTTTATATTTTGAATTTTCGCTATAACAATAATGAAATCTAGATTTTCCTTCGATTATAGGAGGAATAGTTTTTTGCTTTTTTGAAGGAATTTCGAACGATTGCGATAAGCTATGCTGAGCTCCAGATGATTCACGGGACTGGGCTATTGAGCCGCTTGGTTCATCCACGCTTTTGTTGATAGCAGAAAGAACAGATAATGCTGATTGAGTTCTTGGTACACCCTTTCGTACTGCCATGTAAGGCTTTGCGAGAGATATTCCAAGCTCGCGCAAAAAAACTCGACGTACAATTGGTTTGTTTGTTCTCCAATTTGGATTTATTTCTTTAAATTTAATGTACGCATTTAAAGCTGAAATATCAAACATGTTTGAGAAAACAGCAACTGGCCATTGATTTGTTTTTCCTCTCTAACTACAGCACGATAACATTTTGTCCACGGCATCCACGCCACCTATATAATAAAGTTGTAAAGCTGAGGATCAATAAAACTAATATAAAAAGATCCTTTAGATTTGTTATAGAACTGAATGATTTTTGACAATTTTTCCCCATCAGATTCTACGTCGAAACCTGTTTTACTTTTTTTCAAATTCGTTAACCATTTTGCGGAAATCTTTTTCTTCGTATATTTGGATCTTTGTTTCGTCAATATTACCACGTTTTATTGGGACAATGTGAAATGCCTTTTCACCAATAACCGAGATTAGCTTTTTAATAAGACTGTTTGAATTTTTTTGTCTCAGATATATTGGTGGTGGTTTTGAGGTTTTCTTCGAGGATTCTTCGGGTCTGTCGCTGTCAACTTGCAATATTTTGAAACGGTTTTGACGGTTAGCTGAGGTGGCGTCGATATCCCTGGATATCTTGGGAACCGATGAGATCTTTAAAGAATTTGGGCTTCGCCCGCGCTTTACCACTGTGATATATCTGTCCATCCCGACAGGCACCTTAGGTTTCAGACTACTGTTGTCTGTAGTGATAACTTGGTTAAGTGATGAACACGAGCCCGGAGCGGATAATGGCGCTGACTTAAATAGAGATGAACTAGGCAATGGTAATGTTACCGAATCACTACTTGGCATTGGAGTAAGCGAAATTGATCGCTCGCGAAAAATTGGCTTTGCCGTTAGAAAAAGACTATCATCCGATTTTTTATTTTTATTGTGTGCATTAACATCAGAACTCACAGTAAAATAGGCATTTCTGCCGTTAGAACTCACTTCACAATTGTTTGTTTTTCAGGTACTCATGCAGCGTATTCCCCAGTCACTTTTTTGCGGTTGTTTTTTGTTTTTTTTTTTTTTTGTTTTGTTTTTGTTGTTTCAGATTATATGAAAAATATTATTAGTGCAAGTTAAGCAAATTTCACAAAATCAATACTTATTACGAATCAGTACTTATTACGATTTTTTTTATTTTTGTTTGTAAAAAAAAACCGCTAATACGTCTGTTCACTACGAAGGTTCAACAAAGACAGTATTGAAGGGCATAGATTCTTATGTTTTTCCTGAGGAAATAAAAGATGCTCTCACCCTCCAAGAATTTAAGGTTAAAAATGTCTCTAACATAATAAACAGGGAGAAGATCCCCCAACCCTTATTTCGCGTTGAACTGGAACCAAATGATATTAAACTGAAGAAACATGAGACACATCCTATTTATAATTTAAAATATCTGTTATACCGGAAAATCACAGTTAAAGAACCACACAAGCGCTCAGGACCCGTACAGTGCCATAATTGTCAAGAATATGGCCACACAAAAACTTACTGCAAATTACCTACTGTTTGTGTTGTGTGCGGTGAATTACACAATACTGCTATTTGCAATAAGTCGAAGGACCAGAAGGAAAAGAAGTGCAGTAGTTGTGGAGGTAATCACACTGCTAACTACAGGGGATGTCCTGTATACTCTTTCGTTAAACAGGCTATGAGTCAGAAGCCTAAAGTAGTCTCAGCGCAAATAGGAAATACGTACTCCGCCACTTATCCTGTAATGGCCCAACCAATCTCTACAAAAGTATCGTATGCTGACGCTGTGAAGATCAACTCCGTTCCCATGCAAAAAGTGTCACCACCAACTAATACAACAAATGCAAATGCAAGCTTTAATTTCAGTCGCCTTGAAAATACTATTGATAATTTGGTGCAAACTATAAACAACTTTACAACAAATATTACTAGCATGATGCAAGAAATGCTGCGAATGCAGAACACACTGCTTCAAGCATTAGTTAACAAGCCATGAATACGTTAAATTTATCTTTCTGGAACGCAAACGGCATTCGCCAACATAGAAACGAACTTGAGCACTTCCTCACGGCGAAGAATATTGATATAATGTTGGTATCTGAGTCTCATTTGACTTCGAGAAGCCTATTTAAAATGAGTGGCTACACCTTATACGATACAAAGGACCCGAGAGGAAGAGCATGCGGAGGATCAGCAATTCTAATAAAGTCAAGACTCAAACACTATATTCTTGAGAACACTTGTGAAGACCATCTACAAGCAACAAATATTTGCATTGAAAATTTTTGTTCAAATCTCGTAATATCATCAGTTTACTCCCCTCCCAGATTTTCAATCAGTGAGGATCAATACGAGGATTTTTACAAAACTCTTGGCCCTTGTTTTATAGCAGCTGAAGACTACAATGCAAAACATACGTTCTGGGGATCGCGTCTTATTACACCTAGAGGTCGAGCATTGTTCAACACAATTTCAAAAATGGGTTTGGATGTCATTTCAAGCGGAGAGCCCACTTACTGGCCTACTGACATACAAAAAATTCGGGGTTTTATAGATTTTGGGGTCATGACAAATATCCCTAGGGATTTAATTCATGTTGAAGCTTCACATGATCTCTCCTCCGATCATACTCCCACGATCGTTACAATTTGTAGCCCACTAAGAAGTGACTTACCTCACCCATATGTAAAGATGATAAATCGTGTTAACTGGCTGGGGTTCAAAAAATATCTCAGTAGTCATTGTACGGAAAACATCTGGCTTAGAACTCCCGATGATATTGAACTTAACATTGCCAATCTTACCGTGAATATTAAAGAGGCTGCTAAACATGCCACTACCTCCCATCCGCAGACTGGGTTTAATAGAATTTATTCTGCGGATATTGAAGGTCTCGTATGTGAAAAAAGAAGAGCTAGAAGGGAATGGCAACAGCACAGATCACCACAACATAAAATCAGACTTAGAGAATGCACTAAACGACTCCAAGAGTTGCTTGCATCTGAAAAATCTGCTTCTCTTAAGAACTATCTGGAAGGTCTCGATGTCACAGCAGCATCTAATTACTCCTTGTGGCGCGCTGCTAAAAAACTTAAAACACCCGTTGAGTCTAAACCACCCTTGCGCACTTCTACCGGAGGTTGGGCAAGAACCAATACTGAAAAGGGTAACATATTTGCTGAGCATTTAAAACACGTATTTACCCCAAACTCATGTACTGTGCTGTTGATTTGCCGAGTGTAGTTGCTCTACCTCCTCGACCCATAAAGTTTAAGATGCGTGATGTGCAAAAACTAATTGCTGAAACCAACCCAAAGAAGGCCCCGGGTATTGATGGAATTAGTAACAAGATGCTGATGAATTTGCCTCGTATTGCTATTAGAATCCTGTTATTTATTTTTAATGGCATTTTACGATTGCAGTATTATCCACACAGCTGGAAACTTGCCATGGTCAAAATGATTCCAAAGGCGGGCAAAGATCTTACTAAGGCTGAGTCATATAGGCCAATAAGTTTGTTGTCAACAATTTCAAAGCTCTTCGAAAAACTGCTCATGACAAAATTGTCTCCAATTCTAGCTGATAATGGGTGCATACCGGACCATCAATTTGGGTTTAGAAGTCAGCATAGCACCATTGAACAAACTCATAGATTGGTTCATTTCATAAGAAGAACATTTGAGGAAAAGAAGTATTGTTCTTCCCTCTTTATTGATGTTTCTCAAGCATTTGATAAAGTGTGGCATGAGGGCCTGATTTTGAAATTGAGGAGATATCTACCAATGAACATTGTGAATCTATTGGAAAGTTACATTCTTGCCCGGAAGTTCACTGTCGTGGAAGGAGACTTCACGAGTGTGCCCGAAACTATCTCATCTGGGGTGCCACAGGGGAGTATACTGGGGCTAGTTTTGTACTTGATTTTTACCTGTGATATGCCTCTGAGCAGTAATATCTTCACTTCTACATTTGCCGATGATACAGCCTGCCTTAGTATGCATGAAAACCCTCACGAGGCATCCCGATATCTTCAGGAACATATTAACCTGTTGGAGCTGTGGTTGAACTTATGAAGAATAAAAGTAAATGAACAAAAGTGTGTTCATGTCACATTTACCCTACGAAGAGACACTTGTTCCCCCATTCGAATCAACAATCAAGTTGTTCCTCAACATTCACAGGTGAAATACCTTGGTATTCACCTTGACCGACGGCTTACATGGAAACACCACATTGACTCGAAGCTGACACAAATGAAGCTTAAATTAACCCAGATACATCGGCTGATTGGTAGAAATTCTACCCTCAGTCTAGATTGTAAACTTTTAATATACAAGTCGCTTTTGAAACCCATATGGTGTTACGGAATTCAGCTATGGGGCACTGCTTCAGCTTCCAATGTAGATAGAATCCAACGAATGCAAAACAAAATTTTAAGGTTAATAACATCGGCTCCTTGGTACATGAAAAATTCCATTTTACATCGTGATTTAAATATGCCACTTGTGACTGCAGAAATTGCAAAATATGCAGGCAAATATTTAACAAAACTCGAGTCCCATCCTAATCCGCTTGCTCGTAACATCTTGAACTTTCCTGGACACATCCGCTTAAAAAAGAGGGATACTACGGCTTTAGTACGCAACACTCCAGATGAAATTTTTTGAAAATATTCTTGTGCTTAATACGACATTTATTTATTTTTAATTACTATCACTAAGTTTATGTCCGACACTGGTTGGGCCTAATTATTATATTTATATTTAAGATTTTAATACTTATTGTTAGTTCAGTTTAATGAAGATACAATAAATAAAATTAGTGGAAAAAAAAAGATTCTACGTCATTCGAATGATGCATTGTGCTTTGCAGTACTACACAGTGATCCTTTCTCCCGATATATGACACAAGAGTTATACTTTCGGTGAATGCAAAAGTTGAATTGTACAGGGGAACCCTATTGTATTCTAACAATTTGGGTGGTATGCTCCTTTTATTTTTGCGCATAGTACCTATCATTATTAGCTCTTGGGACAACAACTTTTGTCCAAGTTGTTAAGATGAGAAAAAGTTATCCATTATTATATGGTGGCCCTTAAGTCCGCGAACTAACTCGAAAACAACACGTTCCTGCTGATTTTTTTCAGCTAAACTACCAACAGGCTTACCCAAATATAGCTGTATTTTTCTAACCTAGCACGTTTCAGAGCAAATTAAGAACCAAAATTTAATTCCATATCTTTCAGGCTTAGAAGGCATATATTGCCTAAACTTGCATCGTCCGCGAAATTGTTGGTGCCGATCAACAATAAAGCATAAAGCTTGTGTTTTTTATATAAGCATATTCACACTTAGCGACAGAAAATGCCTCTAGTGCATATGTGTGGAAAACCACACACGAGGGAAACTTATGTAAGTTTTGAAATATTTCGTCACTAAAAAATATTTTTTAATAAAAAAATGTGTTTTCTGTGTTTAATTGATATTGTGAATAAAGTCAGGAAATTTCTTTAGTATACCCCAACATTTTTTTTGTTTATCGTATAAACATTGTTCAGTTTGTGTGGTTTTCCACACAAGGGTGATTTAAGGGTTAAATACGTATTTATCACAAGCACATGTACTGGTGCTGTTGATTTGCCGAGTGTAGTTGCTCTACCCCCTCGACCCATAAAGCTTAAGATGCGTGATGTACAAAAACTAATTGCTGAAACCAATCCGAAGAAAGCTCCGGGTATTGATAGAATTAGTAACAAGATGCTGATGAAGTTGCCTCGTATTGCTATTAGAATCCTGTTATTTATTTTTAATAGACTTTTATGACTGGAGTATTATCCACATAGCTGGAAACTTGCCATGGTCAAAATGATTCCGGGTAAAGATCTCACCAAGGCTGATTCATATAGGCGAATAAGTTTACTGTCAACAATTTCAAAGCAATTCGGAAATGATAAAATTGTCCCCAATTCTAATTGATAATGGATGCATACCGGACCATCAATTTGGTTTTAGAAGTAAGCATAGTACCGTTGAATAAACTCATAGATTGGTTCATTTTATAAGAAAAATATTTGAAGAAAAGAAGTATTGTTCTTCCCTCCTTATTGATGTTTCTTAGGCATTAAAAAAAGTGTGACATGAAGGCCTAATTTTAAAATCGAAGACATATCTACCAGTAAACATTGTAAATCTTTTGGAAAGTTACATTCTTGCCCGAAAGTTCACTTTTGTGGAAGGAGACTTCATGAGTGTGCCCGGAACTATCTCATCCGGTGTGCCACAGGGGAGTATACTGGGACCAGTTTTGTATTTGATTGACACCTATGACATGCCTTTGAGCAGTAATATACGAACTTCTACATTTGCCGATGATACAGCCTGCCTTAGTATGCATGAAAATCCTCACGAAGCATACCGATATCTTAAAAGTAAATGTTCATGTCACATTTACCCTACGAAGAAACACTTGTTCCCCCATTCGAATCAACAATCAAGTTGTTCCTCAACATTCATAAGTGGAATACCTTGGTATACACCTTGACCGACGGCTTACATGAAAACACCACATTGACTCTAAGCTAACACAAATAAAATCTAAATTAACTCAGATACATTGGCTGATTGGTAGAAATTCAACCCTCAGTCTAGATTGTAAACTTTTAATACACAAGTCGCTTTTGAAACCCATATGCTGTTACGGAATTCAGCTATGGGGTATTGTTTCAGCTTCCAATGTAGAGAGAATCCAAGGAAGGCAAAACAAAATTTTAAGATTAATAACATCGGCTCCATGTACATGAAAAATTAAATTTTACATCGTGATTTAAATATGCCACTTGTGACCGCTGAATTTGCAAAATGTGCAGGCAAATATTTAACAAAACTTGAGTCCCATCCTAATTCCCTTGCTCGTAATATATTGAACTTTACTGGACACCTCCGCTTAAAAAAGAGGGATACTACGGCCTTTATACGCAACACTCCAGATGAAACCTTTTGAAAATATTTTTGTGCTTAACATGACATTTATGTATTACTAGCTGACCCGGTCCGCGTTGCTGCCCCTAAGCAAACATTAGTGTTATATTACCACATGATTTAAATTGATCTCTTAACGAAATTTACGGCCTTTATATAAAAATTTTGATATTGAATCCTTATTAACATAGATTTTTTGTAAATATCTTCGGAACTACATAACCGATTTAAGAGTTTAATGTCTCGTTTTGAAGAACATGACAACGGCTTTCAAAAAAAGTAAAATAAAATAAAAAAAGCACAAAAAATAAATATATGTATATGTCATTGGTGGTGCAATGTGAAAATTGGATTTTGCCACGCCCCTCCGCCCACAGACCGAAAAATCAGACTTCACAGTGTCACCCGCCCGAGTATTCTGAAGGTTCCCTGAAAATTTCATCAAAATCGGCCCAGCCATTTGGAGTCATTACGTTACATACATACATACATACACACATCCTATTTTATATATATAGATTAGTTAATATCACTAAGTTAGTATCACTGGTTGGGCCTAATAATTATATATATATATATATATATATATATATATATATATATATATATATATATATATATATACATATATATATATATATATATATATATATACATATATATATATATATATATATATATATATATATATATATATATATATATGTATATATACATATATATATATATATATATATATATATATATATATATATATATATATATATATATATATATATAAGATTTGAATTCTTATTGTTAGTTCAGTTTTGAAGATACAGTAAATAAATAAATGGGATGGGTCTCATTTTTCTTCAATAATATATCATTTGGCTCCAGTTCAACACGAAATAAGGGTTGGGGGATCTTCTCCCTATTTATTAGGTTGGATACATATTTTACCTTGAATCCTTTCAGGGTGAGAGCATCTTCTATTTCAGCAGGGACAACGTAAGAATATATGCCCTTCAATACGATCTGTAGGCCCTTAGCGCTTTTAATCTGGAATGTGGAGAAACTTGTTTTATTTTTTTCAAACTCGTTAACCATTTTTTCCCACTAATTTTTATTTATTGTATCTTCATGTTAACCATTTTGCGGAAATCTTTTTCTTCAGATGTATATTTAAATTTTTGTTTCATCAATGTTACCACGTTTTACCGGAACAATGTGAAATGCCTTTTCACCAATGGCCGAGGTTAATTTTTTAATAAGGGTGTTGGAATTTTTTTCTCTCAAATAGATTGGTGGTGGTTTGGGGTTTTTTTCTTTATATCTGGTTTTTTTATATATCTGTTCATTCCGACAGGCACCTTAGGTTTGTGACTACTGTTGTCTATAGAGATAACTTGATTAAAAGATGAACACGAGCCCGGAGCGAATAATGGCGCTGACTTAAATAAAGATGAACTAGGCAACGATAATGTTATCGAATTACTTTATTTTTATTGTTTGCATTAAGATCTTCAGAACTCACAGTGAAATAGGCATTTCTGCCGTTAGAATTCACTTCACATTTTTTTGTTTTTGAGGTACTCATGCAGAGTATTCCTCAGTCACTTTGTTTGCGGTTTTTTTTGTTTTTGTTGTTTCAGATTATACGAAAAATATTATTAATGCAAATAAAGCAAATTTAACAAAATCAGTACTTATTACGAATCAGTACTTATTACGAATATTTTTTTTTCATCTTTTTTTGTTTAGTATGTAAAAAAACTCCGATAACACGTCTGTTCACTATGAAGGTTCAACAACTGTAGAAATTGCTTAACATTTCGGAACTTTATTGAGAATACATCGTTCCATCTTCTAAAAGCTAGTATGTCCAAAATAATGAGGTATTTTCGTATAAAAATTGTTTAACCTCCACCAACAGGTCAATAGAATTAACATGAAGTCGTTATTTTGTTGGTTACATAGCTCAGCGAATATCTCGCGTTAAATGTCGTATGGATATAATTAAACCAAATTTTGTCATATCGAAGTTAAAATTTTGAACCTTTAAATAGCATATACATATGTATGTAAGTATGTAAATAACAAACATAAGCTTTTGTTTTATTATAACGTTGGTACATACCTTTATATATGTACACACATGATCAAAAGTACAAATTAGTAAGGTGAACCAAATAAAACGATTTTTTTGGAAAATATATTATAAGAGCAAAGAAACAGATTTTTTTGGAGAAAGTCATCTTCTCCGATGAAAGTAAATTTACTTTATATAAATGGAACGGATGCGTATTAACATAAAGGCAAAACGGCGGTGCATTACAAGACAAGCACATTCAGCCAATTGTGAAACATGGTGGTGCTGGAGTTATTTGTGGTGCATGTCAGCGGCTGATGTCGAAGAGTTGGTGTTATAGAAGAAATAATGGACAAAACAAAATTTGAAGAAAAGTGGTCAAAAACTGGACATAGATAATGACTACTACCTCCAACATGACAATGATCCCAAACAAATGGCAGAAATACTTCGCATGTGGGTCCTGTACATCATATTACCTTAAAAATACGCTTAAGCAAACACTATTATGAATAATAAATATTTGATTTCGTAATTAACGTTAAAGCGAGAGAAGTAGTTTTACCTCAAATAGAGTTTGAATTAAATATACTTTTTGTTGAATATAATAAATTTTGTGTTTCAATTATTTTCTGGGTGTAACTGCCCTTCAAACATTGTGGGCGTTAAATGACGGAGACTTTTGTCCATGTGTGTACATACATACATATATTGTAAGCACACAATTAAGTTTTCTAAAATAATGTCATTATCAGCCGGTGAGAACCGACACTAGGTCAACAAAAAAACGGTTTTTTCAGCAAATTCAATAAAAATTTGTGTATAAAAGTTTGGCCTCAGCGTCCTTTGGATATTGTTGAGACTAGTTGGCAAAGTAGATAAAAATTTAAATTCTTAATTATTGAAAAAAAATATAGTAAATATACTATAAAATTAATATAGTTTGATATATACATATATACATATGTACATATAATTATGATTTTTTATGTTATACTGTTGTAATTATTTTAATGAGATCAGTATCATTCATATCACAATAGAAACATTTCTAAGTTATCAAATAAGTATTCTTTAATAGTTTTCTTGAAGACTGAATTTCATTGGATGTTTTTTATGTCTTCCGATAACCCATTATATTTCATACTACCTATATATTCCACCCTTCGTTTGGTTTTTTCTAGGTGACAACGCCCTATTTTCAAATTATTCGCATTCATTGTATTGAACGCAGATTGATTTCTCGAGAACATAAAACTCGAGTCCCATGCTAATCCTCTTACTTCCTGCAATTTCAACTGATAGATATCTCTAAGTGTTTATACCTGTTAGTTATCTTTACCTAGCCCGTAAAATGAATCTGGTAATTTTATCATTTTTTTAACCTACGTGTATCTACCGACTGAATTAGTTAAAAAAAGTGGTAGCACTGGTGTTTGGCGTTTATTTTACAATAAACAATTTGCATATTTTTTATGCTTTCAATTTTGATTCTTTTCAATAATTAAAGCACAAATTGGAGTTTTCTTTAGAAATGTCATAAATAAAAGGGCTAATTTCTCGGAGGGAGAAAAAACTACACTGACACAATTAGTGTATCAATATAAAAGTGTTTTAGAAAACAAAAAAACCGACACAGCTACCAACCAGAAAAAAATTAAGTGTGGTCCAAATTAGCCGAAAAGTTTAATGCTGCAAGTGGAAGATCTCCGAGAGATATTTCGAATTTAAGATCGAAGTATGATGACTTGAAAAAAAATCTTCGAAAGAAAATGGGAAGCAACCAAGGAGAAATGTTCAAGACAGGCGGAGGACCGGCCCCAAAATTAAATTTGTCATCTGATGAGGAAATTCATCTGATGATTGAAACATTAAAGCACGCCCTCAAGAAAATATACTAAAGCTTTTTTCAAGCTTTTAGCAAATATCATAACGAAATCCTTTAATTTATCAAAGTGTGCAAACAACCTAACTTTGAACTTCAGACTTTCTATATTAAAATAACGATATGTATGTGTGTATATTCAAAATAGCAACAACATATACATATAATAACAACAAATAGGTATATTATAAATATGCACTTAAGTATATTTAGTTGGCCCGACACAGCCAAACCCTAACTAGAAAACGACCATAATAGTAAATTTTTAGAGGATGGTAAAAGACAAACAATAGAAGTTGTAGTTATAAAAGTGTAATTTGTCCATACCACGTCCATTATATGTACATCCATACCACTTTTCAAAAATTCAGTCTCGCCGTCAAATTCAAAATGCTGTATATATATATATATATATATATATATATATATATATATATATATATATATATATATATATATATATATATATGTATATTTTTTTTTTTATTATTTTTTTTTTCACTAATTTTATTTATTGTATCTTCATTAATCTGAACTAACAATAAGTATTCAAATCTTAAATATAGATATAATAATTAGGCCCAACCAGTGTCGGACATAAACTCAGTGATAGTAATTAAAAATACATAAATGTAGAGTTAAGCACAAAAAAATATTTTCAAAAAGTTTCATCTGCAGTGTGGCGTATTAAAGCCGTAGTATCCCTCTTTTTTAAGCGGATGTGTCCAGTAAAGTTCAAGATATTACGAGCAAGGGGATTAGGATGGAACTCGAGTTTTGTTAAATATTTGCCTGCATATTTTGCAATTTCAGCTGTCACAAGTGGCATATTTAAATCACGATGTAAAATTGAATTTTAGATGTACCATGGAGCCGATGTTATTAACCTTAAAATTTTGTTTTGCATACGTTGCATTCTCTCTACATTGGAAGCTGAAGCAGTGCCCCATAGCTGAATTCCGTAACACTATATGGGTTTCAAAAGCGACTTGTATATTAAAAGTTTACAATCTAGACTGAGGGTAGAATTTCTACCAATCAGCCAATGTAGCTGGGTTAATTTAAGTTTCATTTGTGTCAGTTTAGAGTCAATGTGGTGTTTCCATGTAAGCCGTCGGTCAAGGTGAATACCAAGGTATTTCACCTGTGAATGTTGCGGAACAACTTGATTGTTGATTCGAAGAGTAAATGTGACATGAACACACTTTTGTTCATTTACTTTTATTCTCCATAAGTTCAACCACAGCTCCAACAGGTTAATATGTTCCTGAAGATATTGGGATGCCTCGTGAGGGTTTTCATGCATGCTAAGGCAGGCTGTATCATCGGCAAATGTAGAAGTTAGGATATTACTGCTTAAAGGCATATCACAGGTATAAATCAAATACAAAACTGGCCCCAGTATACTCCCCTGTGGCACACCGGATGAGATAGTTTCGGCCACACTCATGAAGTCTCCTTCCACAACAGTGAACTTCCGGGCAAGAATGTAACTTTCTAAAAGATTTACTATGTTTATTGGCAGATATGTCTTCAATTTTAAAATAAGGCCTTCGTGCCACACTTTATCAAATGCCTGAGAAACATCAATAAAGAGGGAAGAGCAATACTTCTTTTCTTCAAATGTTCTTCTTAGAAAATGTACCAATCTATGACATTTTTCAATGGTGCTATGCTGACTTCTAAAACCAAATTGATGGTCCGGTATGCAACCAATATCATTTAGAATTGGGGACAATTTTGTCATGAGCAGTTTTTCGAAGAGCTTTGAAATTGTTGACAGTAAACTTATTGGCCTATATGACTCAGCCTTGGTAAGATCTTTGCCCGCCTTTGGAATCATTTTGACCATGGCAAGTTTCCAGCTGTGTGGATAATACTCCAGTCGTAAAATGCCATTAAAAATAAACAACAGGATTCTAATAGCAATACGAGGCAACTTCATCAGCATCTTGTTACTAATTCCATCAATACCCGGAGCCTTCTTTGGGTTGGTTTCAGCAATTAGTTTATTTACATCACGCATCTTAAACTTTATGGGTCAAGGGGTAGAGCAACTACACTCGGCAAATTAACAGCACCAGTACATGTGTTTGGGGTAAATACGTTTTTTAAATGACCAGCAAATATGTTACCTTTTTCAGTATTGGTTCTTGCCCAACCTCCGGTAGAAGTGCGCAGGGGTGGTTTAGACTCAACAGGTGTTTTAAGTTTTTTAGCAGCGCGCCACAAGGAGTAATTAGATGCTGCTGTGACATCAAGACCTTCCAGATAGTTCCTAAGAGAAGCAGATTTTTCAGATGCAAGCAACTCTTGGAGTCGTTTAGTGCATTCTCTAAGTCTGATTTTATGTTGGGGCGATCTGTGCTGTTGCCATTCTCTTCTAGCTCTTCTTTTTTCACATACGAGACGTTCAATGTCCGCAGAATAAATTCTATTAAACCCAGTCTGCGGATGGGAGGTAGTGGCATGTTTAGCAGCCTGTTTAATATTCTCGGTAAGATTGGCAATGTTAAGTTCAATATCATCGGGAGTTCTTAGGTTGATGTTCTCCGTACAATGACTACTGAGATATTTTTTGAACCCCAGCCAATTAACATTATTTATCATCTTCGCATATGGGTGAGGTAAGTCACTTCTTAGTGGGCTACAAATTGTAACGATCGTGGGAGAGTGATCAGAGGAGAGATCATGGGAAGCTTCAACATGAATTAAATCCCTAGAGATATTTTTCATGACACCAAAATCTATAACATCCGGAATTTTTTGTATGTCAGTAGGCCAGTAAGTAGGCTCCCCGCTCGAAATGACATCCAAACCAATTTTTGAAATTGTGTTGAACAATGCTCGACCTCTAGGAGTAATAAGACGCGATCCCCAGAACGTATGTTTTGCATTGTAGTCCCCAGCTGCTACGAAACAAGGTCCAAGAGTTTTGTAAAAATCCTCGTATTGATCCTCAGTGAATGAAAATCTGGGAGGGGAGTAAACTGATTATATCACAAGATTTGAACAAAAATTTTCGATGCAAATATTTGTTGCTTGTAGATGGTCATCACAAGTGTTCTCAAGAATATAGTGTTTGAGTCTTGACTTTATTAGAACTGCTGATCCTCCGCATGCTCTTCCTCTCGGGTCCTTTGTATCACATAACGTGTAGCCACTCATTTTAAAAAAGCTTCTCGGAGTCAAACGAGTCTCAGATACCAACATTATATCAATATTTTTTTCCGTGAGGAAGTGCTCAAGTTCATATTTGTGTTGGCGAATGCCGTTTGCGTTCCAGAAACATACTTTTAACGTGTTCATGGCTTATTAACTAATGCTAGAAGCAGTGTGTTCTGCATTCTCAGCATTTCTTGCATCATGCTAGTCATATTTGTCGTAAAGTTGTTTATAGTTTGCACCAAATTGTCTATAGTAGCTTCAAGGCGACTGAAATTAAAGCTTGGGTTTGCACTTGTTGTATTAGATGGTGGTGACACTTTTTGAACGGGAATAGAGTTGATCTTCACAGCGTCAGCATACGATACATGTGAAGTGATTGGTTGGGCCATTAGGGGATGAGTAGCGGAGTACGTATTTCCTGCTTGCACTGGGGTTACTTTAGGCTTTTGACTCATAGCCTGTTTAACGAAAGAATATACAGGACATCCCCTGTAGTTAGCAGTGTGATTACCTCCACAATTACTGCACTTCTTTTCCTTCTGGTCCTTCGACTTATTGCAAATAGCAGTGTTGTGTAATTCACCGCACACAACACAAACAGTAGGTAATTTACAATAAGTTTTGGTATGGCCATATTCTTGACAATTATGGCACTGTACGGGTCCAGAACGCTTGTGTGGTTCTTCAACTGTGATTTTTCGGTATAAGAGATATTTTAGGTTATAAATTGGATGGGTCTCGTTTTTCTTCAATTTTATATCATTTGGCTCCAATTCAACACGAAATAAAGGTTGGGGGATCTTCTCCCTGTTTATTATGTTAGAGACATTCTTTACCTTAAATCCCTGGAGGGTGAGAGCATCTTTTATTTCCTCAGGAACAACATAAGAATCTATGCCCTTCAATACGATCTGTAGGCCTTTAGCACTCTTCAGCTGGAATGTGTAGAAACTTGTTTTATTCTTTTCGAATTCGTTAACCATTTTGCGGAAATCTTTTTCTTCGTATATTTGAATCTTTGTTTCATCAATATTACCACGTTTGATTGGGACAATGTGAAATGCCTTTTCACCAATGACCGAAATTAATTTTTTAATAAGGGTGTTAGAATTTTTTTCCTTCAAATAGATTGGTGGTGGTTTTGAGGTTTTATTCGAGGGTAAGTCGGGTTTGTCGGTGATATCTTGCAAAATTTTAAAACGGTTTAGACGGTTAGCTGAGTTGGCGTCGATATCCCTGGATATCTTGGGAGCCGATGAGATTTTAGATGAATTTGGGCTTCGCCCGCGCTTTACTACTGTGATATATCTGTCCATTCCGACAGGCACTTTAGGTTTCTCAATATTATTGTTTATAGTGATAACTGGGTTAAGTGATGAACACGAGCCCGGAGCGGATAATGGCGCAGATTTGAATAAAGAAGTAGTAGGCAGCGGTAATGTTATAGAATCATAACTTGGCATCGGAGTAAGCGAATTTGATCGCTCACGTAAAATTGGCTTTGCCGTTAGAAAAAGACTATCATCAAATTTTTTATTTTTATTGTTTGCATTAAGAGCTTCAGAACTCACAGTAAAATAGGCATTTCTGCCGTTAGAACTCACTTCACAATTTTTTGTTTTTGAGGTACTCATACAGAGTATTCCTCAGTCACTTTGTTTGTGGTTTTTTGTTTGTTTTTGTTGTTTCAGTTTATACGAAAAATATTATTAATGCAAGTAAAGCAAATTTAACAAAAACTGTACTTATTACGAATCAGTACTTATTAAGAATATTTTTTTTTGTAATTTTTGTTTGTTTAGTATGTAAGAAAAAACTCCGCTAATACGTCCGTTCACTACGAAGGTTCAACAAGACTTGATATATATATATATATATATATATATATATATATATATATATATATATATATATATATATATATAAACTTACCTCCATATTGTTCATCAAAAAAAAATATTAATTTTATTATCAATCGCACAGCTGTTTTGAATATTTATGTTTGCTTCTCAGTGTTAACAACTACGGCGTTTTTTTAACTAGTAAATGGAGAAGCTTAAATGGCTGATATACATATTATTCTGTCTTTATAACAATAAATCGATCGAATTTAAAATAAAGCATACCACGCTAAATCCATACGGGACTGCGCATTGAGAATTATCAATGAATATAAAGGAAAATATTGTGTTGTACACTTAAGTGGAAAGTGGATAAATCTGAGGATAAAAAAGAAGCCTTACTACATTTTTTCGTCTTTGCTTTTTTTCGAAAATGGCTTTTATGTTTACATATATAATGAGGGTTGGATATAAATGAGACTTGTCCAATTTATTTACTTTCATTTTTCTTCACTTCCTTACAGTAAATGGACAATAGGGAAACATTTGCGAGATATAACATCAGCAGTAAAACACCGTTCTGCAAACAAAATTAAAAACATGGGGCATGATACACAGTTTTGCTTTTATAATTCTTGAGCTTATTTCAAGTCTATTTAAGTATTTGTGTTTTTTTGTGATTTTACTGAAATGTTAGGTTTGAGTCGGTATCGGGCTAATTAACGCCACTACACGCTGATTAAGGACCCAACGCCTTCAGCGAAACACAGCATAGGCTTATCGCGCTAATCTCTATCGGGCAAAACACAAAAAAAAACTATATATTGCGCCATCTGTCCGACGAACTTCAAACTACACAGAAACAATCCTCACGGCTTATAGAGCACGTATATAAAGTTTGGTCAAAATCGGTTCAGTAGATCTAGGGTTTAGCGATCACTAACATACACGTAATTTATATATATATATATATATATATATATATATATATATATATATATATATATATATATATATATATATATATATATATATATATATATATATATATATACAGCATTTTGAATTTGACGGCGAGACTGAATTTTTGAAAAGTGGTATGGATGTACATATAATGGACGAATTAATTACTTTATTTTGATTTAAAATTTGCTTTGTAATATTTTATATTATTTGCCGATTTTTTTCTCCTACCTTTTTAATAGGCAACATTTCTATTATTTGCCATTGTTTGTTCTTACAAAAACTTTGTAAGATCAAACAATTATTTGCCCAAAAAAGTGGAAAAGGGTGGTCACATTATGGTCACATTAGAGAAACTTTTATTTGTTAACAAATAAATTTGTTTTCTCTAAATCTTGTTTTCACCCTAAAAATATTTGATGGTCACATTACAGCAAAGGAATATTTGATATTTTTGGGCAAATGTTTCATAAGTGTGACCGTAGGTTAAGACAAGGGTCCAAAAGAAAATACAAAAAAACAAAAAGGAATTCTACAATTTGGCAACCACCAACCAGGATTAAAAAAAATATAACAGGAATAAAAATCGTATTTAACCACACGTATGAAACACTCAGATACAATACAAATAGAAAAACATAAACGGAGAATAAAAAAGAAAACCAAGAAAGAGAACAAGAAGAAGAAGAGTAAGAAGAAAACACATCGGAACACAGAAGAAACAAGCCAATAGATCAATGAATACGTTCAATAATAAAATATATTAAAATATGGCAAATATAGTCGGGCTAAGAGAGAAAACTCCAAACAAACCCCAATCCAAGAGGGAACAGCATATCTCGAAGGATGAATGGCTAGTGCGTTAAATAGTTCCTAGTATGCGGACTTGGGATGCACAGGGGAGGTCCCATTTCAATGAATGCCTTACTTCGCTACCGGGGTTCTGGCGTAGATGACCGTTTTTCTTCTTTACTCGTGGGAATAAAATGAATGAACACAAAAAAGATAAAAATCAAAACAAAAACAGTGTGTGGCACACATACCTCAAAAAAATAAAGAGGCGGAAAAGCCCTCAAATGAAACTGGGGCGGGAGTAACTCCCAGTAAAGCAAAAAATGAAGATATGCCAAAGAGACTCAGTGGAGTCGGGAAGAAAAGGATGGCATACACTACTCAAGAAGGGCCTTAAGAAAGAGGAGGCATACGCCAAAGCCTTGCAACTAATGCCGTAGACAAAAAGATCGAGGGCAAAATGCATGGCCCGAAAAGTCAGAGGTTTGAAGAGGAGAAGCCACCTAAATCCTCACTGAAAGAGAGGATCAAGAATGATAAAAAACCATCCACCTCGCAAGCTGCAAAAGCACAGCAGCCAGACAATCCATCTACACAAAGGCGGCCCACTGCCTCATATAAGGACATAACAATGGGAGTCAAGACTGCGGTTTTAGCAAGGGGCTATCCAAATACGTCCCTCACAACCCAGGAAATGGACTCCATCCAGAATATGATTTTGGAGAAAATTGTAGCTGGCAAAGGTCAGGCCATAAAACCTGCTTTTCTTGGCTGTAATTACAAGGCAGGATGAGGATGCCTAGTCTTGCACTGTAAGGACAGCATGTCAGCTGAGTGGGTGGAAACAAACATCACCATGGGAGGGAATCTCCCATAGAGGAACAAGATTCCTCAATCTCGCATTGCAGTGGGATACTTCCCAAATTCGACTGCGCTGGAGACGAGCCAGATCTTGGATCTGCTACAAGGACAAAATCAGGGTCTCCTCGTCGAAACGTGGCGATTATTAAAAAGAGCCAAAAAAGGCTCTCTGGTCACGTTAGTTCTTTCCGTTGACCAAAAATCAGCAGCCAGTGTGACGAAGTCAAAAGGGAAGCTGAACTTCCGGTTAGGCCAAGTTGTACTCAGGCTCAAGGCTGAGAACGTAAATGCGGATGCGCTGGTTTAACAGATAGAGGCAGTGTAGTTGGAAGATGAGGACGAAAGCCCTCCATCCACATCAGTCAAACCAAGGGCTGCGCTTATCATAAACACCAATATTAATTACTTGCTCTTACAGAATTTATGGATAGCGACAGTGCAGTGGTGCTAGTCGAGTTGGACTCCAATGGAAGGAGGATAGAGGTTGTTATTGCCTCAGCCTACTTCCCGGGGGACAAAGACGAAGTACCACCTCTGAAAATTAAAAGACTAGTGGACTACTGTAAATGTTATAGAAAACCCCGCATCATTGGCCGTGAGGCGAATGCCCACAATATAGTATGGAGAAGCACTGATACGAATAAAAGAGGTGAGTCACTCCTAGAATACCTACTAGAGGTTTTCGATCTGACACTTATAACTCACAAATCTCTCGCTATGATCAGGGATTGGAAGGTCTCTGAAGAGAACCCCATATCAGATCATAAACACATCCTTTTTGAAGTTAGGGGATTGGTGAAGATTCAGTCGCTCTACAGAAACCCCAGGGCAACAGATTAGATAGGATACTCACAGGATCTGCAGTCTAGGATCACTGGAAATACATCTTCCATTACATCACCTGAGGAATTGGATACATCAGTCGAGAGACTAAGTGATGCAATCATATCCTCATTTCAAGACAACTGTCCTGTCAAGATAAAATCCTCCACGAAGAGGGTACCTTGGTGGAACAGAAATCTTGGGAAACTGCAAAGAAAGGCAAGACTGGAATTTAACAGAGCCAAACAAACTGGAAATTGGGAAGGGTACAGAGAGGCCCTAACCACTTACAACAAAGAGCTAGGGAAGTCCAAGAGAAAATCATGTAAACTTTTCTGTGAAGATCTCAAGGACTTCCCGGCCACAGCCAGGCTGTAAAAGCCCTTTTAAAGGGGGCACGAATCCGATAGGCACACTGAAGAGGGCATATGGCACCTATAAAGATACTATTAACGGGACACTAGGGCTTCTACTTAGAACTCACTTTCCTGATTGCAGGTTTGGAGCTTCGGACACTGACATTCCAGCGGCATGGCCGCATGCTCAGCGAAGGACGCCGACTCAGGTCATCAGGAAAATAGTGACCTAAGAGAGGATCAAATGGGCTGTAAATTGTTTCAGACCTTTCAAATAACCGGCGCCAGATGGTATGTTTCCGGCTCTGTTGTCAGGAGGAGGTACTATCCTTTATCGAGAGATGGTGAACATCTTTCGATCAAGTTTAACAATAGGATATGTGTTAAGGACTCGGAGAGGGATAGGGGTCATATTCATACCCAAGGGTGGGAACAGACCCTCCGAATTTCCCAAGTCCTACAGACCAATTAGTCTATTGTCTATTATGTCGAAGACGATAGAAAAAATATTGGACCAATACCTCAGGATGGAGGTACTTTCCATGAGACCTCTGCATAGGCTCCAATTTGCCTACATAAAAGGCAAATCAACTACCACGGCACTGCACAATATTGTTCGGGATTTTGAAAAGACCATGGAATCGAAGGAAATAGCCCTGCGTGCATTTATGGGCATTGAGGGTGCCTGCGACAATTCAAATTTCCTCGCAATTGAAACGGCACCCTCTACTAGAGGAGCTGATCCTATGATAGTACGATGGGTCAGCTGCATGCTGAACCCAAGGTCGATTAGGGCCTCACTTGGATCCACGGATCTTACAGTCAGCGCGGTTATGGGACGCCCACAGGACAGTGTATTATCGCCCATTCTATGGTCTGTATTAGTGGATGACCTGACCGATGCCACCCATCCAGAGACAGTTCCCGGTGAGAGGGTGAAATATTTGGGTTTCGTCTTGGATATGAAACTCACTTGGGAACCGCACGTCGAGTTAGTTCTGGGAAAAGCCACGAAGAGCCTTTGGACAGCAAGGCAATTACTTGGTAAATCTTGGGGTGTGAGCCCCAAAATGACCTTCTGGATAAATATCCAGATGGTGAGACCAACCATACTGTACGGGGCTCTGGTATGGTTGAGGAAGACTGAGAAACGGACAACTATATCGAGACTGTGTAGGTTACAAAGACTTGCATACCTGTGCGTCACAGGGACCATGAAATCAACCCCAACGTTGGGTAGGAAGCTCTTCTGAACCTTGCACCGCTCAATTTGGCTATACAAGAGGAGGCAGCTACAAGGGCAATCTCTATCTACGGGAAAGAGAACCTTAGGGCGGGTAACCTTACTGATCATCTGGCTACCCTCAGGAGAATCGGGGACATACTTGATATGTCTCAGGCAAGCGACCATATGGATCCGGTATACTGTTTCGACAGGAAATACAGGGTCCTCTTCTCCACGAGGAAAGAATGGTGCGCAAACCCAAGATGGCTAAGAGATGGATCGCAAATGTGGTACACGGACGGCTCAAAAACGCTATAAGGAGTTGGGGCGGGAATAGTGGGGCCTAGAGCACACATATCTATAACATTGAGCAGGGATACAACAATTTTCCAGGCGGAACTTTACGCAATACTGAAAACTGTGGGCATCCTATCCAAGAGAGTACACAGGAGAATACGGGTTAAGATATTCTCGGACAGCCAATCGGTTGTTATGGCCCTGAACGGCTGTACGTACATGTCCAGATTATTACTGGAATGCCACAGCAGGCTCAATGACCTGGCGACTCATAATCAGATTACTCTGATAAGGGTGCCAGGGCATCAGGGGCATGCCGGGAATAAGATGGCGGACATCTCTGCATGAAGGGTGTTTGAGGGGAACTTCATTGGAACCTACCCCTATTTTGGGTTCAACAAAAGTCTCCTTAAGGGGAAGATTTCGAAATGGACATCGACCAGGATTACACAACATTGGAATGACATCAATGGATTATGTCACTCCAAGAAATTCCTACGCTTTGACGCTGGGAGGGCGGATCTTGTTCTAAGACTGGACAGGAAAAGCCTACGGATGCTGGTAGGGGCGCTCACGGGCCCTTACACCTGCAAAGCCCACATATACAGAATGGGCTTATCTGACATGGTCATCTGCAGATTTTGCGGTGAAGATGAGGAGTTGATGGAAGACTTGATAGCAAATTGTGGGACATTGTGCCACAGAAGACACAGGACTCTACATGCATATAAGCTGAGTGAAGAGGATCTGCTAATGCTCCCTTTAAAGGAGCTGATCCTATTTGCGAACGTATTGTACTGTTAGGGATAGGAGAAGCCAAATAGATCCACAATATTCGCAGTGCAAAAGGCGATCCTGGGCCAGACCCCCATTACATTACACTACATTACATTCCGAACAGTAGTGCAAATAATACACGACACACTAACTGAAGAACATAAGAAAACATTAATAAAATTCACTCTAAGCGTCAAACTAGAAGCAGACTTACACACTGCTCTAAGCATCTCAATCATAACAACTTCACCGAACTTCGTAAAGCATTACAAACACCATACAAATCAAATACACCAACGAAAATGTTAAAGAATCATTACTAAAAATTTTTAAACATACCAATAGATATTCCACTTCTTTAACATTTTCGTTGGTGTATTTGATGTTTAGGGATGATATTAGTTTATTAAATCTGTCTTCATTGTGGAATGTATTTTGGTTTATTTTTAGGATTACATAATATTTTAGTGGTTTGAATTTTCAGTTTGCGTTTATTTGTATATTGCCCTTTCTTGGTGCAATAGATTTGCTTATAAAAACTCCTTCATGTGGGAGTCTTTGTTGAACCTTCGTAGTGAACAGACGTATTAGCGGTTTTTTTTACAAACAAAAATACAAAAAAAAATCGTAATAAGTACTGATTCGTAATAAGTATTGATTTTGTGAAATTTGCTTAACTTGCACCAATAATATTTTTCATATAATCTGAAACAACAAAAACAAAACGAAAAACAACCGCAAAAAAGTGACTGGGGAATACTCTGCATGAGTACCTCAAAAACAAACAATTGTGAAGTGAGTTCTAACGGCAGAAATGCCTATTTTACTGTGAGTTCTGATATTAATGCACACAATAAAAATAAAAAATCGGATGATAGTCTTTTTCTAACGTCAAAGCCAATTTTTCGCGAGCGATCAACTTCGCTTACTCCAATGCCAAGTAGTGATTCGGTAACATTACCATTGCCTAGTTCATCTCTATTTAAGTCAGCGCCATTATCCGCTCCGGGCTCGTGTTCGTCACTTAACCAAATTATCGCTACAGATAACAGTAGTCTGAAACCTAAGGTGCCTGTCGAAATGGACAGATATATCACAGTGGTAAAGCGCGGCGAAGCCCAAATTCTTCAAAGATCTCATCGGTTCCCAAGATATCCAGGGATATCGACGCCCCCTCAGCTAACCGTCAAAACCGTTTCAAAATATTGCAAGTTGACAGCGACACACCCGAGGAATCCTCGAAGAAAACCTCAAAACTACCACCAATATATCTGAGACAAAAAAATTCAAACACTCTTATTAAAAAGCTAATCTCGGTTATTGGTGAAAAGGCATTTCACATTGTCCTAATAAAACGTGTTAATATTGACGAAACAAAGATCCAAATATACGAAGAAAAAGATTTCCGCAAAATGGTTAACGAATTCGAAAAGAATAAAACAAGTTTCTACACATTCCAGCTTAAGAGTGCTAAAGGCCTACAGATCGTATTGAAGGGCACAGATTCTTATGTTGTTCCTGAGGAAATAAAAGATGCTCTCACCCTCCAAGGATTTAAGGCTAAAAATGTCTCTAACATAATAAACAGGGAAAAGATTCCCCAACCCTTATTTCGCGTTGAACTGGAACCAAATGATATTAAACTGAAGAAAAATGAGACACATCCTATTTATAATTTAAAATATCTGTTATACCGGAAAATCACAGTTGAAGAACCACACAAGCGCTCAGGACCCGTACAGTGCCATAATTGTCAAAAATATGGCCACACAAAAACTTACTGCAAATTACTTACTGTTTGTGTTGTGTGCGGTGAATTACACAATACTGCTATTTGCAATAAGTCGAAGGACCAGAAGGAAAAAAAGTGCAGTAATTGTGGAGGTAATCACACTGCTAACTACAGGGGATGTCCTGTATACTCTTTCGTTAAACAGGCTTTGAGTCAAAAGCCTAAAGTAGTCTCAGCGCAAATAGGAAATACGTACTCCGCCACTTATCCTGTAATGGCCCAACCAATCTCTAAACAAGTATCGTATGCTGACGCTGTGAAGATCAACTCCGTTCCCATGCAAAAAGTGTCACCACCATCTAATACAACAAATGCAAATGCAAGCTTTAATTTCAGTCGCCTTGAAAATACTATTGATAATTTGGTGCAAACTACAAACAACTTTACAACAAATATTACTAGCATGATGCAAGAAATGCTGCGAATGCAGAACACACTGCTTCAAGCATTAGTTAACAAGCCATGAACACGTTAAAGTTATGTTTGTGGAACGCAAACGGCATTCGCCAACATAGAAACGAACTTTAGCACTTCCTCACGGTGAAGAATATTGATATAATGTTGGTATCTGAGACTCATTTGACTTCGAGAATCCTATTTAAAATGAGTGGCTACACCTTATACGATACAAAGGACCCGAGAGGAAGAGCATGCGGAGGATCAGCAATTCTAATAAAGTCAAGACTCAAACACTATATTCTTGAGAACACTTGTGAAGACCATCTACAACAACAAATATTTGCATAGAAAATTTTTGTTCAAATCTCGTAATATCATCAGTTTACTTCCCTCCCAGATTTTCAATCAGTGAGGATCAATACGAGGATTTTTACAAAACTCTTGGCCCTTGTTTCGTAGCAGCTGGAGACTACAATGCAAAACATACGTTCTGGGGATCGCGTCTTATTACACCTAGAGGTCGAGCATTGTTCAACACAATTTCAAAAATGGGTTTGGATGTCATTTCGAGCGGGGAGCCCACTTACTGGCCTACTGACATACAAAAAATTCCGGATGTTATAGATTTTGGGGTCATGAAAAATATACCTAGTTTAAGATGCGCGATGTGCAAAAACTAATTGCTGAAACCAACCCAAAGAAGGCCCCGGGTATTGATGGAATTAGTAACAAGATGCTGATGAATTTGCCTCGTATTGCTATTAGAAACCTGTTATTTATTTTTAATGGCATTTTACGATGGCAGTGTTATCCACACAGCTGGAAACTAGCCATGGTCAAAATGATTCCAAAGGTGGGCAAAGATCCTACTAAGGCTGAGTCATATAGGCCAATAAGTTTGCTGTCAACAATTTTAAAGCTCTTCGAAAAACTGTTCATGACAAAATTGTCTCCAATTCTAGCTGATAATGGGTGCATACCGGACATTCAATTTGGGTTTAGAAGTCAGCATAGCACCATTGAACAAACTCATAGATTGGTTCATTTCATAAGAATAACATTTGAGGAAAAGATGTATTGTTCTTCCCTCTTTATTGATGTTTCTCAAGCATTTGATAAAGTGTGACATGAGGGCCTGATTTTGAAATTGACGAGATATCTACCAATGAACATTGTGAATCTATTGGAAAGTTACATTCTTGCCCGGAAGTTCACTGTCGTGGAAGGAGACTTCACGAGTGTGCCCGAAACTATCTCATCTGGGGTGCCACAGGGGAGTATACTGGGGCCAGTTTTGTACTTGATTTTTACCTGTGATATGCCTCTGAGCAGTAATATCTTCACTTCTACATTTGCCGATGATATAGCCTGCCTTAGTAAGCATGAAAACCCTCACGAGGCATCCCGATATCTTCAGGAACATATTAACCTGTTGGAGCTGTGGTTGAACTTATGGAGAATAAAAGTAAATGAACAAAAGTGTGTTCATGTCACATTTACCCTACGAAGAGATACTTGTTCCCCCATTCGAATCAACAATCAAGTTGTTCCTCAACATTCACAGGTGAAATACCTTGGTATACACCTAGACCGACGGCATACATGGAAACACCACATTGATTCTAAGCTGACACAAATGAAGCTTAAATTGACCCAGATACATTGGCTGATTGGTAGAAATTCTACACTCAGTCTAGATTGTAAACTTTTAATATACAAGTCGCTTTTGAAACCCATATGGTGTTACGGAATTCAGCTATGGGGCACTGCTTCAGCTTCCAATGTAGAGAGAATCCAACGAATGCAAAACAAAATTTTAAGGTTAATAACATCGGCTCCATGGTACATGAAAAATTCAATTTTATATCGTGATTTAAATATGCCACTTGTGACTGCAGAAATTGCAATATATGCAGGCAAATATTTAACAAAACTCGAGTCCCATCCTAATCCGCTTGCTCGTAACATCTTGAACTTTCCTGGACACATAGATTGCAGATCCTGTGAGTATCTTATCTAATCTGTTGCCCTGGGGTTTCTGTAGAGCGACTGAATCTTCACCAATCCCCTATCTTCAAAAAGGATGTGTTTATGATCTGATATGGAGTTCTCTTCAAAGATCTTCCAATCCCTGATCATAGCGAGAGATTTGTTAGTTATAAGTGTCAGATCGAGAACCTCTTTCCTAATGGCGTTGCAAAACGTTGGGCTATTCCCCCTATTTGCCATTCCCATGTTACTAAGTAGTAGGTATTCTAGGAGTGACTCACCTCTTTTATTCGTATCAGTGCTTCTCCATACTATATTGTGGGTATTCGCCTCACGGCCAACGATGCGGGGTTTTCTATGGCATTTACAGTAGTCCACTAGTCTTTTAATTTTCAGAGGTGGTACTTCGTCTTTGTCCCCCGGGAAGTAGGCTGAGGCAATAACAACCTCTATCCTCCTTCCATTGGAGTCCAACTCGACTAGCACCACTACACTGTCGCTATCCATAAATTCTGTAGGAGCAAATAATTAATATCTGTGTTTATGATAAGCACAGCCCTTGGTTTGACTGATGTGGATGGAGGGCTTTCGTCCTCTTCTTCCAACTCCACTGCCTCCATCTGTTAAACCAGCGCATCCGCATTTACGTTCTCAGCCTTGAGCCTGAGTACAACTTGGCCTAACCGGAAGTTCAGCTTCCCTTTTGACTTCGTCACACTGGCTGCTGATTTTTGGTCAACGGAAAGAACTAACGTGACCAGAGAGCCTTTTTCGGCTCCTTTTAATAATCGCCACGTTTCGACGAGGAGACCCTGATTTTGTCCTTGTAGCAGATCCAAGATCTGGCTCGTCTCCAGCGCAGTCGAATTTGGGAAGTATCCCACTGCAATTCGAGATTGAAGAATCTTATGTTCCTCTATGGCTTTCGATGAGATTCCCTCCCATGGTGATGTTTGTTTCCACCCACTCAGCTGACATGCTGTCCTTATAGTGCAAGACTAGGCATCCTGCCTTGTAAGTACAGCCAAGAAAAGCAGGTTTTATGGCCGGACCTTTGCCAGCTACAATTTTCTCCAAAATCATATTCTGGATGGAGTCCATTTCCTGGGTTGTGAGGGACGTATTTGGATAGCCCCTTGCTAGAACCGCAGTCTTGACTCCCATTATTATGTCCTTATATGAGGCAGTGGGCCGCCTTTGTGTAGATGGATTGTCTGGCTGCTGTGCTTTTGCAGCTTGCGAGGTGGATAGTTTTTTATCATCCTTGATCCTCTCTTTCAGTGAGGATTTAG
Organism: Germaria angustata; assembly: GCA_963681545.1. Taxonomy (NCBI): domain Eukaryota; kingdom Metazoa; phylum Arthropoda; class Insecta; order Diptera; family Tachinidae; genus Germaria; species Germaria angustata. Next base: position 82,415,650 of record OY812998.1, read on the forward strand.
GTGGCTTCTCCTCTTCAAACCTTTGACTTTTCGGGCCATGCATTTTGCCCTCGGTCTTTTTGTCTACGGCATTAGTTGCAAGGCTTTGGCGTGCGCCTCCTCTTTCCTGAGGCCCTTCTTGAGTAGGTATGCCATCCTTTTCTTCCGACTCCACTGAGTCTCCCCAGTTTCATTTGAGGGCTTTTCCGCCTCTTTATTTTTTTGAGGTATGTGTGCCACACACTGTTTTTGTTTTGATTTTTATCTTTTTTGTGTTCATTCATTTTATTCCCACGAGTAAAGAAGAAAAACGGTCATCTACGCCAGAACCCCGGTAGCGAAGTAAGGCATTCATTGAAATGGGACCTCCCCTGTGCATCCCAAGTCCGCATACTAGGAACTATTTAACGCACTAGCCATTCATCCTTCGAGATATGCTGTTCCCTCTTGGATTGGGGTTTGTTTGGAGTTTTCTCTCTTAGCCCGACTATATTTGCCATATTTTAATATATTTTATTATTGAACGTATTCATTGATCTATTGGCTTGTTTCTTCTGTGTTCCGATGTGTTTTCTTCTTACTCTTCTTCTTCTTGTTCTCTTTCTTGGTTTTCTTTTTTATTCTCCGTTTATGTTTTTCTATTTGTATTTACAGTGTTTGTCTGAGTGTTTCATACGTGTGGTTAAATACGATTTTTATTCCTGTTATATTTTTTTTAATCCTGGTTGGTGGTTGCCAATTTGTAGAATTCCTTTTTGTTTTTTGTATTTTCTTTTGGACCCTTGTCTTAGTATATTTTCTTGAGGGCGTGTTTTTTAGTCTTGTTATTATTTTTGTTAGTTTTTCGTTAATTTGTTCCACTTATTCGTGTTGTATGACTGTGTTATACATTTTGTGTATACAATTTTACATTTAGCATTTTTTGCATTCTGTATATTTCTTCCCTTTTATAGTACGACTAATTACGTCTTCAATAGTTTGTTTTCGGTTTTTTTGTTTAAACTGTTTGTCAGTTGTTTGCTAATGCAGCTGTTATAAAATTTATGTATTTTATTTATTTTTATTAAGTAAAATGTTTAAAAGTTTGGTTATTACATATAACAATGTTTAGTTATTATTGATGTTATTTGTGCTATCGTTATTGTAAGAAATTTTGATCTCGTCGTGCTTCGCGGTGTGCCGCCCAATTGTTAGTTTTTCTTGTTCTTATCATTTCTCTTTAGTAACCTGTTGCATTCGTAGATTTGTTCCAGAGGTGCGGCCTTTAGCTGTTTATCTGCTGTTATTAGTATAACGCGGTGTAATTCAGCTGCTTTCTGTATTGTCTTTACTTTTATTCCCCTCGATGTCTCTTTCGTTGTGCTGCTTCTTCCTTAGCGACAGCAGGCTTTTCTGTTGGTGTTTTTTTCTTTGCTGCCTTCTCCTATACTCTTGTATTGAGCGCGGTTGTGGTCCCGCTGTCTTTTAAGTTGGGACGTATGCCAGTGGTTCGATGGGTTGCGTTGCTTCCGGTGTATACTCCTCTAACGAATTGGTCTATGCCGCAAGTTTTTCCCACTTTGAGCAAAGTTCACTAAGCGTTTCCTAACTGGGTTTTTTCGTTCTCCACCCAAAGTGGAGTTTATAGGATCTCCATGTTGTGGTGTTGTATTAGTGGATTATAATTTGAAGGAGAATGTGTAACCAAAAAGGATTGGCTTATTCTATAGGCGAGCTATGCCAAAAAAAGACTGGATGAGGATCCGCTCTTATTTTTGAATTAATGAAAAGCCAGGCTAAAGAGCCGATTTGCGTTTAGATTAATTCTGATTTTATTTTTGATAAATACTGTTTTTACAAAACTGTGATACTTAATTTTAAAACTGTTATAATGATTAACTACCCAATCAAAAACTACCATAATTGCTTGTGCATTAATGCTCTTTCCCCCTTTCTTGGACAAGGCGAATACTTTGCCTTGCGTAAATTGCATTGGCATGTGTCGATATTCGTAATATGATTCGTTTGAGTGCAAGGAAAAAGTGGCCAAATATTTTGTCATTCGTTGTTGTTGCATTTGTTATGCTTGTGCTGCTAATTCTAAGGTAGGAACACATCGCTACGCTTATGCACCAAAACAGCAATCTAATAAAAACAAACGTAGTGTACCCATGCCATCATATCATATGACTGTGTGTATTTACCAACTTCAACTGTATAGGGTGACTACCAACTAACAAACGATTGAGCTACACATGTTGAAGTATGGCAAAATACCATTATCCGCTTTCATATTGTATGACACTTGTAACCTAATATTTATTTGAATCTATTTCTTTTATAAACACATTGTATGACACTTGTAACATAATATTTATTTGAATTGTAATCTATTTCTTTTACAAACAAATCGTATGACACTTGTAACCTAATATTTATTTGAATTCTAATCCATTTCTTCTATAAAGAAATATGTATTAGGTATTCTATTTGATTAGCATAATTTTTATGACGTATATAAGCTAAAACAAATGATAAATAAAATCAGACTTAAATTTTAAAAGATATAGTTCGGCTGTTTAGCCTTGTTTTATTTCATGTTGAGTCTCACAATTTCGGCAGTTCTTTGAACACCTGCGTTTTAGCTCGGACTTCACCAGCTGTATAAAATAAGAACTATAGGTTCTTTCTCCTAGATAGTACAATTTCCTCTTAAACCCGTTACTTACCACATGGCGACACCTATTCATTACTAAATAAACCGGTAATCGAAAAAGAACTTTTAACGATACACTGTGCAATGAATTTCTTCAAACCCTACCTACATATATGGACGCAAATTAAAGGTGATAACAGACCACAGACCTCTAGGTTCACTGTTTTCCCAAAGCAACTCATCATCTAAGACGACACTATGAGATTATGACCTTGAAATATTATACAAACAAGGAAAATTAATACAAATGCAGATGCATTATCAAGAACAAAAACTGACTCGGATTACTTAAAATATGTGATTCCTCTCACAGAAGATAAAACCGCAAAAAGAACACTAGCAATCACAAGGGGTATATCCGCAAAAGGACAAAAACAAACAATAAAGGAGAACTGCACTGCCCATAAGTCTTATATACTTCGCTTGTGGCAATGCATATTATGCATATTGAATATTATTCAAAGGCCAATTTAATACCAACTACGACATTAGTCAAGGATATGAACAAAATAGTTGATGACAAAATTAACGGTAAGACGCAGCGATAACCCTACAAAACTACTTTTGACTATGAATAAGCTTATATCTACCATGAGAAAATATAATATTAAGGTATTAGCACTGTCGACAGGTGATGAAATATTTGAGAAAATTAAAATATATGAATTAAAGAATATATACGAAAAAGCGCACTCAAGATGTAAAAGGCCAGATCAAACATATTAATATACACACCACCCCAAAGAATTACAGAGGATATCATAAAGTTCAAACTAAAACAAGAATTGCACAACTCCACACGGAGGACGCCTCGGAATACGAAAAACAGTACTGAAACTCAAACAACGATACACATGAAAAAATATGAATAAAATGGTAAAAACATTTATATATAACTGCCACAAATGTGCCACAAACAAACAAATAAGACATACAAAAGAACAAATTATAATAATGATCACACCAAGTGAAAGTTTTCAAGAGGTAACAATTGACACCGTCGGACCATTCCGCACGTCGAACAACTATCGATACATTCTTACACATCCAATGAGCACTTAAAACCAGGGACAGAAAATAACTGTTACGTTTTTATTTCAGAGCAAAAAGGTTACACAAAAATGCTCTTTATCTGCATTTGGGAATTTTTAACCATTATCGTGACTTTTAAATTATATTGGTTACCGTAACTAATTAATTGAGAAAATAAAAATTTTGGTTGAGAATAACTATTATATCAACCAAAAAAATTTTTACTTATAACCAAAAAAATATATTTCTAATTTCAATTGGTTAAAATAACCAAAATAAAATATATTACTTGTTAATGGTTGATTATAACGATTGTATGTATGTATGTAATTTAATGGGGGTTTGGCCCAGGATGGCCTTTTGCACTGCAACTATTGTTGGTCTATTTTGCTTCCCCTGTCCCTATCCGTCCAATACGTTCGTACATAGGATCAGCTCCTTCAATGGGAGCATTAGCAGATCCTCTTCACTCAGCGTATATGCATGTAGAGTCCTGTGTCTTGAGATAAGCCCATTCTCTATAGGTGGGCTTTGCAGGTGTATTGGCCCGTGAGCGCCCATACCAGTGTCCGTAGTCTTTTCCTGTCCAGTCTTACAGCCAGATCAGCCCTCCCAGCATCAAAGCGTAGGAATTTCATGGAGTGACCTAATCTATTGATGTCATTCCAATGTTGTGCAATCCTGGACGATGCTCATTTCGAAATCTCCCCTTTAAGGAGACTTTTTTTGAACCCAAAAGAGGGGGTGGGTCCAATGGGGTTCCCCTCAGCCCCTCTTCTTGCACAGATGTCCTTCAACCCATTGCCGGCATGCCCCTGATGTCCTGGTACCCATATCAGAGTAATCTGATTTTGTGTCGCCAGGTCATTGAGCATGCTGTGAAATTCCAGTAATAATCTGTACCTGTACATACAGCCGCTCAGGGCCTTAAGAACCGATTGGCTGTCCTAGAATATCTTAACCGTTATTCCACTGTATCCTCTCTCGGATAGGATCCTCACAGTTTCCAGTATCGCGTAAAGTTCCGCCTGGAAGATTGTCGTATCCCTGCTCAGTGTTATAGACTTGTGTGCTCTAGGCCCCAATATTCCCGCCCCAACTCCTTGGAGCATTTTTGATCCGTCCGTGTACCACATTTGCGATCCATCTCTTAGCCACCCTGGGTTTACGCACCACTCTTCCCTTGTAGGAAAGATAACCCTGTATTTCCTGTCGAAACGGTATAGCGGGTCCCGCATGAGACATAACAAGTATATCCCAGATTCCCCTGAGGATAGCCAGATGATCAGTAAGGTTACCCATCCTAAAGTTCTCCTTCCCGTAGATGGAAATAGCCCTTATAGCTGCCTCCTCTTATATAGCCAAATTGAGCGGTGCAAGGTTCAGAAGAGCTTCCATACCCAACGTTGGGGTTGATTTCATGACCCCTGTGACGCATAGAAATGCAAGTTTTGTAACCTGCACAGTCTCGATATAGTTGTCCCTTGCTCAGTCTTCCTCCACCATACCAGAGCCCAATGCAGTGTTGTTGGTCTCACCATCTGGATATATATCCAGAAGGTCATTTAGGGGCTTAGACCCCAGAATCTACCAAGTAAATGTCTCGCTGTGCAAAGGCTCCTCGTGGCCTTTCCCAGTACTGATTCGAGGTGCGGTTCCCAGGTGAGTTTCATTTCCAAGATGAGACCCAGATATTTCATTCTCTCCCTGGGAACTATCTCGATGCCACCCATCCAAAGACTGGGTAAATTAATAACCCTTTTCCTGGTAAATGGTACAATGATCGTCTTCACTGGGTTAACAGATAGCCCTTCCGAAGTGCACCATTCATACATCTTATCCAGGGCGGTCCGCAATCGTCCGTGCATGGTTCCCCTGATTATTATGGAGATATCGTCCGCATAGCCGATGGTTCTGTGCTTCCTCCTTAACCGGAGGGAGCCTGTGAGGCTGTTAATTAGTGTATATTAAACACTTCTTATTTAAACAACTGTTAAAAAAATAAAAAAACAATATTTAATTTTTTTTTATTTCTAGCTTACAATATTTCAAATACAAAATTTTTATAGTTTTTTAAAGTTTTCATTGAGAACGAACATACTCTCCCAAACATTTCTTGGAAAATAAGTATATATTATTTTTAGTAAGTAAAGAAAAGGCATAAGAATTGTGAATTCTAGTCAATTATGTAAAACTGAATAAAACTTGTCCGGATACATACGTGAACATGTTTATTAGCAAAATGAATTTTTAGGGATATATGAAAACTTTTAACATATGAAGAAACAATTTGATATTAAATAATTCAAATACATACAAAGGTACTCGTAATATTGTCCCTAAACTTGACGGGAAATCTTTATTGTACAATGTTGTTGCATGTTATAAAACAAAACTTTTTGATTTAGTTCAATATAATCTGTCACCAATATAATACAAGTATGCACAGGCAGTTTTATTACACAATTATTGAACAATCATATTGCAAATGGATACCTTAACGTAAAAACAGATATTGAAGCCAGAAATTTTCTTTTGCAGCAATCGCTTAAAGATACATATTAAGCAGTCCACAGAAGTACATATTTATATCTAAGTTTATTGCGCCTGAAGACACCAAATGCTTAACTTCTACTATACACTTCTTCATGAAACTTAAGGCCATGTCAGATACAACTTTTGCTCTGCGTTGCGTTACAGCTTCGCTTTGACATGTATAGTTATGTGAGGAAGTTTTGTCATAAAAATTGCTGGCATAGCTCTTTTGTGAAATAACATGCATCAAGTTCCTATCGTGGTCGTCTAGAGAATAGCCTTTTGCAAAACTGTATTTAAATTCAAATACATTTACTTTTTTAAAAATTCTCAGTTCAAAGCTAAATACAAAAGAGAATCAAAGCAAACAAATAAAGAGAGAGAGAGAGAGACAAATGTAAAAACAATCTTTAATATCTTTATACGCTCAGAGCATTTATATTTACTCATTCTTGCTCACTATAAGCAAGTCAAAGTAAAACAATTTTTTACTGATATGCTTTAAGTGTTTTACTATACATTTATTTTACCATATGAGTATTTTAAGCATTGAAATCAAGCAATGGTTATGACTGTTGAACCGTGTTCAACCTACATATATTTTTTTTGTTTGTCAGACATCTACATCACTTTTTTTATATTCATGATATTTAAGCCAATCTCTTATATTTTTTTTTTTTTTTATTTTTTTTTAAGAGAAGTTACAACTCAGGTAATTAATACCTACTACTTAAATTAAGGTGTTACTTCTTTTGTGAAAGGGATAGGGTAGAGAGGACAGGTGGTGAAATTAGAATACAGAGAGAGAGAGGTTCTAATTTCTGTGTTACAACTCAGCTATTCCGCGTTGATTTATTTATTATTATTATACTCCTTTTTATAGCAGAGTTGTAGCGTCTCTGATGTTGAGTAGACGAATTTTTTTAGTATTGCCATTTTATTAATTGTTTTACTTCGCCGACGGTTCTTGCTAACAATACCGACGAAGGAGGGCGCGCTTGATACAGTAAACATTAGCAGAGTATGAAATTGCTGTTACTGTTTAAGTGACCAGTGTTATGCCTTCATCACTTAAACAGTCCAACAACAATTAACACAACTCCACACTAAGTAGATCAGAAAAGCTTATGATGATAATTTTTTTATGACTAGTCTTGAACTGGATACGAACCCGGTTTGTCGGTCATATATTGCTTTGTAGTCAACGCGCTAACTACTTCAGCCAACAGCACCCTCAGTGAATTCAATTACTCAAGGAGAGCATTATTCATTATTCTTTTTGTTAACTTCATTTGTCGCGCAGCATTGTTCCACATCAAACCTTTCGTATATATCAGCGGTGGACAAAATTGTTTTACACTTGTGTTAGTGAGATAATTTGAAGGTACAGTGACAAGCAAAAGGAAACACAAAGATTTTCGTATAAGGAACTAAATTAAGCGAAATCGTCTACATTAATGCTGTCATGGCAGTTTCGTAAGAGCAGTATATGTTTCAAAGACGTGGAACTAATTTTATTACGTTGTTTATTAAAAATTAATTTTAAGTCCGAAAAATTATTTTCACATGTGTAAGTGCTCGGAAAAAATTAAAGAATTTTAAAAGAATTTCAGAAAGTTCAGGATAGGCAGAGGCGTCCAAAGTTTTCCAAAATAATAACCTGTCTATTTCCGGAGAAGCTTTTAACTCGCTTCGTAATATTACAAGTTCTGATTGTATTTTGAATTTATATTTGGTAACATCAACATTAAAAGGGTTTTCGTAAAGTTCCAGAAGTTGGTTTATGTTATCTATATCCCCAAATCTATCTTTGAAATTGAAAAAAAGGTTTTCAAAAATATTAATATATTCGAGGGTTTCAATCTTTTCGTGTTTGTTCAAAATTAGGGATGTTTTAGGAAATTCTTTGAAGTCACCTAACTTAATTTGTGATAACAAATATAATTAAGTTTTGAATTGTAAATTTTTTCGTACATATTAAATTCCTTGCCCTGTAATTCTAAATTAAAATCATTAAGAAACCAGTCGTATCTACCAAAAATGCTAAGTCTGTAATAAACTGATCATTTTTGAGATGTTAACAATTTTTTCCAACACTGTAATTGAAAAAAATGTATAAGCATCAAGCTAACATGTGCTCTCGCCAAAGTCTGTTCATATGAGCATAAGAAAAAAGGGGCGTTGCTTATAAACAATTGTTTGATGAAATGTCCACCGCTGGTATATATATATTTTCAGTCTTTTTATTCATTAGAGTTAGTTATAAAAGTGGAGTGACAATAAACGTTATGTTATAAGAAATAACGTGCCTTTTATTCTCAACCAGATAAAGGGACAAAGTACTCTACATTCTTGGTCCTTCGATAACTTCTAGGAGAAGCTAGAAGTGGATTAAATTAGCGACTTCACGTCCAATATTATTTAATCGTGGTCAAATCCAAGATCACAAAGAACTTAGGGTGCATTCACTAGGCCAACAGGGGCTTACAGCAGCAGCAAACTACATACATAGAATCACACGTAGGCACAGAAGGAGCTGTGCAGGTAAGAAGATTTTCCACTAGAAGACGGAAAGTTATTCATCAGGGAAAAACGGTTCCAACAAAAGAGGTTCCTCAGAGGTATACACACAAGAGCCAGCAAAGAAATTACAAGGGAAATATACATAGGTATGTACTGTGAAATTAGTTTTTTGTGCAACATTGATTTTCTCCTAACAAGAATAAACTTGAAATGACCTTCAATATTAAGTCACATATATTTAGAAAGAAAACCGTGAAATGCAAAAAATAGCAAAAAAACCAATCAGCAAAAATCATAAATTTGTAACATACTTATATTATAGCGAATGCAAAAAAATTAATTTTTCGAAATTCCAAATAAAATCAAAGAGAATACAATACAAAATTATAACATACTCTATACAAACAACAATAAACAATCAACGGTCCAAAAAGGAACAAAACCAAACGCTCAAAAGAAGTTGTTTCAATATCAAAAGTTCCTCTGCTCAATCGTTGAAAAGACAAGCAGGGCTGCCGTTTTTGGTTATTTCTAACCAAAAGTGGTTATTTTTTTTTTTTTTAATGTGGAGATGTGAATATTTTTTGGAGATGTGAATATTTTTTTGAACAGTGGCTTGCCTTGCAGTTATATTTTATATCAACATTCTTTGAGGTAAACGGCATAAAAGATTGTGAATTGGGGGAACTAATGGGTGAACCAAGTTTGAAAATATACTTTTTATTTCTTTCGTATATTATAAATGTGATTAATAATTTAAATAAGGAATCCCAGTCAGAACAAGTGCGCCTTCTAGACGTTTATACTTAACTTGAATCAAATTTTAAATTAATTTTGAGCAATTTTATTAAAATTAAATTCGTTAAAAGTTTAAATTCATTAGAAAATTTAAATTTGTTAGACGAAAATAACTATCTAAACGTGGAAAACATCTTTATCGGCCGAAAAGATGAACTATGGATGGAACAAAATATGTTCTCACACTTGGAAAAATAAGAAATTAAAAAAATTTACAATCTTTTTATATAGAACTATTAAAAGAAATTTCAAAACGTTTTGATTTTTCACGAAAAGATTTAAAAAATCTTGATATCATAACACCACCTCAAGTGTTAAGTAATTCAGAAATAAAAATTGAGCCGGTATTGTCGTCATTCCCGGATTTAACGGATATAATGAGGAAAATATATTACATCAATGGAGACTACTAAAGTTTTCACATATTATTGTAAAGAGCGGTATGGATATTGTTGAATTTTGAGATAAAATATCAATGTACTAAGTTTGCCCCATGGTTCAGCTGCAGCCGAAAGGATGTTTTCCCAACTGAGTTTGATAAAAACTAAATTTCGCAACAGTCTTGATTTTAAAACTATTAACAGCATAATGCAGCCAAAAGAACCGTGTAAAAACGAAAATATATCACGCTATGTATGGTCTGCTAAAAAATCTTCATTTTAAAATGAAATTAATTTGAAGTACGCACTTCTATGATCTTAAATTTTAATATCTTTTTTATTACTATACTACGAAGTACAAATTTTGTTTATTTTAAATAAAAAAATTTAAGCCTGTTATTTTTTATATATGTACATGTATAAACGCTAACTAATGTGTATATGTATTTAATATGTTATTTAATACAAATACTACATATTGAAATTTGGTTATTTTTTTTCTCATTTGGTAACTTTTAAAGTGAATTTTGGTTGTAAAAATTTTTTTATTGTGGCAGCACTGAAGACAAGAAACACATACATACTCACATTTACAAACATAAGAATGTTTAACTTACAAAAGTAGGCAAGAGGTCTAAAGGCCCATTTAGCCGACCGTAGAAATCGTAGATGTAAATGTATCGTAAATGTAAATGTTGATGTGCTTATAGAACGCTAGAAACCGTGTCATGTGTTTTTAACATAATCAAACAAATAAGGGTTGTTTTTTTTCATATTTGAATGTGTATTAAAACAGAGTACATAAATTTATTCTAATGGATGGGGAAGAATTGTTTTTTTTAAATTTCTTACATTTGTGCAAAATGTATAGAGACAATAAAAATAGGAAAAGACGCAGGGTAAGAAGGTGGGCGTGCGACCCATAAACAAAGACTATATCGTCGCGGGCTAAAATAAAAAATTTTTCCGAACATAAAAAAAGATAAGGAACAATTTTTTATACACACGCGTATGCCTCCTGATTTATTTGATTTATTACTGGCTATAATTTGTGATGAACTTACTAAGCCGTAACAACGAATTGGTCCAGAAGAAAGACTTTCAATAACATTGCTGTAAGGAAAAGATTTTAGTCAGTGTATGTATAGTATATAACAATTTATTTTAGGTATTTGGGTCATGGATGCTCATTACAATCTCTAACTTGGAGTCACAAGCTTGAAAGTCGACGATCCTATCCATAGTGTTGCAAACATGTGATGTGTTGTGGCGCATATTGTCACCAATTTACCTAACCAAGCCAACAGCATCTCAATATCAGGATATTGAAAAAGATTTCATTGATGGAAAGCATATAGCTATAAAGTTCACTTTAAAAAATATAAAGAGAAATCAAAAAGCCGTTCGAATTAGTGATGATAGTTTAGTGTGTTTGCATGATTTGTCGATTTGTAGAAAAAGTACTCAAATTATATGAATGGTAACAAACATTTTTGTTGAGTATTAAATTGTTATAACTTTGGTATTTCTATCATTAAAGTTTAAAAAATAAGTTTTATACATGCATTTACGTATATATAATAATTCAAAGTATGATATGTATAATCTTGAACATCTTTATTTTTTATATTTACATAAAGTTATTTATATCAGAATTATTTATATTACAATCTTTGTTTTAACTGTTGTTATATTTTTTTATTATGAACGTGCTATAGGTTGTACGTATATACAAATAGTATTATTTTAAAATTCTCTAAGATAATATACACACTAGTTAAGAATCATCGTTCTTAGTTTATAAAAAATAATTACTTGAAGATACCACTGTATGTATGAGATTTACTTATGAACTGAGGAACGAAAGTATTTACATTTCTATTTATACCCTCGTTCTGTATATTTTGTTTACATATCTTGATTATTTTGCTTTGGGTCTGTTGAGGTGGACTGTACTGGATAGGAGTTGATTCCGACTTGGAGCGTTTACCTTTTTTCTCACTCAGGCATAAACAGAAATCAGTGGAAACAGGAATAAGTACCAAAATGAAAAAACTTAGTATAAGTTGGTAGAAAGAAATATTTAAATTTTATTTTCTATTAAAAATGTAAGTATGCGTGTACGAGACTACTACTCGAAGTAATGAAGAAAAAGTAAGTAAGTTAAAAGAATAAAGTACAGTGGCGGAAACTAGGCTTAACAGCATTCGTTAAGCGTTATGTTGTTGAACAGAGATAAAATACTTATATCTATAGCATTCAGCTTTAATTTATATTGGTATTTTAAGCAAAGTTTTAGGGATTAATGCCAAGATAAAGCAGTGCTTATTTTTGGCATTAACATTGCCGCCCCCTTTGCAGGAGGAGTGCAATAATATGAGGTCACACATGCATTCATCAAATACTTCATATCTATTACAACTTCTTTAACATGATTGTACTTAAATAATTCAGTATAAAATATAATTTAAATTTTAGAAATAATGGTAGGAATTTTAAATAATAAAATAAAGAGATATAAAAGGTGAGTGCAGCTCCCAGAATTAGTTACTTAGAAAAATGGTTGATTTTCGGCTACGACTCGGCGATACAGCCTTCCTTTTATGGATTGATTTCCTTGACATAACGACTTCAGGATATGAATTATTGATGATTTTGATGGCAGGTGATCTTGAACAAAGGTTTAAATAAGTAATATCTAGATTTCATATAATATATACATATACATATATATAATTTTTTATTTTTATTGGTTATTATTATTATTTTTTTTTCTTTTTTGATAACAAGTCTGTGTATTTACTTAATTTGGGCGATTGATAGTGCGGTTGCAGTGAAATTTTCGAAGTTGAAGTAAGGAAAGGATAATAATAAAAATATCCTAGGAGCTTAAAATAACTAATTTAGTTATAGGACGTGTAATTGTACCCCGTTGTGTCAAAATATCAGCAACACGAACTCTGTTATCAGAACCTAAATACGTTTTTCGTACTCGACCTAGCCGCCAGGAATTTGGGGGAAGGTTTTCGTCCTTAATAACTACTAGTGTATCTTCTTTGAGATTTTCTTCTGGCCTTTGCCATTTTATTCTTTTCTGGAGTTCTTTTAGATATTCGTTTTTCCATCTATTGCAAAAGTTCTGATGAATAAGCTTTAACTTTTGCCATCGATTTAGGAGGGATAATCTTGCTTCCTGAATAGGTGGGTCTATAGGAGCCAAAATGGGTGTACCAATAAGGAAGTGACCGGGAGTTAATGCACTTAGATCGGCGCCAACAAATGTGGTTCCATTGTCCGAATATAAGTGGAGTGGACAACCACGACGAGATACAAAACGGTGGAAAGATGCAAGAAATGCTGGAGTTGACAAATCAGAAGTCGCTTCCAAGTGAATAGCCTTGGTAGAAAAACAAATGTAGATGCATACATAGCCCTTAGTTATGCGATATGCTCGTCCGGAATAGCTTTTTATATCAAATGGGCCTGCGAAATCTAGCCCCGTGTGAGTAAATGTACGTGTAAATTCTGATCTTTCTGGAGGAAGAGGTGCCATTATCTGCCTCACGCATCTTTTCCTATAAATGATGCATGGTTTGCACTTTCGTATGATCATTTTTATTAAGTTTTTCACTTAGGAATCCAGTATTGCGTCCTTATGATCCGCAAAACTAGTTGATTACCACCATGTAGCGTAATATGATGAACAAATTTCACTAGCAGCCTCGTATACTGACAATCGTATGGTAAAAGAATAGGATGTCTTTCATTGTAAGAGAGTTCTGGAGATGATGCTAATCTTCCGCACGATCGTATTTTTCCCTCGGAATCAAGGAATGGATTAAGGTTTAGTAGTTTGCTAGTGGATAATATGGACTGTTTAGCCTCCAGCCGTTTATACTCGTCTGCATACCAAGCTTTTTGACACATTTTTATTAATTGATTGCGAACTTGCTTGATCTCTGTGCTAGTAATAGTTGTGGAATACTTTACAGAATTGGATCTATGACTGGGATGCGTACGATAGAAGAATCGGTAGATATATGCAGTGACACGAATTGCTCTAGCAAATGAAGAAAAACGTTCCATAACGTCTTCGAAATTATGAAAATATAAAAAATTAACTTTTATTGGCCTCTTGTCAACATTAGTTTCAGGAACAATGCAACATCTATCAAAGGGAACTTCTTCTTTTATCACTGCAGGTCCCTTCCACCAAAGATCGTTATTGATTATATCTTGCGGTAAACATCCGCGGCTAGCAAGGTCGGCAGGATTGTTTTCTGAAGGTATGTGCTGCCAGTGAGTAGGATCGATTATTTGTATAATTTTTGAAACTCGGTTTGCCACAAATGTTACCCATGAAGAAGGGCACTTGGACAACCATGAAAGAACAATAGTGGAATCAGTCCAACACACTATATCATAGCGGTCAAGACTTAACTTTGGGAGAATTGTGTCGATCATTTCTGCAAGTAAAAAGGGCTCCACAAAGTTCTAAGCGAGGAATGGAAAGGGTTTTTAATGGAGCCACTTTAGTTTTTGCAGCAACCAAATGCGTATGTACTGTATCCTCATAAGATATTCGAATATATAACGCTGCAGCATATGCCTTCTCAGAAGCGTCACAGAATCCGTTAAATTGAATGACAGCATTCGGAACAAAATTAAACCATCTTGGGATATGAATGTCCTTTATATGTTGATAATTTGATCGGAATACTTTCCATTCAGCTAATGCTCCAGGAGATATGATTTCATCCCATGATGTCCCTTCCATCCAGATTCTTTGCATCAATATCTTTGCAATAATCACGCATGGAGAGAGCCATCCTGCTGGATCAAATAACCGCGCGATCTGTGATAAAACTTCCCTTTTTGTATACTTTGGGGATTCGGAAAATTCAGGCGGAACAAAATAAAAGGAATCTGAACTAGCATTCCATCTGATACCCAGTGTTTTTACTGTACTTTTATCATCAAAGTCTAAAAAGTCTTCTCGAAGTAAGTGATCTGGAGATATATCTGCCAGAATTTCTTTCGAATTAGCTGTCCACTTACGCAATGAGAAACATGGTGATTCTAGGGCACAGATAAGCTCACTTTTGACATCAATGGTAGCTTCGATTGTATGTTCGCCTGTCAGAACTTCGTCTACATACATATGATTTCTGAGAATCTTACTTGCAACAGGATAAATATCTTGAATGTCATCAGCTAATTGAAAAAGCGTTCGAATGGCGAGGTAAGGAGCACAATTGAAATCTTGAATACAATCATTAGGATTTTTTCGAAAAAGAATTCTTTGAAATGGCGTGTGTTTCGGTTCAACTAAGATCTGCCGATACATTTTTTGAATGTCTGCATTGAACACATAACGGAATAACCGCCAATTTAGGATTAGAATGGTTAATTCATTTTGCAAAATATTATTTAAGCTTAATCCATTCGAAGATGGCGACGATGCATTGAATACTACTCGAACTTTAGTAGTCGTACTTTCCGGTTTGATCATGGCATGATGAGGAAGATAGTAGTGAAGTGGATTTTTTACACAGTCACTTGAAATTCTAGACATGTGGTTCAAGTCCTCATATTCTTGAACAACTTTATCATATTCGACCTTCAGTTTAGGATCGCGAAGAAGTCTAGACTCATTTCTGTAAAATTGAGCAAATGCGTAGTTTCGTGATTCGCCTAGACGAAGTTTCTCGGGATATCCTTCTTTAAATGGTAGGGAAACGACATATCTGCCCTCTGGGCTTCTCCTTGTCGTTCTTTTAAACAAATCTTCACACATTTTTTGGGAAGGTGACATAAATTTTGTCCTTGGAAGGTCCTCCACCTCCCAAAAACGTGAAATTGATTTATGTAAAGGAATTACATCACCGCCTATTAAAATATCTACACATCCACTACTGTGGAATAGAGGATCGGCGAGCGGAATGTCGGGCAAGTCGGAAAATGACGATGACGGAAAACTTTGTGAAGGAATATTTTCGGCCAACTTTGGAACTACTAAGGCTTTTATCAAAATTTTAGCCTGAGAATTTAGCCGAGAACATAAATGTAAGCAACACTCTTTGTTCACATTAGCAGACAGTG
Organism: Germaria angustata; assembly: GCA_963681545.1. Classification (NCBI taxonomy): domain Eukaryota; kingdom Metazoa; phylum Arthropoda; class Insecta; order Diptera; family Tachinidae; genus Germaria; species Germaria angustata. Next base: position 82,431,694 of record OY812998.1, read on the forward strand.
TGTTGTTAAGACCAGAAATTTTTATATTAGTTTTTGTAAATGGCAATTTTAGCCGATTGAATAACCGCTCAGATATAAAAGTTCCTTCTGACCCGGAGTCAATTAGCGCCCGAGCCATGAAATTTGTACCTAAATGAACAATATGTATTGCTGCTGTACCAAGCAAAATACCTTTGGAATTTGTGGCAAAACAATTTTGTATAGAATTATTAGTAGAAGATGGAAGGACCATAGAGTTATGTTGAAAAGAAGTTGAGTTTGGATTCAAATTAGAAGTCCGATTAGGATATAATTCTTGCGGGTTTGTTGTAATCGAACTAGAAGATTCTCTGTGGAGCAATGAATTGTGTCTTTTTTTGCAATGAAAACAGCTGTTCTTACTCGTGCAGTTTTTAAGGGAATGTTTTTTTGAAAAACAGTTTACACACAAATTTTGTTTCCTTATTTCATTGTATCTTTGGGAATGATCCATTTTGAGGAAACGTGGACACTTTCTAATAATGTGCAATTCCCTTGGACATAATGGACAACTTGGAGCTGTTATATTATTTTGAAATGTACTGATTTTCTTCGTACAGATAGCATCTTTCTTGTATTTTGTATTTGCAACGGAACATTTCCGTATTTCCGAAACAGACTCTAAGGTAGTATATCGATTCGTCAGAAATGCGTCAAGGTCTGACCACTTTGGAATACCAGTTTTGTCAGTTATACCTTGTTCCCATAGGGTGAGAGTAGTTTCTGGCAAACGATTAGAGCAGCTATCCACATCAATATTATACAATTTAAGGATTGAAGCACATGAATTGATTTTTTGTTGAAGTTGTTTAAGAGAAGTACCAGTTTCGGTTGAAATTGTGGGAGGATTGAAAAGAATTTGTAATTGCCCATTGACTAGTACTCGACGATTTTCATATCGTTTGCAAAGATTGGACCAGGCTAATTCAAACCCACTATTTGTCAATGGACTTTTCAGAACAATTTCTCTAGCTTCTCCTCGAGTTTTCTGGTGTAAGTGGAAAAGCTTTTCCACCGGACTCAACTTAGAATTTTTTATATATATCGCGGTGAACAAATCTCGAAACGAAGGCTATGCCAGAAAGTCTCTGGTAAAAACTTCAATGTCGCATGGTGGCAGATGGAGATTATGAGAATCCGTGGTACCTTGATTTGTTTGTTTGTTTGGAACTGAAGAAATTGTGGATTTTAATTTTGCAGCTAATTCAGATAATTTTGTGAGAATGTCACAGTATGTCTCATAAGTTCTTTTATATTTATTGCGATGCGTTTCGAATTCAATGGATCCTTTCTTATCATCATCATCTTCCTCGTTGTCTGCATCGAATAATAACTTTTCATATGCAGCCTTAATACTACACCATGTGGATTTAACTTCGTCTATGTGAACATTTATTGCATAAAGTGAACTAACAGAAATCTTATTGTCGTTGAAATCTGAAGAAAATTCAACTAAACTGTCTGACAATCGGATAAATTTATCTAGAGACATTTTGATAATGCTTAAATTAACTGATCACGATCTGCGTATAACAAAGGAAAAGCACCTCAAAACGAAGAGAATGAAAAAAAAAATAAAGTATGAGGTAAAATTCCTGAGTTCTCCAAAAATGAAATAGTATATCCAAAGAAAAATAAATAATATAAATATATAATAAAAATTTTTATTCGAATAAAGGTAGAAAATAAACCAGCAACACTAGAAGCAGCTGTTACAAACAGAGTTAAATGACCTATGAAAATATATGGGCCATTGGAAAGTTTGGAATATTTATTTTATTTCCCATTAACAATGAAATTTAACCCCTTAAGAACCGCAAATCCCTTGCAGTTAAAACAGATTGAAAAGGATGCGAAAGAAATCGTTATTAAAAGAATATGCTCTGTTTCAACCAAAGGATCACGATATGAAAATTAAGATATGCCAGAATGTTTTGACTCAGCTGATTTGCTGGTCGGTGTTGCTTTGTCCGGGCGGAAACACCGGGACAATTGTAGGTATAATTCAAGCACTTGAGCTTGATTATGTTTTATGGTTAAATAACGCAAGCACTTGAACTTGGTTATTTTGTTATGGTGAGATAACGCAAGCACTTGAACTTGGTTATTGCGGTGAAATGGAGAATACAAATAAAACAACTGCTTAGTTTGATTGAATAATTGTTTCTCGGTTTATTTAAATTAAATCATGGCCTTAAGTACTATTTTATTGCCAAATTGCAATAATTATTTTTATTTTTATTTAAATACTATTTTTTGCTAAATTGCAATAGCTTATTTTTTATATATTTATTAATTTTATAATTCTGCCTTGCATTTCCCACGCGTGTGAGAAATTCCAGGAAATCTGAAACCCCAGACAAATGCAATAAACTTAAAATTGTTTCAAGGTTGTTGTTAAATGTTTAAAGTAAAAGAATTTAAAGTGAACAACAACTACAGCAAAAATTGAAACTTAATCAGAAGTTCAAGGTTTCTTTTTCTTTTCATAATTTGAATTAACTGTTGAATTAAACGTAAAGGAAATGCATAAATCTATCAAAAAGCATATAATAAAAAATTACATTAGCTTAGCAATTTAAGGTTGTTTAACTAATTTCGTGCAGGCATATGTACTTAAGTATGTTTGTACATTTATACAGACTAACTTATGCACATATGAAAGAAATTCATTGTGAAGGTCTGAACATGTACCCCGCAGTTGAGTCATGCTCAACGAAATAATAAATTTGACAACCTTATATTGCTCTTCATATGTCTTAGAATTAAAGATTTAAACTACGGATACTTCAAATTCTGGTGTTGGAATATGTTGACGTATAGCTGGACGTGCAGTTTCTTGATTTGGTTTAATTCCCTTCCAATGTGCCCTTTTCCAGGCGATACTCAGGCATATTATTATAAGGAAAACGAGAGCAAGATAGGCAATGGTCCCATGGTGATATTTAATATGTTTAATTTGTGACGGAAGTTCAGCAGATACCGTTTGGTGTAATTTGCGTTGAATTTCGGAGATATTTTTAATTTTAATTGCGATGCGTTTCGAATTCAATGGATCCTTTCTTATCATCATCATCTTCCTCGTTGTCTGCATCGAATAATAACTTTTCATATGCAGCCTTAATACTACACCATGTGGATTTAACTTCGTCTATGTGAACATTTATTGCATAAAGTGAACTAACAGAAATCTTATTGTCGTTGAAATCTGAAGAAAATTCAACTAAACTGTCTGACAGTCGGATAAATTTATCTAGAGACATTTTTATAATGCTTAAATTAACTGATCACGATCTGCGTATAACAAAGGAAAAACACCTCAAAACGAAGAGAATGAGAAAAAAAAATAAAGTATGAGGTAAAATTCCTGAGTTCTTCAAAAATGAAATAGTATATCCAAAGAAAAAAAAATAATATAAATATATAATAAAAATTTTTATTCGAATAAAGGTAGAAAATAAACCAGCAACACTAGAAGCAGCTGTTACAAACAGAGTTAAATGACCTATGAAAATATATGGGCCATTGGAAAGTTTGGAATGTTTATTTTATTTCCCATTAATAATGAAATTTAACCCCTTAAGAACCGTAAATCCCTTGCAGTTAAAACAGATTGAAAAGGATGCGAAAGAAATCGTTATTAAAAGAATATGCTCTGTTTCAACCAAAGGATCACGATATGAAAATTAAGAAATGTAGAAGGGTTAACGAATAAATAAATACAGAAGGATATGGGAAACAAAAATATTTTTACTATATACTTATATATTTTTCTTGTAATACAAAATTAAATTAATTAATTTGTGCACGCTAAAAGCTCCGATAATTTTCGGCATAGAACGTAGATAGAATTTGAAATTATAATTTTATCGATGATATGTTTTTTAAGTCAGAACCCTAGAAGTATGGTGAATGATGGGTTAATAACTAAAAGAAATATAAATTGAACATTGCTTCCAATAAGCGAACAGTATTGCGCGTGAATAGAGCAGAATACGAATATTGAATATGAAACTTTTCAGATAGCAGAGATAAGCTATCACGTTTTATATCAATATAATTAGGTTTTATATGGATATAATTTTTTTTTGTTATTCTCAAAGAGACAAAAAATTTGGTTGTTGTATATAATACATATGTATATTTATGGAAATGATGAACATAAGATAAAATCTTTAACTAAATTCACGTAATTATGCATGTATGAATTAGTTTTTTTTATATATTACGAAAATTAATTATTTAGCAATTAACTAAGTTGATGCGTTTATCGACTACTTATGTAACATTAAATATATTTGGTGTGCTAGATGGTCGCCCACAAATATTCATGTATATCAAAGAGAAGCATATGTAACTGGATTAATGCAATCATATATTGGAAGTTATGGAATTAATTATGTGTATAAGTATGTACATATGTTTACAAGCAAGAGTGAATATTACGAAAATCAGGAAGAGAACATAAATAACTCTTTCACATACCTTTATAAAACCCTTGAAACACAAATTAAGAGATTATTATAAATCTGCACCGTATGTAATTTTTGTTATTATTTTTTCCAGTTATGTATGTATGTAATTCACGCTTGTACATATGTACCACTATGTATGCCTATATGTAAATATATATGCAAAGTTGAAAACCTTATATACATATGTATGTACATGCATATTTTATTTATATTATTATTTTTTATTTTTCATTTAAATTTCACTCTACAAATTTATTTATAATTATCATAAATTATGTTTTTTATATGTACATAACCCTTTTTTTTCTTTATCATCCATGAATTGGAATATTATTTATTTACATCAACTGCTTTTGCACTATCGTGTCCCAATATACTAATGTATAAAGAAATAAGCAAATCACACAAACCTGTTGAATACTTTTTGTTGGAAAGTAATGGAATCCCGCGATGAGAATGGTAAATCTCCAAATATTGAATCCGGCTCGAAGGACCAAATGTTGAGGTGGACTGTACTGGATAGGAGTTGATTCCGACTTGGAGCGTTTACCTTTTTTCTCACTCAGGCATAAACAGAAATCAGTGGAAACAGGAATAAGTACCAAAATGAAAAAACTTAGTATAAGTTGGTAGAAAGAAATATTTAAATTTTATTTTCTATTAAAAATGTAAGTATGCGTGTACGAGACTACTACTCGAAGTAATGAAGAAAAAGTAAGTAAGTTAAAAGAATAAAGTACAGTGGCGGAAACTAGGCTTAACAGCATTCGTTAAACGTTATGTTGTTGAACAGAGATAAAATACTTATATCTATAGCATTCAGCTTTAATTTACATATATTGGTATTTTAAGCAAAGTTTTAGGGATTAATGCCAAGATAAAGCAGTGCTTATTTTTGGCATTAACAGGGTCTAACCTTCTTATTTCTAATATTATTTTCTTTGAAGCCATGTTATCTACCCACCATTCGAGCTCACTAGATTGTTGGTTATATAAAAAAATTTGCATCAGATGCACGCAAACTATTATTAAAATGTCTTGTTAGTTTTCATTAAGGAACAATTGACACAAACAACTAAATTTATAAAATATTTTTTATATTCAAAGAATATTCACAGTTTAAAAGCTTAAAATATCAAAAACCCAAAAAATTACTAAAAAAGGGTTTTTGTGCGACATTTTCGTTTACTTTTGTATTTACCAACAGTGGCTACATCTGTCACGTACGAGGTTACGTAAAATTCTATTTTCAACAGGTTGAGACGTTACTGTTATATTTCATTGCCGCCGGGTAAAGGTAGAATTAGCGAGCCGTAAATGTAGAAATGTAAATGTAGATGTATCAGCTGGTTGTTTCTATTATACGAAAAGCAATGCAAATGCTTACCCGACGGCAATGAAATGTAACAGTAACGTCTCAACCTGTTGAAAATACAATTTCACGTAACTTCGTACGTGACAAATGTAGCCAGTGTTGGTAAATACAAAAGTAAACGAAAATGTGGCACAAAAACCCTTTTTTTAGTAATTTTTTGGGTTTTTGATATTTTAAGCTTTTAAACTGTGAATCTTCTTTGAATATAAAAAATATTTTATAAATTTAGTTGTTTGTGTCAATTGTTTCTTAATGAAAAATAACAAGGTATTTTTATAATAGTTTGTGTGCATTTGACGCAAATTTATTTATATAGCCAACAATCTAGTGAGTTAGAATGACAGGTAGATAACGTGGCTTCAAAGAAAATAATACTAGAAATAAAAAGGTCAGACCCAAAGCTAAATAACCAAAATATGTAAACAAAATAATTAAAATAAGGATATGACTGTTTGAAGGTCAGACCCAAAGCAAAATAACAAAAATATAAAAACAAAATATACAGAACCGGGGTATAAATAGAAATGTAAATACTTTCTTTCATCAGTTCATAAGTAAATCTTATGCATATAGTGGTATCTTCAAGTAATTATTTTTTATAAACTAAGAACGATGATTCTTAACTACTGTGTATATTATCTTAGAGAATTGTAAAATAATACTATTTGTATATACGTACAACCTATAGCACGTTCACAATAAAAAAAGTATAGCAACAGTTAAAACAAAGATTGTAATATAAATAATTCTGATATAAATAACTTAATGTAAATATAAAAAATAAAGATGTTCAAAATTATATCATACTTTGAATTATTATATAGATGTAAATGCATGTATAAAACTTATTTTTTAAACTTTGTTGATAGAAATACCAAAGTTATAACAATTTAATAAAAAAAATAAAAAAAAAATGTTTGTTACCATTCATATAATTTGGGTACTTTTTCTACAAATCGACAAATCATGCAAACACACTAAACTATCATCACTAATTCGAACGGCTTTTTGATTTCTCTTTATATTTTTTAAAGTGAACTTTATAGCTATATGCTTTCCATCAATAGCACCCACGCAGTTGGGCATATTCCATAAAACATTGAAATCTTTTTCAATATCCTGATATTGAGATGTTGTTGGCTTGCTTAGGTAAATTGGTGACAATATGCGCCACAACACATCGCATGTTTGCAACACTATGGATCGGATCGTCGACTTTCAAGCTTGTGACTCCAAGTTAGAGATTGTAATGAGCATCCATGACCCAAATACCTAAAATAAATTGTTATATACTATACATACACTGACTAAAATCTTTTCCTTACAGCAATGTTATTGAAAGTCTTTCTTCTGGACCAATTCGTTGTTTCGGCTTAGTAAGTTCATCACAAATCATAGCCAGTAATAAATCAAATAAATCAGGAGGCATACGCGTGTGTATAGAAAATTGTTCCTTATCTTTTTTTATGTTCGGAAAAATTTTTTATTTTAGCCCGCGACGATATAGTCTTTGTTTATGGGTCGCACGCCCACCTTCTTACCCTGCGTCTTTTCCTATTTTTATTGTCTCTGTACATTTTGCACAAATGTAAGAAATTAAAAAAAAAAACAATTCTTCCCCATCCATTAGAATAAATTTATGTACTCTGTTTTAATACACATTCAAATATGAAAAAAACAACCCTTATTTGTTTGGTTATATTAAAAACACATGACACGGTTTCTAGCGTTCTATAAGCACATCAACATTTACATTTACGATACATTTACATCTACGATTTCTACGGTCGGCTAAATGGGCCTTAAGCATTTGCATTGCTTTTCGTATAATAGAAACAATCAGCTGATACATCTACATTTACATTTCTACATTTACGGCTCGCTAATTCTACCTTAAGTCTAAGTTATACACTCGCGTAATAAAGTTGATTTTTTCCAACACGTGCTCGTGTACTTAATTTTTATTTTCAACTATAATAATGATTCAATATCAAAATTTTAAAACTTAGGAAATTTTGCATTAAAAAATCCGAGTTTTCGGTTTATTTACAAAATATTTACATCATTCGATAACACAAGATATTCCGCGCTTACTAAGGTGCAACATTGTACAATAAGTTAAAGATCTATACATATAAAACAGGATATATACATATGTATATGTATATGTGACGTAATGGACTCCAAAACTTAATGATATGTATTCAATGGATTTTTATCTAAAGGCCGTAAATTTCGTTAAAAGCTCAATTTAAATCGTATGGTAATATAACTTTTGAGCTGTTTGCTTAGGGCCAGCAACGCGGACGGGGTCAGCTATATGTACATAAAAATTACGTGTATTTTCGTGATCGCTAAACTCAAAAACTACTAGACCGATTTTTAACAAATTTTATATGCATGCTCTATGGGCCATGAGGAGTGTTTCTGTGTAGTTTGAAGCTCGTCCAACAGATGGCACACTATTTAGTTTTTTGTGTGTGTTTTTTCACCGTAACTCAAGAACTACTGCACCGATTTTGACCAAACTTTATATACATGTTCTATGGGACGTGAGGAGTGTTTCTGTGTAGTTTGAAGATCGTCAGACAGATGGCCCAATATTTTGTTTTTTCTGTTTTGCCCAATAGAGATTAGCGCGATAAGCCTATGCTGCGTTTTGCTGAAGGGGTTGGGTCCTTAATCAGCGTGTAGTGGGGTTAATTAGCCCGATACCGGTATTTGAACAATAATTGCTATGTCGATTTAGTGCAAATTTGAAGGCAAAATAACGTTTGCCCGGGTCAGCTAGTACAGAATAAATAAAGACCAGATGAAACAGTCTGGATGAAGCAATTGAGCAGTTAATATTGTGTATAATTTTTCGCGAAGACATCCGTTACATGGCGACCGTGACTAAAGAAAAAAATATAAAAATATTAATTAGTGAATAATGGAAAAGTGAATAATGGAAAAAATAAAAATTAAAAAGTTTTAAAATAATCTCGAATAGCTTTGAAATTGAGTTATATGAAGAAAATCATTGATTGGACAAAAATCGGATTATATAAAAATTTAAGCAACAACAGCTTGTTTTTTATGTGTTCGAATTAAAAACGCCTAAACAGTCTTTACGGGGATATTAAATTCTGGAAGCAAACGATGTGATTTGTAAAATATATATATTATCAGGCCTGTATACATGATTTTGTAATTTTGAAAAGTTTATAAATGAAAATAAAAAAAGTCTGCATTTTAAACTTAATAAAAAAAAAAAAAATAAAATACAAAAAAAAAATTATTGGAAAAAAAAGTACAGTCAGACTACATTTACATGATGGAATCTTGCTCAAAAGAAAGAATGGCGTGATCCTCTTTCTTTCGTAAAGTAGAAAAAACGTTATGTTACATTTAGTTGGTATACATAATTAATTTAAAAGTAAATTTGCGTTAAGGAAAAAGGTCGAGAAACAGAACAAACTTTCAAATGAGATAAAAATGAACTTAACAACTACAAAAATAATAATAATAATAATAAAAAGAAATTTAAAATAAATAAAAAAAATTAAAAAAAAAATAAAAAAAAAATATTACAAAAAGTACAGTCAGACATGAATCAAAGTACAGTCTAAAACGAAGAAAAATTTAAATTTTGCATATGTATAACATGTATGTTAGGAACATCAAATTTTTAAAATGGGTTGTATTAAGTTATTTCACGAATATCCTAATAGGAACAAACCAAAATTTACGCCGGTCAATTCAAACAATAGTTACAGAAATAATTCACGTAATATATATCGTAATCATAACAGGTATAACTGCTCTTGCGGACGCAATTACAATAATCGTGGTAGATATAACAATAATAATTCTAATTATAATCAGAGGCCAAAGAACAACTTCTTTAGTCAAGGCGCTTCCGTGCGAACTTTAAACGCGGAAGTCCCTCAGCAAGAAATGTTGAGGGGGGAAGAAAATCAAATTTAATCAAGGGAAATGTTATCAAATCAGTATATAGTTTAAATTTAAATTACTCGGACTTCATAAACTTATATTGTACTGCATCATATAAAACTAGTTCATTTTTAGTTGACTCACAAGCTGGTATATCAATTCTAAAAGTTTCTTGTATGAAATATAATATAAAAATTAATGAACATTATACTGTCAATATAGTTGGTATAACAACAGATACTACAAAATCCCTAGGTACAATTAACACGAAATTAATAGTTTCGAATAACGTAATACCCCAAGTTTTTCATATCGTGTCTGATAATTTCAATATACCTTCAGATGGTATATTGGGAAAATATTTTTTAAAGGCTAATAAATGCAAAATCGATTGCAACTCAATGACAGTTTCTTTTTACAGTCCCCATACAAATAAAATAATAATTATCTCAATCCGCCATGGAATTAGAAAAAATTCATTTTTTGTTCCACCAAGTATTTAGAGAATTTTATATAAAAAATATAACTGAGCCAGTTTTTGTAGACTGCCAAGAAATTTGTGAAGACGTACTTATCAGCAAATGTAATGTGAACTCAGGAAATCCTGTCAGACGTATAGTAAATACAACCAATGAAATGAAATTCGTACAGAATTATAACGTGAAAACTGAAAAACTTTCTGAATTTTATATCTATTCAATTGCAACGACCATGTTCATAACTTAAAAACTATTTTAAATTATAAAATGCCGAGTTATATACGAGATGATGTAATGGCTTTATGTGAAGAATACGCGTATATTTTCACCTTGAAAGAGGATAAGATGACAATAAATAACTTCTATGAGCAAAAACTAAGAGTAAATGATAGAGAACCAGTGTATATAAAAAATTATCGCCTTCCGTATACACAAAGAAGTGAAATAAAACGTCAAGTTAAAAATCTGCTCGACAATGATTTAATAGAACCAAGCACATCGAATTATAATGGTCCGCTAATATTGGTTCCAAAGAAAACTTCAAATGACAGTAAATCATATCGCATGTGCGTTGACTTCAGAGCTATTAAAAAAAATTCATCGCAGATAAATTTCCTTTGCCGAGGATTGACGATATTCTTGACAATCTTGGCAGAGCCAAATACTTCTCCATTTTAGACTTGTTCTCTGGCTTTCATCAGATAGCGCTCCATGAAAATTCAAGAGATTTGACATCATTCAGCACAGATCAGGGCGCATTTCGCTGGAAGGTTTCACCTTTCGGGTTAAATGTAGCCCCGAATTCTTTCTCGCGTATGATGTCAAAAGCGTTTGCAGGTCTTGAACCTCATAAAGCATTTCTCTATATCGATGATATAATTGTAATTGGTTCTAGCAAACAACGTTATTTAAAGAATTTAACCAACGTTTTTGATATACTAAGGAAATTCAATTTAAAAATTAATCCTTACAAATGTAACTTCTTTAGACTTGAAGTAACATTCTTAGGTCACAGATGTACTTCAGCAGGACTTTTACCAGATAACAATAAAATAATGGCCATAGAAAAATATTCAGATAAGGATAAGGGCGCTGTAAAACGCTTCGTTGCATTTGCAAACTATTATAGGAGGTTTATACCTAATTTTGCTTCTCTAGCAGCTCCATTAAATAATATAACTCGTAAGAAAGTGAACTTCGTATGGGACGAAAAATGTCAACAAGCTTTTGAAAATATCAAATTAGAATTAATGTCTCCACGAATACTACAATATCCAGATTTTACGAAACAATTTTTAATTGCAGTCAATGCTTCCAGGGTAGGTTGCGGAGCAATACTTAGTCAAAATTTTGATGGCCATGATTTGCCTATATACTATGCTTCCAAAGCTTTTAGTTGTTCGGAGCAAAAGAAACCAACTATCGAGCAAGAACTATTCGCAATATATTTCGTAATGAATCAATTTAGGCCATATGTTTATGGAACAAAGTTTATAGTAAGAACCGATCATAGACCACTCGTTTACATGTTTAACATGAAGGATCCATCATCTAAGCTAACAAATATAAGACTTAAACTCTCAGAGTACAACTTTTCTATCGAACATATAAAAGGAAAAAATAACGTCGGAGCTGATGCTTTATCACGTATTTCAATTGACGAATTGAAATATAATAGAAATGAAAGCAGTGACAACTCGCGCGATGTCAAGTAAAGCCGACATAAACAGAAATCCAGCACAAAGCAATGACGTTGTTAATATAAAAGTGTATGATAAATTTTCACATGAATTCAATAAGAAAGTAGCAAAAATAAAGTCAGAAATTTTTTATAAAAATGAAAAACTAACGTACATTAAGATAAAAATGTACAATAAATTTAAATGTATGTTGAATGTTAATATTGTTAAAGAAACATCAAATTTCGATGCGATGTTTTTGAGGCTACAAAAAGAAGCCAACAATAAAAACATTTATACTGCAGAATGGCCAAAAAATGATCAATTTTTTTCTATGTACACAATTCAAATGTTAAAAAACCATGGTAATAAAGTATTAACAACACTGGAAATAATGTTAGTGGATCCAATCGAAACTATAAATGATGAGGGAGAAAGGAGGAAAATTTTAGAAATTAATCACAATGATCGGATTGTAGGTGGACATTGCGGACGAAAACGATTGTACGCAAAACTTAGAACAAAATACTACTGGAAAAAAATGACGAGGGATATTGCTTCATTTGTGAAAAACTGCAAGGAATTTAAGATAAATAAGGTTAAAATAGGGACAAAAGAACAACTTACGTTAACACCAACACCGGTTAACCCTTTTGACGTTGTAGTACTGGACACAATCGGTCCACTACCTATTTCAAAGTATCAAAACAAGTGTGCTGTAACCTTAATTTGTGATTTCACAAAATACTTAGTTAGTATACCCGTACCCGACAAAAGTGCAAAAACAATAGCGCAGGCAATCCTTGAAAATTTCATTTTAGTTCATGGAAGAATGAAAATCATAATATCAGATTTAGGAACAGAATTTAAAAATGAAATATTTGAAGAGCTGTATAAACTTTTTAATATTGAAATAAAGTTTTCAACAGCCTACCATCATCAAACTGTAGGGACTGTAGAAAGAAATCATCGCGTTTTTAATGAATATTTAAGAGCGTATATTATCGAAAATATTTCAGATTGCGATATATACTTGAAATATTTAAAATTTTTTCATAATACGACTTCAAGTTCGGTATTCGACAACAAATACACACCTTATGAGCTAGTTTTTGGAAGAAAGGCAATTATGCACAATTGATTTAAATTTAGGAAAAATCGATCCATTATATAATGCTGAAAATTACAGCAGAGAAGTTAAATATCGACTACAAAAATCTCACAGTATTATAAGAACACTTATAGAAAAACACAAGAAAAGAAACAAAGAATTATATGATAAAAACGCAAAACCATTCAAGGTAAACATAAACGATAAAGTATATGTAAAAAAGAAACCATATGATAAATTGAGAAATATATATGATGGTCCATATATTGTAAAACACATAGAGGGAGTAAATGTAACTATATATGATGAATGTATTTTTTTTTCTTTCTAAATAATCAGTATTTAATACCTAGTAGTAGTATTATATAAGACAATTTTTTTATACTGAATTATTTAATAGACAACTTTATGTTATATACAAAAAAAATCTTAAATCAGACTCAGATTGATCACCTGATTTGATTCAACATTTTTTTTCTTTAGGAAGGGAGGTGTAAGGAAACTTACGTTGCCCACTGTATTTGTTATATTTTTATATACAAATATGCATTTACTTTATAACTTATTTACTCTTTAAATTAAGCCGTTAGTTTGTAGCTTAACATTAAGACATATAGGTATACAGTTATGCATTTACATTTTAACTTATTTACTCTCTTTGAATTAACCCGTTAGTTTGTAGATTAGCATTAAGTCATTTTGTTTTAAATACAGAATAAAGAAAGACCAGACGAAACGGTCTGGATGAAGCAATTGAGCAGTTAATATTGTGTGTAATTTTTCGCGAACACATCCGTTACAACAATCCATAGTAAATTTCCAAAATCCTAAGACTCTAAAAGACTTTTGGTCTTTTAGGGTCTTTTCGGATACTACGGCCTTTCTGGAGACTACTGCTGTTTCATTAGCGACTACGCAAAATTAGCAAAACCGATGATAAAATTTCTCCGAGCCGAAGAAGGCAGAGTTTCGAAAAATATTTGAAAAATACCCCCATAGATTTAGATGCAGAAGCCAAACTGACATTTGAAAAAATCAAATCAGTTCTAATTTCTAATGATGTAATCCTGCAATACCCGGACTATAAAAAAGAGTTTGCCCTCACTACGCATCCAAATACGCAATAGGAGCAGTCCTAGAGCAAAAAGGAAATCTAATAACTTTTATATCAAGAATTTTAAGTAAAACAGAGGAACATTATGCAGCGAATGAAAAAGAAGTGCTTGCCATTATTTGGGTACTCAACACGGTCAGAAATTAGAAGATATGGAAATAAACTTACGTTCTCTAGATTTTATAGGATCCGCATGGAAATGATTAGCCGGAAACCCGTATCTTAGCGATTATAACATTTTATACAAAATTGAGAAAAAATATATATAACAATAACAATAATACATAAACGAAAAATAAATATCGAAAAAAATGTATAAACAAATAGAAATATGAATAAAGATAAGTAAATAAATAAAAGAAACAAAAAAAAACTAGATAAGTAAAATATCACAATATAATACTTCTAGATTGATGGCAATAGCAATATTTGCAAACGCCCAGACACTAGATTACTCGACATCTCAGCTCGTTACAGTCGATGCAGGACCAACCAAACTACCAACAAGAACTTTCAAAATTATTCATTTAATCGAACTACGCTATTACGATGACGCACTTAGTAACATAGGAACAATCGTAAAGACAAAACTTAACGGACATCCCTTCTATCCTGTCTTCTCATCCCTAATTAACCAGGCAAAAACATACATATATGAATAGAATTAAAATAAACAAAAAAATTAAGAAATGTGTCTCTAGATTTTATAGGATCTGCGTGGAAATCGTTAGGCGAAAACTTTTATCATAGCGATAAAAGTTGATAAAATGAATAGCGTACTTGAAAACAACAAATGTTAATATATAACCTAAACAATGAAAAATTAATGAGATAGCGGAAATCATTATTAAAATAGTAAAACTAGTAGAAGAAAGGAAAGAAGTTAAAACCGATCTTATTATACCAATATAAGTTATATAAGTCAGAAATTATTAAAGAAGAATCAACTAACATAGCATACGCAATTCACTGGCCAAAAGTGAACGTAGAAAATAAATTTATATTATCTAATAAAGAAATTGATATTACGAAACATTTCCTTGAAAATCAAAAAGCATTATAGTTTGAGGAAATAAAAATAGCATCTAATAATAAATGTTTAATATATATATATATATATATATATATATATATATATATATATATATATATATGTATATATATATATATATATATATATATATATATATATATATATATATATATATATATATATATATATATATATATATATATATATATATATATATATATATATATATATATATATAGTAAACTTGCCAACAACAGAAAAATATGATTGTAGAGCTTTAGAAATAAGAACAGTTAAAAAAGAAGAATTTGCAATTAAAATAAATTATAACTCTATACTATTATGTAATGATAAAATATATGAAAAAAGGAACGATTGTAAATTGTATAATAATTTATCAATCTGCAAAGGAATATAGTAGACGACAGAACGAATGGCACGTACCTGTTAAAAATGAATATATATAGCATACCTGTTAAAAATATAGCATACCTGTTAAAAATAAATTATATAATCGCACAAACATAAATAATCAACAAATTGAATCAGTAGAAGAAATTCCAAATGACATAATATTTTTAAACGAATTTGATGGAATTAATGAAAATAAAACTGTAAAACTAAATGGAACAAATCTAATAAAACATTATAATACAAGTAATAAAAGACACAATTTATATATCAAAAGTAATAACATAAAATATGCCTTTACCGGCAATATTGCGATCAATGTCAAATAATAATAGGTTAGGTTAGGTTAGGTTAGGTTGATTGGAGGGGTATGTCAGCCCATGTCACACGACATACACCTAAGCCAGTGAAGGCTTGTTGTGCGCTCCTTTGAATTTAACCATAACATATTGACCCAAAGGCCTAGAGAAACTCAGTGTCACTCACAAAGTTCCTTAGTTTCCTCCAGCATATTCCCCGTAATAGGCTTATGTCCGGTAAGATGTCACCCCCAAGATATCGGGATCTTATTTGTGAGAAGGCGGGGCATTGGCACAAATAGTGTTTTAATGTTTCGCTCTCCTCCCCACATGCTCTACATTCATCTCCTCCCGCTATTCCGACGCGTTTAAGATGTGCCAGTAGTTGAGAGTGCCCTGTGACAACTCCCATTATTCTACTCAGTTCGAGCTTACTAAGTTTTAGCAGCTCCCTCGTTCTTCTCTCGTCTGGATCTCCCCATAGAATTTTTGTATTGATTCCCATGGTTCCGTTATTCCAGAGAGTTGAATGGGCCCTATGTGCCCAAGTCTTTAGCTCGGATTTAACTGTATCGAAAGGTTTCGCGCATTCCAAGCTTATATTACCTAACTCTATTGCCCTAGAAGCAAGTGAGTTTGCCCTCTCATTTCCAGTTATCCCCGCGTGCCCTGGCACCCATGTGATGCGCACTTCACCATGTGCCGAGTAACTGTTAATAACGTTTTTGCAATCCCAAACTGTACGTGATTTAGTGCGTTCCTTTGAGATTGCTCTAATGGCCATCTGACTATCTGTGAATATATTCACAAGTCCTGACCTCCCCATTACGTTGAGTTCCCTGATACACTCCGTTATCGCCCGAACTTCCGCCTGCAAAACTGTGCAATAATCCGGCAGGCGGAAAAACAGTTCTGTGGTGTTTTCTATATAAACACCAAGTCCCGTTTTCCCTCTCGACCTTGATCCATCCGTGTAACAATGAAGCCCCATGGGGATCTGGTTCCAAGGGTCGGTCAACCAGGAATGGATGTTGGGGATCAATGTTCCGCAGTTGGCCTCTAGTCTAGTCTCCGGTATGCGGTCATTTGCGACATTTTCCGGTATGGACTCTCCTATGGCCGTAAAGATTCGTTGATGATGCGCTTCGTGTTCCTGATCGATCCACTCACCCATCACCTTTAGTCGTTTTGCTGCAAGAGCCGCTTCGTATTTTATACGAATTTCGATTGGCTGGATAGATAATATTGTTTCCATCGCCCCTGTTGATGTCGTTCGGAAGGCCCCACTTATACCAAGACAGCAGGTTCTCTGAACTTTCTGTATTGTTTTGATGTTGCATTTATATTCCATCGACGTCCACCATACTATAGAAGCATAGGTCATAATCGGCCTGATAACGCTACTATAAAGCCAGTGTGTCATCTTTGGATTCAGCCCCCATCTTGTGCCTATGGCCCGTTTACAGATTGACCAACATATATGAGCCTTTTTGACTCTTTCGTTTATGTGGTCTTTCCATTTTAATTTCCGATCGAGAATGACTCCTAGATACTTCACCCTGTCGGAAATATTTATTGTCCTTTCAAGAAAGCGCGGCTCATCATATGGAGCTATCTTCGTCTTTCTTGTAAATAGACCAATTTCAGTTTTTTCTGGGTTAACGTTCAACCCTCTTGGTTGAGCCCAGTTGTGTGCCAGGGTTAATGCCTCCTCGGCCTTCCTGCACAAATGATTTGGATCCCTTCCCTTCAGAAGTATCATGACGTCATCTGCATAGCAGACTGTCTCGAATCCCTCATCGGTCAGAGTCCTAATAAGGGTATATATTGTTGTGGTCCATAGAAGGGGTGATAAAATCCCCCCTTGTGGAGTTCCACATTGCACCCTCTTTCTTATACTTACATTGTGCGCCTCACAATTAATCCATCTGTTCCTTAGCATACTGCCAATCCAGTCGCGTATCGCCCGGTTGACATTAAACTGCTCCAGGGAATGGATAAGTGTGTTGGTATACACGTTGTTAAAAGCCCCCTCAATTTCAATGCAAACCGCGAGAGTGTACATCTTTTCATTAAGAGACCTTTCTATAAAGTACACCACATTATGCAATGCAGAGTCCACTGATCTACCTTTGACGTATGCGTGTTGCTTGAACCTCAGCATATGGCCTGCGATCCTGCCTTTAACCATGTCGTCGATTATCCTCTCCATGGTTTTCAGCAAGAAGGAAGTTAGGCTTATTGGTCTATAAGCCTTTGGTGAAGAATAATTTGGCTTGCCAGGTTTGGGGATAAACACTACCCTCGCTTCCTGCCAGCCTACTGGAATATATGCGTGTGTTAGGCATGCATTATAAATTCCTGCAAGATGTGTCGAAACTAAATTCATCCCTTTCTGCAGGAGCGCCGGAAAGATACCATCCGGACCCGCAGCCTTAAACGGAGAAAAGCTTTTTATCGCTTCTGTAACCATCCTATCGCTGATAATAGGCACCTCATGTTCACCACTTCTCCCATCGTCCAGCATAGCCGAAAGTTCGGCCGGGCTGCATGGAAAATGTGTATCCCTGAGGAGTTTAATGGTTTCCTCCACATTTTCAATTGTCTTGCCCGTTTCATCCACTAATGATTCAGCCTGGATGTGGGCTTTTGACAAAAATTTTTTAATTTTAGAAACATCGCTTACACTGTCCACCTGTTCACAGAAAAGCCTCCAGGATGTACGTTTAACAGTTCTTATTCTCTTATTGTAAATTCGGGGTTTATCACGATAATCCTCCCAATATACTGGTAATCTTTTACGTTTCGCTCCATTATAGAGTCGGCGGACTTCCCTCCCCATTGCCCGAATCTCCCCTGTCATCCAGGGTTTCTCGTATGGGGATTTTCTTTCCCGAAGTGGGCAACTCTCTTCAAACGACTCAACTAAAGCGTCCGTAATGATTTTGACTTTACTGTCTATGTCCTCTCTTTCTAGGCGATTGAAAGAAACCTGCCCTAAATGAGAATCAAGTGACCTTTCGAATTTTGCCCAATCAGTTCTAGCCCTGTTTAGAAAGGTTATAGGTTCTGGCGGTTGCCTTGCAATTTTAAACATAATATAACGATGATCTGAGAATGAGTGCTCGTTCAGAACCCTCCATTCAGCAATTTCATCGATTACGTTTTCAGAACATATAGTTACATCTAATACCTCCGCTCTAATTCTATTAATAAAGGTAGGCGTATTACCAGTATTGACAGTTAATAGATCGTTAGTATTCAGAAATTCTAAAAGAGCCTGTCCCCTTTTATTAATGTTAGTACTACCCCATGCAATATGATGCGAATTAGTATCGCATCCGATTAGTACTTTCCTACCTTTTGTTCTGCAATCTTCAACCAAGTGTTGTAATTCCGACGTTGGTGGTAGTGTCGGTGCATCATACGGCAAGTATACTGATGCTAGGCATATGTTTCCATTTCCCTGGTTCAGTACTGTTGCGTCTGCTGTTGACAACTCTGTGGATAAAAGAAAGCATAAATTTTTGTGACTAAGAATACAGGTCCTCGGACGATTCCCTGTTTTAGCATAAAATAATTGGTAGTTTACATGGTTTAATCCATTAACCCTGTTTTTTGTCGTCCAGGGTTCTTGTATTAATGCCACATGTATCTTACCTTTGTTAATTTTCTCCATCAAAGCGTGAGTTGCCGTCTCGCTCCGGTGGAGGTTAATTTGGATGACCTCCCACATCATCCTTCTAATAGGCGGTCCTCTTGGGAGTTGGTGATTTTGTGCTCCAACTCCTCCTTGGCCGTCTGGACCTCCGAGACACCCGCCTGATTTTGGCTAGATGCAGCCTGTGCCGTGCTTGTCCTATCGTTGGTGGGGGTTGTTTTCCCCTGGCTGCCGATACAGGACTTGCCTATTTTCAAATAGACGGATTTTGAAACAAAGAACACCTTCCCTTCAGATTTGGAAAGGCTGGAAATAGATCCTTGGTCGATGCCCACCACAAAAAGAGTTCCATTTTGGTCCTCCTCTCTGTGGAACACTTCCCATTTCTCTACCGCCAGTTCTTTGTTTTGTTTACCAATAACCTCCAAAACACGGTCGGATGTGAATTTGCATCCCCATCCTTTGATGTAGAAGGTTGCCTTGGTTAGAGTTGGTATATTTCTCCCTTCCACCAGTTCCAGCTTACAGCCTTCCCATGGCGGAGGGATTCCTTCTACCAACTCCTTTAGGGTAGCTGCGCAGGTCTGCGATGCTAGTCTTAGCAACAGCACGCCCCTTTGAAACTCGCAGCTGTTTATTTTTATTGGAGATCCGTTATCGGTTGCCATAACGTATACCAATATCGCGTTATTTACCAGATCCTCAACCACTTGCTGTTGATTTTCTGGTATTTTGCCAGTCGGACGTGAGGTGTCAGTGACCGCGTAGCGGAGATTGTCCCTATATAGCCTCCTGGCTACTTTAGCGTAAGATGGCGGCTCTTTTTCCTTACTTACGTCTAGCTTCCTCTTACGCGTGAAGAGATTCCGCTTTTTGGCGTTCTCTGCTTCCGCGGAAGATTTCGCCGACGTGCCCGCCTTCTCAGTAAGTGCTGCACCTTTGACCACCTTACTAGAAGGATTCTTCATAGAGACTCCTTTAAGAAGGGAGGCGCCCGGTTTTGGCGACTTACTGGTCGACGAGGAGCACCTTTTTTATGCTTCGGCTCCGCAATGTTCTGCTCTTGTGGAGATCGGATTCTCTTACCAGTCTCTACCGAAGTGGAGGGAGTCTCCTATGCTCCCTTTAGGGCATCTTGCGTATTTTTAGCTGCTGCCTGGTTCTTCTTGGCAAGTTTTCGCCTTTGAGCCCCAGATAGCCGCTTTTTTCCAGTATTTAGGCTCGCGATTTTGTCGCTCACCTCATCCACCAGTCTGTCTAGATTCTGCGAAGCATCTCTAGCTGACTGGTTTACGTTATGAGAGTCAGAGTTGGTGTTCCCACCTGTCACTGAAGGCTGGGTTGACTTTAAGTCCCCCCGGGTATTACCACCTCTTCCTCTCTTTTTGGTGTCGCTGTCCTTGTCCGATTTTCTGTTCCGTTGTCCGTTTGTATGTCCATTGTCGTCAGCGTTATTTTTTCGTTTTTGTGTTTGTGATTATTGTTATTATTTTTATTCATTTTTGTCCCACGAGTGTGGGGGAAAGGGATCTCCTCCACGTCATAGCCCCCGGTAACGTGGAGGGGGCGTAGTCTATTTGCTGAGGTGCCCAGGTATCAGCAAAGCTCCGTTTAAATACAGTCTCATGCCCCCGACTGCAAAGAGAACTGATAGGCACGGGTCGCGTAACACCTCTGTTTGGGGGTGGATAACTTTTAGTATGCAGGCTTTTATGCCCACCGCCTTCTTCAGTTAAACTATGGATCTTATAGAGGACCCTCGTTCGCCTTCAGAAGAGGTGTGCAATTCAGCCCACACTTAAGCCCTCACACCATGACAAGGTAGTTATCCCAGCAAGGGTCAAATAATAATGAGATAGAGATAATATTATCTCTAAAATCTATTAAACAATCTGAAATAAATTAAATTGAAGATATAAAGATAATAAAAACTAAAAATAATATTTATCTTTTTGTAAACATTATATCAATTATAATCATTACAGTTCTAGGAATTACCCTAACAATAAAAATTAAAACAAAAATTTTAAATTTTAAGAATGTAACAAAACATAACTGAAATAGGAATACAAGATTGGCCAAAATTATGTGTGCTAGCTCCATCGAAAGGGACGCTCGAATTTAAGGCGGAGGAGTTCACTCAATTTTTATCAAAATTACATAGAATAATTTATTTTCAAAATTATGTAGAATACGCCAAATTGCAGAGGTTGCGTTTCCCACCAGTATACTGTACTCGTGCATAGCAAAAGCGCTGATACTGCATCTGCAGTGTGGTGTAGATGACACCTTTTAGATATTGCCGTGTGACCAACGGCTGCAGTTAAAATGTAGAGTTAAAAAAATAGAATTAAGGGTTGAGTTGTAAATTAGACTTAGGGAAATAAAGACGTGAAATATCCACTAAAAAAATATTTTTTATTTTTTTAAATTACCAACGTTAATATTAATAATTTATATATACATATATATATATTTACATATGTGTATGTATAAACACACACACACATATACACACATATATATATATATATATATATATATATATATATATATATATATATATATATATATATATATATATATATATATATATATATATATATATATATATATATATATATATATATATATATATATATATATATATATATATATATATACCTATGTATTTTTGAAAACCTGAATAAACATGAAGTGTACATAAGACTCATGTATTATACAAACCTTTCTGAAGCATAACGCCAATGAGACGGAAGCTGTCTTGATTGCTCTCGAATTAATGTACCAGAGAGCGCAATTCATGTTTATCATCACTATAATATGGTAGTACGCAACTGTATGCCACAAAGGATAACCTGTAAAACGATTTTATAGTTACCGCATCAGTAATTAATTAACGAAATTATTACTCTGTTAACTTTGCAGAAGATACATACTACTGTGTTCAGACAAACTGAAAAATACTATAACATTGTCATATACAATAATTTTACAAAAACATAAGCTAATAAACAGTGAAAATAAATTTAAAGTTTAAAAAAGGTGAAGTTGTAGAAAAGAGAATCATTAAACTTTCGGAATTCTTGCGGATATTAAAAAAAAATTGTGTGTTCTCCTTTTTCTGCGCAAAAATGCCGCACAGAATATGGACGAAAGGACAATGGAGAATATAATGACAACACTGTTTCCTAAGCGTGGCTTAAGGAATGACATTTACGACTCCGAAGATGAGGCAACACAAACCCAGTTTACTCCATTCACCGTAGAAGAACTAAGGGCAGCAGCTCTAACCCTCAATAATGGAAAGACCCCTGGACCCGATGGAATACCAGAAGAAGATTGCAATTACTCGACCAAGATTGCTTCTAGAAATGTATAATAGCCTCCCGAGCCGTGGAATAAACAAAAGCTTGTGCTTATAAGCAAAGGAAAATGAGAACCACACTTGCCATCGTCATACAGGCCAATCTGTATGCTGGATTCCGTAAGAAAACTACTGGAAAAGCTTATCCATGAAACAATATGAATTTCGACGAGGCAGGTGTACAATAGATGCCGTGAAGAAGATAACAGATATTGTCAATGTTGTCCAGCAGAGAAACCATTTCAGCAGGCCGTTGGTTCTTCTCGCTACTCTCGCCGTGTTGAAAGCCTTGCAGAAAAATGTCGCAGTGCCAACATACTTAATGAAGATAATTGGTAACTCTTTGAAAGACAGGCTTCTCTTATACGACACCAAGGAGAGCCCTAAAAGTATAGTCGTCACCTCGGGAGCGGCAAGGGACTCTATTTTAGGACCAGATTTGTGGAACGCGAGCTATGACGAAATCCTTAGAATCGAAATGCTAGAGAACACCTTCTTAGTTGGCTACGCAGATGACATCGCAGCTAGGAACACGGACGATGCTCGGAGGAGACAGGTGATGATAAGAACCAGGGCCTGGCTTGACTCACATGGACTGCAGCTAGCCACACATAAAACGGAGTTACTGTTTCTCACAGGACGGCACATGCCAACTGAGATAGAAATGCGGTTCGAGGATTTTTTAAATAACCTCCAAGGAGAGCGTGAACTACCTTGGTATAAGGATGGATCGGAGGTTGACATACTCGCAGCACATTCGATATGTATCCACAAAATCGTCCAAGATAACGGTACAGCTGAATAGATTAATGGCGAATGCTGGAGGACCTCTATCATGCAAGAGAAAGCTGCTGATGGAAGCATGCAACAGTATCCTTTTGTATGGATGTGAAATCTAAGCAGACACACTGAGTATCAAGAAAAGAGAAAATGTATTATGCTCAGAGCAGAGGACAGCGGCGTTGCGCGTGGCATTGGCATACCGCACGGTACCGGCATCCGCCGTCTTTGTGATAGCAGGCATGCTTCCTATTGACCTTCATGCAGTGGAACGCGTGAGAGTATTTACTACAAGACGATCTACAGTGGACACAATGCCTCTGCCATTTGCTAGGCAAGCAACTATTGAAAGATGGCAAGCACTATGAAGCGAAGACAGGAACAGTAGATGGACAGCCAAACTTATACCAGATATACGGAAATCGATGGAAAGAAAACACGAAGAGGTGAACTATTACTTGACGCAGATGCTTCCTGGACGCGGCTATTTTAGGAAATATTTGCACAGAATGGGAAAGTCCAGTACACCATTTTGCTTGTACGAAGAAAGCGACATAGTTGACGATGCGGAACACACGTCTTTCTTCTGCCAACGCTGGGTCGTGAGACGAGAACAATTGGAGATGCAAATCGGCTTGATCACGACGGCAAATCTTGTTGACAAGATGACAAGTAATGCGGAAGCGTGGAATGCAGTGGCAATGTACATCGAATGCGTGCTCGGGAGCTAAGAAGAAGGATCTGGATAGATCGCACTGCAACTTGGGATAGACTAGGACAGCGACTAAGCTAGTAAAAAAAAATAGCAGACACACTGAGTACCAAGAAAAGAGAAAATGTATTATACTCAGAGCAGAGGACAGCGGCGTTGCGCGTGGCATCGGCATACCGCACGGTACCGGCATCCGCCGTCTTTGTGATAGCAGGCATGCTTCCTATTGACCTTCATGCAGTGGAACGCGTGAGAGTATTTACTACAAGACGATCTACAGCGGACACAATGCCTCTGCCAGATGCTAGGCAAGCAACTATTGAAAGATGGCAAGCACTATGAAGCGAAGACAGGAACGGTAGATGGACAGCCAAACTTATACCAGATATACGGAAATCGATGGAAAGAAAACACGAAGAGGTGAACTATTACTTGACGCAGATGCTTCTTGGACACGGCTATTTTAGGAAATATTTGCACAGAATGGGAAAGTCCAGTACACCATTTTGCTTGTACGAAGAAAGCGACATAGTTGACGATGCGGAACACACGTCTTTCTTCTGCCAACGCTGGGTCGTAAGACGAGAACAATTGGAGATGCAAATCGGCTTGACCACGACGGCAAATCTTGTTGACAAGATGACAAGTAATGCGGAAGCGTGGAATGCAGTGGCAATGTACATCGAATGAGTGCTCGGGAGCTAAGAAGAAGGATCTGGATAGATCGCACTGCAACTTGGGATAGACTAGGACAGCGACTAAGCTAGTAAAAAAAATAGCGGGTGCCTGGACGCAGGCATGGAGAAGGCTGTCTTCTGACCAAGGAGGGAGCCACCTCGAAGTAATGCGAAAGGGGTTTCAAGGTGAAAGTATCTCCCAATGAGATGAGGTGAGGTTTTAGTCGGTATGGGAGAGCCCGACATATCATAGTAGATGACGATCTACTATGAATGCAGTAAGGCATTTCCCTAGATCAAATTAAAATAACACCCGCGGACCAAATCCTGGACAGCTGTTCACCACGCCTGGTGCGGCTGAAGATGACGGACATTGGTACGTTTGTGGCTTACGAATATGTCTTACGATCCTGATCCAACTGCTTTGGGCTGACGGCTGCAGTATTCCATCACCTTATTATGTGGGAGTGACATCCGCGGCTGGTGGGCTAATGCTGCAGCCGCCCCTGTCCCGTTAAAACTTTGGCGAGGCTCTGAGTTGTTCTACATGCATCGCCGCCGAGGTGGCTGTAAAGGTGCAGTTGAGAATAACTCCTGCTTTCTCGCATGAAACACAAATAAAATTTCCAACATTTTGCTTTATAAGCACCACAAAAATTTTCTAAATCATTTTTTTTATTTTAATTATTGCACAGGTGTCTAATAATATCTTGGCTTTTGCAGATTTAAAAAAATATCAATTAGTCGACGAGTTATAGCCAAAAAACCATATAAACGATATGCTGAAATTGGCATTTGACTGCAAAGTTCGATTAAAAAAATTCGAACTAACATATACAAACGCCGCGATACGGGTCTTCTAATTTAGCCTCTATTTTCACACCTCACTCCTAACTTTTGCTAACTTGAATTTGTTCCACAGTGTTATAATACGCAAACCAAAAACTTTTGTATTCAACTTTACATTAATGATTATTTTTGTAATTTCGAGTTTTGTTTGTTAATTACTTTACCATCTACGCATGGTGTGAGTTCTCTTCTGGTGTGGTTTTCATCTACATCTGTCAAAACTCTTTTCTCCATTGAGGCATTTGTATGTTGAGGCACATCTTTTACTTTAGCTATATTATAAGGTTTATTTTTTTATTTTTCGTTATCTTGATTTAAATTTTTTTCTTGTGAATTATGTTGTTTTATACTTTGTTGTTCATCATATTGTACATTATGTTGCTCTTGATTTTGTTGCTGTTCATATTTCTAATTTCATCGAGATGACGTTTAATTTCATAATTTTTATGGTTTAATATACAACAATATGATCGAGATCCAAGCCGCTCTTTTATTGTGGCTTGTGACCAACTAGCTTTATTTGGATTTCTATAATCTCGAACTAGCACATTTTGATTGTATCGCAACTGCCTTTATAATATCTAATATTTTTTTCTTGTGACTCGAAAATTTTTTTATTTGTTGTTGAAGGCTTGAGAATGCTGAATTTTGTTTTTAAGGTTCTACCAAAAAATATTTTTGCTGGAGACTCCTCTGTTGCACAATGAATTGTATTACGATAATCAAATAGAAAACGTGAAATCACTTGATCAATGTTAGTATTTTTCTGTTGCTTCAAATTAGCAATAAAAAATATAATAGTAGACCCACATTACACAGCCGTAGTCGACAGATAATTGTGTATATTTTTCTCTGTAGGTTGCAAAATTATCTCCCTTTAAGTTGTTCAATGTACTTTTTGATATTGTTTCATTTACTTTCGACAAAATTATGTCTTTCTTTGTTTCGCGACAAATATCTTAAAAATGAAGATTTATGTAATTTTCTTCGAAAAAATGAAATTTCAATATTAAGTATTTGTAATTTTCTTCTTCAATTACATTTACATATGATTTTTCTTCTTTTATGGTAATAAAATTACTCTGTAGCATGCGTGAAATACCATCTGCTTCATTTAAACTCCCTTTAATATATTCAACGTCATAATTAAATCCAGAGAGTATCAATGCCTATCTTTGCATTCTACCTGATGCCATTGTAGGTAAACCTTTATTATGTCCAAAAATAGTAATTAAGGGACGGTGATCCGTTTTAAGAGTGAAGTAGTTTCCAAGCAAATATTGTGTAAGTGCTGTAGTTTTTTTCATTTGAAGTTAGTGCACTTGAATCAAATGCAATTGGTTTAAATTTATGAGGCAGGACTCCAGCTACAGTATTGTTCGAAGCATCCGTAGCCAATATTATTGGCAAGTTAGAATTGAAGGGTACTAAAACTTGATCTGACGTCATAACTCTTTTCATAATATCATAAGCTTCTTGATATTTCTTTGATCATTTATAATTTACGTTCCTCCGTAATAACTGATATAATGGACACATCTTTTTAGCAAAATTTTCTATAAATTTGGAGTAATAATTAACCATACCTATAAAGGCTCTGAGTTCAGAAATATTTTTAGGTACTGGTGTTTATAACACACTTTAAATACGGTCATTATTTTTTTTTAATCCATTCTTATCTAAGTATATTAAAACCAAGGTAAGAAATTATGTCTTCGAAAGACAGCATCCTTTAACTTTTGAAGCACCAACGTTAATGTCTTAACATGCTCTTGCATGTTTCTACCAATAACAGTAATATCATCTTAGTAGACAACAACAAACGGTATGTCTCTTAACAGATTTTTCATTGTTTTTTGAAAAATGGCTGCAGCTGTCTTAACACCAAATAGTAATCGCTTCTTTTTAAAGTTCTAATATGAGTTCTCCACGCACATAAAAATTTAGAATCTTTATCTAAAACGAGCTTGTTCTATGCATTTGATAAATCTAGTTTTGTAAAAACTTGGCCACCCTCCAAAGAAGTAAAAATTTCGTCAATTCTCTGTAGTGGATACTTAAAATCAACTAGGAATTTATTTATTGTTACTTTGTAATCTCCGCAAATTCTTAAGTCTCCATTGGGTTTTAAAATTGGTACTAAAGGAGTTCCCCAATCAGAGTTGTCAACTGGTTCGCGAACATCATACTTAATTAAATCACGAAGTTTCTTCTCAATTTTGTCTTTCCATGCTACGGGTAGGGGTCTAGGCTTAAAGAACATTGGTTTTGCGTTCTTATCAATGTGTAATGAAAACTTATCTAGCTTATATTCCAACAGCTCATCATCAAAAACATCAGCGAATTCAATTTTCATCTGCTTAACTATTGAATTCTTGTCGATTTTTTCATTGATACTGCAAACTTGATGTACCTCAAGTTAAATGCTCTTAGAAATGATCTTCCAAGAACCGAAGGGCTCTCAGTATTTGAAACCACAACAACAAACATTTTTGTTCACACCATTTTAATGCATTATATTCCCCGATGATAGAAATACGCTATAGTCCACATATGGAACACTACAGGGTTTTAAATGCCTAATGATATTGTTTTCTTTAAAAAATTTAAATGGAACTAAAGTACAAGGAACACCAGTATCACATACAGCCTTTAATGCCACACCATCAATATTTACAAGCAGTGTGTACACATCACAAAAAAATTTCTCAGCCACATTAAAAATAGAATAATTAATCATTATGTTCTTCATTAGTCGATACATAATTTAAATCTTTTTTTTTTTTTTTTTGTTTTTATCACGACAAACTGAAGCCTATCGTCCTATTCGTCCAGACGAATGACATTTATTATCTTTAAATTTACAAAAAGATGAACTATCATCACGCTAACCGCAATGAGAGCAAATGTTTTGTTTCTTATAATTTTTCTTTTTGTATGTAATGAAATCATTGCCACTTCCATTATAGTTTCCTTTTTTTGTGCGACAATATACATATTTTTTTAACAAAATTTACACCAGAGTTTGTAGAATCTTTTGATTTTGATACAAGTTTTGTTTCAATTATTAAAGCCTTTCTTATTGCTTGCTGTATTGTAATATTTTCATCATCCTCGCACAGGCTCTCATAGATATAATTTGGTAATCCCATAATAAATTGATTTAATACAAAGGCATATAAATTACTTCCAAACTTACGTTTTCACTCGTGTAAACCATTCTGAAACTGTCTCATTTTCACTTTTGATAGAGCAATGAAACTTCTTCCGTTCATGGAATACTATGGTTGGAGGTGTATAATGTGTTTCCAAAATCTTACACAAATCTTCAAAGGTTCTTGTAGAAGATGAATTAGGGCTGCATAAACTATGTAATACATTCATTGTATGTGCTAGAACCAATCAATTTTAACAAAATTGATTTTTTAACTTTGTTGTCTTCACATTTTATACCGCAAAAATGTATATCAAGCCTTTCCTTCCATAAAATCCAAATATCGCTGCTAGGAGAAAATTCTGGAAAGTTCGATGTTTGAAGTAGTGCCACTGAATTAGTTGCCATTTCGTGGATAGTCGTGTAATATCTTTGCGATAAAATGAAATTCGTTCATAAACGTTGTTGAAATAAAATAATTTTTGTGATATTCTTCCGACGGGGTTTGTTTGAATTTGGAACGATTTTCCGTCATCCCACGTCAAATTTGGTTTATGAACAGACCGGTTTCGGCTTTGTGCCATCTTCAGTGTTCTCGAATACTAAATCGTTTTTCTCGCTGTACGTTGTCTTTTGTATGGTTCGTTTTTCTTTCTTTGACCCCTTTGTGTTTCTCTCTATCGTCCCTGTATGTCTATGAGTCTCATAATCATAGATTACTACCTGCATACAGATAATACACCTATTAAATAATCGCCGCGCTATAAAGGCAGGGAGCACAGACATGGTTATAGGGGAAAATGAGAGGAACAGGTAGCAGGTAGGGAGAGAGAGAAAGAGACTCATAGACATACAGGGACGAGAGAGAGAAACACAAAGGGGTCAAAGAAAGAAAAACGAACCATACAAAAGACAACGTACAGCGAGAAAAACGATTTAGTATTCGAGAACACTGAAGATGGCACAAAGCCGAAACCGGTCTGTTCATAAACCAAATTTGACGTGGGATGACGGAAAATCGTTCCAAATTAAAATAATTTTCTTTTTATTTAGCACATAAAAATGTGTAATTATTTTTCTCGTCGCCAATTATATGTAATGTATACATTAAAAATGCTTTTCTTTAGAAATATGAATTTTTATTTCCAAGTCAAGTTAAAAACTATTTCTTATTGTAAGTATTTTATTTTATAATACATTTAATATTCTTGATACATATGTATGTATATCCTACTTGATTATGATATGAAATAATAAGGAAAGTAGTTGTATATGTGAGCAAGTACATGTAGATTTTAAAGTGACCATATAAAGTTACATATGTAATTTACATAAAATTTTCTTAATTTTTTTACCATAAACAAAAAAACAACTTCTCCTACCGAAGTAAATATTTCACATCATACAGGTGAAACAAACAATTTTTTCCAGCAGAGAATTTTAATTACAATTGCAATAGTGGACTGAATGCCTCTGCTTTGATTTTTAATGCACATACATATGTATTTATGTGTGTTATTATTTCTCATTAATGTTTTCGTATCCATGTACATACATACCTTCTAGAAGGAAAGATAAGCTGAGTAAGAAGAGAATTGCACATAGTAGGCATCCTACTGAGATAACCAGAATGAGAGCCTTTAATTTTGGAAATCGCAATGAAGAGCCAGTAACCCTGTAAAATCTAAGCTGAAACGTAAAAGTATTTTAAATCAGAAACATATCACAATATGTTGTTAGGACTAGATTATAATTGAGCCTAATTTTTGTTTCATATATTATAAGCTTACAACAATGGAACCAAAAATCATTGCTTGCGTTTGTGAACAAACTATTTACTAGCAAATCGATTCGTGTCCTTGATAAAGAATGTCATTTTTGCGGCGGTGTGTAGAGCCATGGTATTCATTTCAGTACTATCCCTTAGTCATAAATAAAGCTTGAAGTCCTGTCCTATACATGAGAGTTTTATTCCATTTTCTGGTGGCTATAAATTAGGAATCAGATGGAGTGAAATATACCTTTCACTACTGAAAGGCTTAAGAATTGCTAATTGTTTGTATTTATACATATTTTGCCCTGCCTTTTTACGTTGTTAAAAATTTTTTTTGGATATCTATAAATATATGTAGTTTTACAAAACTTATTTCATAGAAGTTAATAACTCTCCGTCCCACAGAGGAGTATTTGACCCAAAAAGCTGGCCAAAAAGGCAAAAATTAATTTGATGAAATCCTAAGAAGTAATTACGCAGATCGATAGAAAACAAAATTCTACATCATATCGTGCATTTTAAAGATTATAAGTTAAGATTTGTAGTTGTGGGATACTGTTAAAATCAGGAAAGTGAAGAAAATTGCATGCGGTTTTATTGAATTTTTTCGATTTCAAGATATTTATATGATACTAGCGGACCAGGCGAACTTCGCCTCGCCCCAATTTTAAGCCTTCAGACAAACTTTCTATTTTTTAATTTGAAAAGCCATTAAGTAATAATTTCAAACAAAATTTCATACAAAAACTCGATTTTCGATTTTTCCAATTTTCCGACTTTTTCGGAGGGATTTTCGAAAATTTTCTTCCATAAAAACCTTCTCCTCGAAAATACGAACAACTGACAAAAAGTTTTACAGAAATCGGCCAAGCCGTTCTCATTTTATGAATTATTGGATTTCGCCACGCCCCTCCGCCCACAGACCGAAAATAAAAAATCGGACTTCACAGTGTCACCCGCCCGAGTATTCTGAAGGTTCCCTGAAAAATTCGTCAAAATCGTCGCAGCCGTTTTGGAGCCATTACGTTACATACATACATACATACATACATACATACACACATCCAATTTTATATATATAGATTTTTTTGTGGCTAAACGAAAAGAGGTATTACATTGATTTTTTTTTACCTGAAAGATTCCATAAGCAGCTATCTTTAATATTTAAAAAGAAAAAAATTATCTCAAATATTTATTTTAAAAATACTAATTATAAAAAAAATTATGCATACATATATCTATAAATTCTTACCAAAAAAAAAAGGAAAAGGTTTTTGAAAGTGAGGTCAGCTGTTCTACAAATAATGTTATATACCACAATAAAATATGAGATCTCTAATTTAAGAAAAAAGAAAAAAAGTTTGCGCATGTTTGCGCCATTATTTTTGGTGATTTTTTGAAAATTGTATCTTTTTTTCTATTTTTGCTCATAAGGCACTTTTTCTTATACTTTATTGTCGTCATAAACTTTTGTGTTTTTCGAATTATTGATGTGAAATATTATTTAAATCACTTTTAACAACTACCAATGTGATGGATTACCTGCCCTTAAAAAGGGAATTTCTTAAAATTCAGTTCTTAGTTCATAAATTCAAATTTACTAACTGTCTTATCAGGAATAAGTATGTATACGCCAACCACAAGCATACACACCTATTAAACTGTTTTTGTATACCTGCGGTCTATATAAGACTTGATCGTCTCCAGGACACTTTAGCTATGTACTACATACCTAATTTAAAAACGTTACAAATCAAAATTACATTTAAAAGCGGTATAGGTATATAAAAAATGCAAGTATTTGACTAAGTAACGGGAAAATGCACTTTGAAAAATATACATGTATGGCTTATTGCGCAGAATTCTTATTATGGGAGTTTTGCAACTTTGAGAGATAACATGGAAATGATGTTCTAAATAGGTTATTTTTGATCAGTGACCCTTTTTTCAGCTGCAATACACAAAAGACACGAAAGATAAAAAAGTCTTTTTCATCAGATACTATTAAATCACTTCTTCCTGATACGGATGATGCCGCCCATGATGAAATACTTATGACATGATCATAATTTGAACTTTTTAATTAGTTTAATTTTTTCATGTGATGAGTATTTAATAATATAAAATAAATATTAAAAGTGAATATGTTTTGTTTATTTGGTTGTTTATCCCTTATAGGGAGCTAAGCTACGAGACCAATTTTTTTTAATATTTAATATTGGATAAATTATAATTTTGACAAGGGGGACATTGTAACATCCATAAAAAGCTATGTTCTATTTACCTGTATCTACACAACTACAATAGTTCTACTATCCAAATTTAATTTGAGTTGCTATTAGAATAATGTACTGTTGCAAACCAAATTTTGGCGGAATGCGAGGGGGAGACCGGCATACGTAATAATAAATAATTTTTCTAAAAACACACAACAATCGTGGCATACCGTGTACGGATAATAAATTAATATATATATATATATATATATATATATATATATATATATATATATATATATATATATATATATTAAATTCTCTTCAAAAAGAAAAAAAATTAACAAAGTTATAAAAGGTGGGTCGGTGGGTGGTGGGTGTCAAAAATAACACTAACCCAATAATAACCTGCCAATACATTTTTTCTATCAAACTAAAGCTAAAACTAGCAAAAAAGTTAAACTTTTAAAACAAAAAACACGCTTAATAATTTTGGCCAGCTTTTTGGGTCAAATACTCCTCTGTGCGTCCCTTGCATGCAATTCTTTAAAATTCTGCTTTGAAATTTTTTTTGTGTCCACATTAGAAAAAATCTAGTATTGCAATTTTTGTATAAAACGTATATAAAACGTCAAATACAACAACACCAAACATCAAGTTGAATAGGGAGAATTTCAAAGCAAAAGAGAATTGCAGAGAACATGAAACTATGTACCCCTCCGCAAGCTTCTTACCTCTCTCACCTAAAGCAACCAAGAATTGCTGCAACAAAATTGCAAATGTGGACGAGGTGTAAATAAACTAGGCTTTAGCAAAAGTACATTTACATAAATTCAAGTACATTTGCTTTTTTAAAGATTCTCAGTTCAAAGCTAAATACAAAAGAGAATCAAAGCAAACAAATAAAGAGAGAGAGATATGTTAGAAAAATCTTTATTATGTTTATTCGCACAGAGCATTTATATTTACTCATTCTTGCTCACTCTAAGCAAGTCAAAGTAAAACAATTTTTTGCTGAGATGCTGTAAGTGTTTTTCTAAGTATTTATTTTACCATATGAGTATTTTAAACATTGAATTTTTTTGTTGGTTATATAATTTATTACTTTTCTTTCGAATAATTTTTGTAGAAGATTTTACAAAGTTATAAGTCAGATGCAAGCAATTGCAGAGATATGCAAAAAAAGATTTGTAAACTCATTCAAAATCAAAACTTAAAATTTTTTCCAGTTTAAGCTATTTTTAAAATTGTTTTTCAAGTTCTGTAAAATTTTTCCAACACAAATATTAATTTCCGTCTTTGTTGAACCTTCGTAGTGAACAGACGTATTAGCGGAGTTTTTCTTACAAACAAAAATACAAAAAAAAATATTCGTAATAAGTACTGATTCGTAATAAGTATTGATTTTGTGAAATTTACTTAATTTGCACTAATAATATTTTTCATATAATCTGAAACAACAAAAACAAAACAAAAAACAACCGCAAACAAAGTGACTAACGAATACTCTGCATGAGTACCTCAAAAACAAACAATTGTGAAATATGCAAAAATGCATATTTTACTGTCAGTTCTGATATTCTTAATGCACACAATAAAAATAAACAATCGGATGATAGTCTTTTTCTAACGGAAAAGCCAATTTTTCGCGAGCGATCAATTTCGCTTACTCCAATGCCAAGTAGTGATTCGTTAACATTACCGTTGCCTAGTAATTCTGTATTTAAGTCAGCACCATTATCCGCTCCGGGCTCGTGTTCATCGCTTAACCAAGTTATCACTGCAGACAACAGTAGTCAGAAACCTAAGGTGCCTGTCGGAATGGACAGATACTATCACAGTGGTAAAGCGCGGGCGAAGCCCAAATTCTTCAAAGATATCATCTGTTCCCAAGATATCCAGGGATATCGATGCCGCCTCAGCTAACCGTCAAAACCGTTTCAAAATATTGCAAGATGACAGCGACAGACCCGAAGAATATATTTGAGACAAAAAAATTAAAACACGCTTATTAAAAAACTAATCTCGGTCATTGGTGAAAAGGCATTTCACATTGTTCCAATAAAACGTGGTAATATTGACGAAACAAAGATCCAAATATGTACATATATGAGGAAAAAGATTTCCGCAAAATGGTTAACGAATTTGAAAAAATAAAACAAGTTTCTACACATTCCAGCTTAAGAGTGCTAAAGGCCTACAGATCGTATTGAAGGGCATAGGTTTTTATATTGTTCCTGAGGAAATAAAAGATGCTCTCACCCTCCAAGGATTTAAGGTTAAAAATAAATCTAACATAATAAACAGGGAGAAGATCCCCCAACCTTTATTTCGCGTTGAACTGGAACCAAATGATATTAAACTGAAGAAAACTGAGACACATCCTATATATAATTTAAAATATCTCTTATACCGAAAAATCACAGTTGAAGAACCACTCAAGCGTTCGGGACCCGTACAGTGCCATAATTGCCAAGAATATGGCCATACAAAAACTTACTGCAAATTACCTACTGTTTGTGTTGTGTGCGGTGAATTACACGACACTGCCAGGTGCAATAAGTCGAAAGACCAGAAGGAAAAAAAGTGCAGCAATTGTGGAGGTAATCATACTGCTAACTACAGAGGATGTCCTGTATACTCTTTCATTAAACAGGCTATGAGTCAAAAGCCTAAAGTAAACCCAGCGCAAACGGGATATACGTACTCCGCCACTTATCCTCTAATAGCCCAACCAATCACTCCACAAATATCGTGTGCTGACGCTGTGAAGATCAACTCTGTTCCAGTGCAAAAGGTGTCACCATCAAATAATACAACAAATGCAAACCCAAGCTTTAATTTCAGTCGCCTTGAAGCTACTATTGACAATTTGGTGCAAACTATAAACAACTTTACAACAAATATGACTAGCATAATGCAAGAAATGCTGCGAATGCGGAACACACTGCTTCAAGCATTAGTTAACAAGCCATGAACACGTTAAAAGTCTGTTTCTGGAACGCAAACGGCATTCGCCAACACAAATATGAACTTGAGCACTTCCTCACGGTTAAAAATATTGATATAATTGTTGGTATCTAAAACTCATTTGACTCGGAGAAGCCTTTTTAAAATGAATAGCTACACCTTATATGATTCAAAGGACCTGAGAGAAGAGCATGCGGCGGGCTAGCTATTCTAATAAAGTCAAGACTCAAGCACTATATTCTTGAAAACACTTGTGAAGACCATCTACAAGCAACAAATATTTGCATCGAACATTT
Source organism: Germaria angustata (assembly GCA_963681545.1). Lineage (NCBI taxonomy): Eukaryota > Metazoa > Arthropoda > Insecta > Diptera > Tachinidae > Germaria > Germaria angustata. The sequence goes on from OY812998.1 coordinate 82,468,080, forward strand.
TTGTACAAATCTCGTAATATCATCAGTTTACTCCCCTCCCAGATTTTCAATCACTGAGGATCAATACGAGGATTTTTACAAAACTCTTGCACCTTGTTTCGTAGCAGGTGGCGACTACAATGCAAAACATACGTTCTGGGGATCGCGTCTTATTACACTTAGAGGTCGAGCGTTGTTTAACACCGTTTCATTTCGACGTCATTTCGAGCGGGGGGTCCACTTACTGGCCTACTGACATACAAAAAATTCCGGATGTTATAGATTTCGGCGTCATGAAAAATATCCCTAGGGATTTAATTCATGTTGAAGCTTCACATGATCTCTCCTCCGATCACTCTCCCACGATCGTTACAATTTGTAGCCCACTAAGAAGTGACTTACCTCACCCATATGTGAAGTTGATAAATCGTGTTAACTGGCTGGGGTTCAAAAAATATCTCAGTACTCATTCTACGGGAAACATCAGGCTTAGAACTTCCGATGATATTGAATTCAACATTGCCAATCTTACCGAAAATATTAAACAGGCTGCTAAACATGCCACTACTTCCTATGCAGGTTTTTAGCCTCCTCTGTCAATTTTGACAATGAAGCAGTACTTTCTTCTGCAAAAATGTAATCTGATTTAATAAAAAAAATCATATATGTATGTATATCAAAATAATTGATTCTAATTCGAGCTAATTGAATATCTAATTGCATTAGCAGAAGTCATAGATTTCTAATTGTAAAGGTAAACCAATTTTTTTTCTAATGGCAACTAATTGTAATTAGTTTTATCATTGGAATAAAAATTTCAATTATCTATTGGGAATTAGTTGAACTAATTCTAATTGTTTAATGAATTAGAGAATTTCACAAAAGAAGGTTAATTAGCAATCTTTAGCATTATCTAATCATTACTTAACATCTTTGATCGTATGTATGTAAATAAGTAATATTGTAAGTAAGTAATACTGACCAATAGCTTTTTCTTGCTTCAAATTAAGAACAAATTATAGTTATTTATTTTATAGACTACTGATTATTTATAAATACCTTTATTTAAAGTCAAATCTTAACAATACAACTTGTTTTTAATTTTTTTATTTTTCTCCAAAATATATAAAAAATTTCTTTTTTGTGGGAGTATAGAAGATGTATGTAATTATCTCTTTAATGGCTTATAACATGTGTACCTTGTAATGCGCGTATATTTTTTTATTGGACCAATACTCAGGGCACGACCACAACTTATATAGTGCATTTTGCTGCAACTAGTGAAATAGGATATGGTTAGGCGGAAAGAGAAAGTAGTGTGTGTGGACATTCGATTTAAACCTCTCCACGTTAGGTATGGCAGAGAATACAACTGAAGGGAGCTCGTTGCAAACACGTGTGTAGTGCGATTCGCTGATATATCGACAACAAATGGATGCACTCTCAATGAGGAACGTGTTGTTCATGAATATGAGTAGGTGTCGGGAATTAATTGCCTTACTTCATTAGAGGACATTCCATTGTAACGATAAAACAGGGTAACACACCTCACGTTGCGACGACGCACCAGTGAGTCAATAGAGTTGACTACACTATTGTCACCAATGAGTCTATTCGCCCTCTCCTATACTAGGTCCAGTAACTTCAAAATAGATTTTGAAGCACCGGCTCACACATGAGAGTTGTATTCCATTTTTGGTCAGATGCAGGTGGTATAAATGGAAAGGATATCAGTAGGGGTGTAGTATATCTTACACCATCTTAAAAAGCGGTGGAACTTGAATTCTTCTTTAGCGATATGAAAAATGTGCTCAGTCCATCGAACATCTTCCTGAATTTTCATGCCAAGAGCATCAAAAGCTTTTAATTCCTTAATATTTATATCACACATAATTACAGATTGAGCAGCTAGTATTGTCATATATTAGTTCGCAAGCATACAGCACTTTGTTTTACGATTCGCATGTCCCCATTCAGAGATTATTACAAGGTCTTGACTAAGCGTATTATCCATATTTTGCCTCATCACCCTAAAATCCAACGGATTTCGCCTATGGTCAAATGAGTAGATATAGCCTATGCTGCTGTCATCTGCAAAGGAGTAGATAGCGTTGGAACTTTTATCTAAAAGCAGAGTTTACAAAAAAACACACACTGTATAAAATACTCGCACATAAATGTAAACAAACACAGCTTGAAGCAACCAGCACTTATTTTTATTTTCATTACAATTATGTGTGTCTTTAAAATTTGTACGGCCCCGATCACAAACATTAAAACAAAACAGCTACATGTTTGTGTTCGGCGCCGTACGAATTTCAAAGACACACATAATTGTAATGAAAATAAAAATATGTGTTGGTTGCTTATGAACAGAACATTGTGTGTATGATGTGTATATTTTCTGAACCCTGCCTAAAAGGTCATTAACTAAAATAAGAAAAAGGGTAAGAGAGTGAACGGAGCCTTGTGGTACTGTGAATTTATCTTGAACTCGTCTGATGAGATCCTATCTATAACAACTTGTTTGGTGCGATCCCTGAGGAAGCTCGATATAAACCGAGTGAAGACATTACCAACACTAAAAGCACCAATTTTGTCAAATGCATTGGAGTTCTCTAGAGCCACCACCTTATTTTCGTTGAAATGGTGAATAGCATGACACTACTTCTTCGAAGGGAGTGCCAGTAGGCCACCAGTAGAGCGTCCCCTACAAAAACCATAGTGGCGGTCATTTAGTAAACTCTTTGACCTTACAAGATGAAAGTTAACCACACTTTCCATCACTTTGGAAAGTGCAGAACATATCGCTATTGGGCGGTATTTTCATGTTTATAAACCTCTCCTTTTTTCGTGTTTGCCGTCACATTAGCAATCTTCCAGCACACTGGAAATTCACCAGCATGGTACAACGTACTGAAACTGTGTGCTGTAGGACGAACTAGCGTTGAAGAACACTGTTGCAAGATCAGTGCTGAGATGCTATCCGGTCCAGGAGATTTATTTATGTAGATTCAGATCAGCCAAAACCTGTTTAACTGCTCGCGCTATAAAGAATATTTTTGGCATAGTTACAGATACTCTTTCGAGATCAGGCATTGGTTGATTGCTTTCCGGCAAGTTAGAGTTACTTGCAAATAAATCAGCCAATAAGTTGGCTTTATTAACCGGTCAGTGAATATTTGGTCATCATTTAAAAGAGTTGAAATTGTAGAACTAGCATTACCCTTGACTCTTTTAACGAATGACCAGAATCTTTTGCTGCCCCTAGCTTCAAGAGCTATAGCACGAAGGCGCTGGTCGTATAGAACTTTTTCACGCCTTAATACTGTGTCTCATGACGACCTCGTCTTTTTGCGCAACGAGTCAGTATCTGGATTCTTATCGTTACGCCAGATATTGAAAGCTTCCTTTCTGGATCTGACTGCATCTTTGCACGTCTGATTAAACCAAGACTTTGATCTCTGTTTAATCACGATTTGCTTTGTAGCAATGAAAGCTTTCATTCCCAGCAAAATTATATATTATATAATTTTTGCCATAGCATTTACGTCGCTGTCTTGGAAGCAAAGCTTCCAATTGAAATGCCGACAGAAATTGCTGAGCTCTGTCCAACACCCCTTTTCGTAGATATATTTTATCTCTCGCCGGCGGTCGTGAGGTGTTATGAATTGCAGAGAACAAAAAGGAGGCAGATATGGTACAATAATCCTAATTATCAAGATATTCATTTACGCTTACTTCATACTTTTGAGGGTGTGAAGTGAGGAAAAGTTCGAGAGTATTGTTTTGGTGTCCTTTAAGACACGAGATATGTGATGGTTTACGAGAAGGTTGTGCGAGTTAACACAAAATTTGTCAAAATGCAACATAACATAAATATGTATTCATGTACACCTGTACACACATTTGCATTAAAAGAATAAAGCTATTTTTAATTAGAATTGTTTACAATATATTCATATTTCATTAATTTCCGTTCCCATAAAAAACTGCTGATGGTATGTCTACCAACATCAGGTGATTTGGCAAGAAAGGCATTTAAGGTAGTCTAAGTAATAAAAGTAAACTTTGTAAAATTTAGTTCTAAATAAACTCAAAAGAATAAAGAACGCTTCGGACTATTTAGTCTGAAGTATTTTTTAAAAAATAAAAATAAAACTAACAATAGTTTAACTGGCGCCCAACGCCTTCGGTGAGTGGCGAGTGGAGAGTCCTTAAAAAAAAGATAAGGATAAAAAGCAAAAAAACCGTGAAACTCTAAAAAATAAAAAATAATATATATATAAAAAAACGTTGGTAAAAATATAAATGCAAAATTTAACCGATTTAAAAAATACAAAACAATAAAACTGTGGAACTTTGGTAAAAATATAAAAATTGATTCACTTGCTGTCAATATTAAAGAAATAATTCATAAACTTAATAAAATTAATCCACAAGAAATAATATCACAATAAATAAGAAATAGATATAAAATAATTTTCATAATTATTTATCATAATAAAAATAAAACAAAAAAATTTTTTTTGTACCATTCAATATGAATTATTAATAAATCATTTAACCGCTAAACAAAAACTGTGAAAAAAAACAACGCTATCTCCATCTCTAACCATCTTATCACCAAGGACCTATTTTCCCTAGAGCTTATCAGCCTAGAGACATCCCACGAAGAAGCCAAGGAAGACCCCAAGTAGCCAAGAAAGAGCAAAAAGGAAGAAGTCCGAACCGGCTGTGCGATGAAGTATATTTTATTTATGTAAGTCTTAAAATTAGAAAAATAAGATAAAATAAATAATTCAGATTCTTAAACAAAATTGTAAAAAAAAGGATAGTCTAATCAACATCCAGAAAAAGTGAAAATAAATTTAAAAAACAAAAGGATAGTCTGACCAACATCCTAAAAAAAAAAAAAATTAAATTGTTAGATAAAAAATTATAATAAAATTTTTTTTAGAAAAAATATTGTAAAAAAGGGATAGTCTAATCAATATCCTAAAAAAGTGAAAATAATTAAAAAAAAAAAATAAATTGTTAGATGAAAAATTATAATAAAATTTTTTTTAGAAAAAATATTGTAAAAAAAAGGATAGTCTAATCAATATCCTAAAAAAGTGAAAATAATAAAAAAAGGATAGTCTGACCAACATTCTAAAAAAAATCAAATTGTTAGATAAAAAATTATAATAACACTTTATAATAAGAAAAAGAAAAATTGTATAAACGTAGAATTTTGAATAATATTGATATAATAAAAACAAAAACACATTTAAGATATTCGCCTTTATAAGAAATACATAACAAACAAACTTCTACTTAATCTATACCCTTATCCCTTACAAAATGGCAAATCCCAATAATTTGTTACGTCCCCCAATCCTAAATCCAGATCTTCCTAATAATAATGCAGCATCACCTGCAAATCAACAGCGCGAAACCATAATGTCAGTAGAACTGAGAAATGTCATAGCAAGCATAGTGACCCAAACATTAAGAACTGAGGGAGTGCAAATAATCAACTCTATTATCAATCCTAATTTAAACGAATTTAATGGAGTAGACCAAGTCATAAACAGGGAGCATAGGGCAGATTTTGGAGATTTAGATAAAATACCTGATATCGTCAGGAGTCTCAGAGAATTTTCAGGGAATAATATAGAGTTTACGTCGTGGAAGAAGAGTGTAGAGAGAATTCTTCAACTGTACGAACCGTTACAGGGAACTGCCAAGTATTACGGGACTATTAGTGTCATCAGAAACAAGATCATAGGGCAAGCCGATAAAATACTTGAATCGTATAATACACCTCTTAACTGGAATTGCATTATCAGATGCCTCACTACGCATTACGCGGATAAAAGGGATGTCACATCTTTGGAATACCAAATGGCATCACTTGTACAGGGAAAACTCACGATAGAAGCTTTTTACCAAGAGGTATATACATGTTTATCCCTCATATTAAATAAACTATCCTCACTAGAAATGAGCAATGAAGCCCTTAATGTCCTTACAAAAACGTATAGAGACAAGGCCCTCGATACATTCGTAAGAAGATTAAACGGTGACTTGCCGAGACTACTTGCATTAAAGGAGCCAAATGATTTACCCCAGGCCCTTAGTCTATGTCAAAAATTGAATAATCAAAACTTTTAGAACAAATTATGCTCACAATGTCAATCCAAATTCCAGAAAACAAAATAACAATCCTCCGGAATTACCACCTAGATTTAATACCCAAAGAAACAGACAAATGACGTTTTATTCAGGACTAGCATATCAACCACAAGCAAATTTTTCTAATACTAGAAACTTTAGTCCATTCTTCAATCAAAGGAATTTTCCTCATCAAATAAGACCATTTCAACTTAACCAACAACCACCACAAAGGCCCTTAGGACCTAAACCTCAGCCACGTCACGAGCCAATGGACGTCGACGAAAGTATAAGAACCAGGAACGTTAATTACATAAACAGACCAAGACCAGCGCACCAATTTCAGGGAAAAAGACCGATGCAACCTTTATTCCAGATGCGTGCCCCGGAAAAAATGCAACGCAATTTCCATATAGAAACGGAGCAATATGCAGCAGATATCGACCGAAACAATGACATGTATGACGAAACTATACAAGAATATGCCAGTAACATTCGTGAATATCAGGCAAAACACTCTGATCAAGCAGAAGACTGTACTGATATACATTTTTTAGATTAAGACAATCCTCGTTACCCTATATTAGCTGTAGGCTTAACGACGGAAGAGTCATAAAGATCTTGATAGACGCAGGATCAAACAAAAATTATGTCCAACCAAATTTGATAAATAATCCTAAAGAAAATGATAATCCATTCTATGCGAACTCGATAGGCGGACCTATTAAGGTAACTCATCATGTCTATGCACAATTATTTGACAATAACGAAAAACCTATAAAATTTTTTTTACTACCAAGTCTAGAATCTTTTCACGCCATAATTGGAAACGATACCCTTAAGCAACTTTCTGCGGTAATATACATTGAAAAAGAGCTCATGATGATCAAGGGAGGTAGAAAAATTAAAATAAAACAACAGCTATCCAGTGATGTAAACGTTATTAATATTAGAACGCAACACATGACAGAAAACCAAAAAAATTCTATATCAAAATTAATTGCAAGGTACCCTAGATTATTCCTCGAACCGGACGAAAAATTGACATACACCACCACGGTCGAAGGTGAAATTAGGACGACTACAGACTGTCCCATCTATACAAAAAGTTATCCATACCCAGCATCCTTAAAGGAGGAGGTGGAGAAACAGATAATAGAACTAACCGACAATGGAATAATTAGAAAATCTCGATCCCCATACAATGCCCCCGTGTGGGTAGTACCAAAAAAAGCAGATGCCTCCGGCGAAAAGAAGTTCCGCATGGTAATAGATTACCGAAAATTAAACCAAGTTACAATAGCTAATAGATACCCAATACCCGAAATTACAGATATTCTGACACAGTTGCGAAACAAAAAATGGTTCTCGACCATCGATTTAAAAAGTGGTTTTCACCAAATCCCGTTGAAAAAAAAGACATAGAGAAAACAGCGTTCTCGGTAAATAATGGCAAATATGAATTTCTAAGACTACCATTTGGTCTAAAAAATTCGCCTGCCATATTCCAACGTGCCCTTGATGACATTTTACGGCAACACATAGGAAAAATCTGTTTTATATATATAGACGATATATTGATATTTAGTGAGACTGAGGAAGAGCACATCCAAAATATTGAAACAATATTCACTACTTTAGAAAAAGCGAATATGAAAGTGCAGTTAGATAAGACCGAATTTTTAAAGAAAGAAGTAGAATTTTTAGGTTTTATTGTATCGAGTGACGGCATAAAAATGAATCCTGAGAAACTAAAGGCCGTGAAAACTTTTCCTCAACCGAGGACAGTAAAAGATCTAAGGTCATTCTTAGGCCTGTCAGGCTACTACCGCCGCTTTGTTAGGGATTACGCGAAGATCGCAAAGCCCCTGACAGCCCTCTTAAGGGGGGAGGATGGCAATGTGTCAAAAAATCAGTCAGCAAAAAAAATTATTTCTTTCAATCAAGATGCAATTGACGCTTTCAATAAACTAAAGAACACTTTAACAAGTCAAGACGTCGTGTTAGCCAATTTCAACAAAGAATTTCAACTCACTACTGATGCGTCTAGTTATGCAATTGGAGCTGTTCTATCACAAGAGGAAAGGCCCATAGCTTTCATTTCAAGAACCCTCAGAAAAACTGAGGAAAACTATGCCACGAATGAGCGGGAAATGCTTGCCATCGTCTGGGCATTAGAAAATTTAAGGAATTACCTTTACGGTTCACCCAAAGTTAAAATTATAACTGACCACCAACCACTTACTTATGCACTCAATAACAAGAATACGAACAGTAAGCTAAGAAGATGGAAGGCGTTGTTAGAAGAATACAACTATGAATTGAAATACAAGCCAGGGAAAACAAATGTGGTAGCTGATGCGCTTTCGCGCGCTCCTCAAATAAATTCTTTAACATCGACAATACATAGTGACGACAGCTCTCCCCAAGACTTAATACCATTTGCTAATACACCAATAAACGTTTTCAAAAACCAAATCTTTTTACTTCATGACGATTTTCCATCCTATAAGTTTGAAATTATATTCCCTACATATCACCGGCACACCATTACACAAATTCATTATGAGGATGAAGATCTTATACCAATACTCAAAAGATATCTTAATCCATCCGTAGTAAATTGCATTTACACCAATGAGCAAGTTTTAGGAAAATTGCAGATAATATACCCCATCCATTTTAGAAATTAGTAAAGTAAAGTTTTCAAGAGAACTCGTAACGGACCTGAAAGATGAAATTGCTCAAGAGGCAGAAATATTAAAGGAACACAAGAGAGCACATAGAAACAGCAAAGAAAATAAAAGTCAACTAATAAAAAAATTTTATTTTCCTAGTATGCAGGCTAAAATTAATAGGCTTGTTAAGCAATGCAATATGTGCAAAGAACAAAAGTATGAGCGACACCCTAATAAGCCACTATTGAAAGCAACACCGATTCCCCAATACCCAGGACAAATAGTTCACCTGGATCTTTTTTACACGAATCACAAAGTAGTACTCACAGGCATTGACAAATACTCAAAATATGCTCAAGCAAAGATAGTAAAATCACGTGCAGTGGAGGATATAAAAGAACCATTACGCGAACTAATAACTTCCCTTGGGTTTCCTAAACAAATTGTGGTTGACAATGAAAAATCTTTGGCAGCCGCTTCAATAAAATTTATGTTAGAGCATCAATACGAAATAGAAATATACAAAGCTCCACCTCATGTAAGTGCCATGAATGGACAGATAGAAAGGTTCCATTCCACACTAAATGAGATAATGCGTTGTACCAAGGCAGAAAAAATTCATGAATCCTTTTCGGACTTACTACATCAGTCACTATACAAATACAACATTAGTGTTCACTCTACCACTAATTTAAAACCTGTAGAAGCATTTTTTGGGAACAGAATAACCACAGATCCCTCACATTTAGAACACTTCAGAATAGAAAACGTTAAGAAATTAACGACAAAACAAGAGACAGATTTAAAATACCATAATAAAAATAGGAAACCATATAAAAACTACACAATAGGAGAAACAGTTTTCGTAGCCATAGGTAAACACCTGAGAAACAAAACTTCTCCAAGATACAAAAAAGTAACCGTAAAAGAAAATAGACCGGATATTATAATTACGACAGACGGGAAAATAGTGCACAGAAGTCTTATTAGAAATTAAATTTATTTTTCAGATTCTTCAGCACCTTATGTGCAGCCGAGGTAGAAATAATGAATTACTCAGACTCACCACTCATAACTATTAACACTGGTCATGTAAAATTACAAACAGGATCATTTAAGCTCGTGCATGCAATAAACATTACCGAAAATCAAATAACGTTGGCAGAACTCCAACAAACAATTGCCCAGAAGTTAAACCCCAGAAATCCTATCATTCTTTTCCTACACTATGAACTATCCAAAACCCAACTAGCCTTAGATAAACTAAAATTAAGAGAAAAAATAAAAGATCAATAGATTTCCTAGGCACTATTTGGAAATGGATCACTGGCAGCCCAGATCACCAGGATCTTATGATTATAAATGAAAATTTAAACGAATTGTCAATAAATAATAACAGGCAAATAATAATTAACAGAAATGTATTTGAAGCAATAAATAATTTAACTGAGAGAGCTAATACTATTTTAAGAAATGTAAAAGATAGCGAATTAATTCAAAACGCTTTAGCATTAAACGTAAAGGAAAAATTGAGAATATTTAAAGAAGAATTGATAAATATCGAACATACTATAAACTGGTCCAAGGTTGGAATTTTAAATTCATTTATTTTATCTGAAAAAGAAATAAAATTACTTAAAGAAAAGATAGATTCTAATAATGTAGAATATATTAATATTGAAGAAGCATTAGAATTTGCAGAAACAAAAATAGCAAGTAGTAAAAAAAAAATAATAATAATTGTAAGTTTGCCAATAACAAGTAAAGAAACTTGTGAATCCAAACTGGTAAGACCAGTAAAGAAAAATAATGAAATTTATAAAATAAATTTTAATGAAATACTTAAATGTAATGAAACAATTCTATCACTAAAAAATAAATGTAAAACATTTAATGATGTTAAAATTTGCTATAAAAAAGATGTATTAGATATAACAAATAGTACATGCTTGCCTAACCTGCTAAAAGGAACGAAATCACACTGTCCTATAACTAGTGGTTTTCACATACCGGAAATAGAAAGTATAACTCCAGGCTTAATTATACTAAATGGGTTTAATGGTAGTATACTAGACAATAAAGAACAAATTAACCTAATAGGAACTTATGTGATTCAATATAGAAATGCATCAATAAAAATAGGAGATCAAGAGTTCAGCTTCACTGAAACTTTGCAATTTAAGCCTTTACCAGCAATCATTAGAGCATCATCTACAAATTATTTCGAAGAAACTCTTACCCTTCAAAGCTTAAAGCAACTCCATCTCAATAACACATCAACGATAAGTTTATTGAAAGGGAGACAAACGTACGGATTTACATTCAATTTTCTAATAATACTTCTAATAATTGTCATTGCAATAGGTTTAGTTGCATTCAAAAATCTAAAAAAAAAGAAATCTGTGCAGATTCATATATCCCCTCCTCTTCAAAAACCCGCAGCAATAATAGATCAGAATCCAGCATTTTTTATAACGAACGTTATAACGGACGTTAGAAATTAAGGGCGGAGGAGTTAACACAAAATTTGTCAAAATGCAACGTAACATAAATATGTATTCATGTACACATGTACACACATTTGCATTAAAAGAATAAAGCTATTTTTAATTAGAATTGTTTACAAAATATTCATATTTCATTAATTTCCGTTCCCATAAAAAACTGCTGATGGTATGTCTACCAACATCAGGTGATTTGGCAAGAAAGGCATTTAAGGTAGTCTAAGTAATAAAAGAAAACTTTGTAAAATTTAGTTCTAAATAAACTCAAAAGAATAAAGAACGCTTCGGACTATTTAGTCTGAAGTATTTTTTAAAAAATAAAAATAAAACTAACAATAGTTTAACTTGCGTTACGAATAACTCATAACATAACAGCCGTATATGGTTTTTTCTCTTTCTGTGTTTGGGCTTCTGTAAAGAATCCCGAAGTGCAAAATGTGTAACCCGATTATGAATTTAACGCAGACAGTTGAATTCTGGATCAAATGTGCTTAGAGATGGTTGGCACAAATATACAACTTAATACACGTATGTTGCAGAAGTCTATTATAAAATTTTCCCTCCATAATAAATGCATAAAAGATCAAATCGAATATCTATCTATTTATTTTGTAGTTCTTGTCACAGAAGCGTTAATTGCTGCCTGTCGACTGTCCGATGATCAGTGCTATACCTTCATCACCAAACAGTCAGACAACAACTAACACAGTGGCACCAGTAATACAAAAATGAATATGTTTTCCTAGTTTGTTTGATTTTATTCGTTTTTTTTATTTTTTTCTCTTCCTCGTTGGTTTATGTATGTACATAGTTTCCTCTACTTTTGTTTATTTCGTTTGTTGAATTAAAACCCGAAATATTTCACTTTAATTCAAAACATGTGTAAATATACATATGTATGTATTTGTGTAGAAATAAAACCAACACGCGGACAACAGCAAACACGTCAGTACACAACAAGCGATAAAACACTTTTTTATAGATTAGGCAAAAGAGAAAGTGGCGAAAAACATATGTAGGTATTTACAATATTATATGTGAATATATAAGTGTACATAGCCCCCCACCCTTTTTTCATACTTGCACTTGTTTTTGTTAATATGTAAATTGTATTTAATTAGCCTTCCAAACAATTAATCAGTCCATTATTATATTTTGCTAAAGTCAATCCATGTATGACAATATATTCGAAATTTGTTCACCCAAGACCTTGCAAAATTTGCTCCACGATGTGGTTAAGCTCATTCGGAGTAGTTTTACTACTGAAACACAATCTATTAAATTTTTACGTACTTCTGTGCGTTGATTTGTTTTCTCTCTTCATCTACGCCTTCTATAGTGATGGGACAAGGGTAAATACCCAAATTGTAAATTAGGTATTTAAAGGTAAATACCCAAGTATTTACCAACGTACCTGAGTATTTACCCAGAATGTGGGAAAAAATCGGAATTAAAAAAAATTTTAACGAATTAAAAGAATTAAATTTTTTAGTATGAAATGGATGTTTAATGACAACTGAAATAACACATGAATTTATTCAAAATCGATTTCCCTATCATATCGAGTAGAGTGCGTTATTCCTGTTGAAGTTGAAGGGATGTCGTCATGAGTAGCTTCTAGTGAAGAATTAATGGCATTTTCAATTCTATTGGAGTGATGACGATATATATATATATGTTATCATACTTCTACGAATTCCTTTCTACCTATTTACTGGAGAAATCTCATCCAAACAGCTCCAGGTAAACATTTTTGCCCAGAAATCGTTTATGGCCTTGTAATTGGCAACATTTGGCATTACATTTATGTTTAGCGCTTGCGACATTGTGTGAATGAATTCCAATGCATCTACCTCTTCAAACGGATCAATATCACTTCCTTGCGATTTATGATCTAGCAAATTTGCAGCTTATATTCGTCTAAAAATGGGGATAAGCTTTTTATTTGACTCGATCCTTTAAGGTCCTTTTTCTGTTGCAGCTGTTGAATGTCTTCTGTGAATGTGCATAGTTGGGTGGTTCGAACAATGATGGCAAGCGCATCGTGAAGTTCAATAGGTGTGAGATTTTGTTGGGTTTGTCGCTCGGGTTTGAAAGTTCTGGCATTTTTAATGAATCTTAAAATGTATCCTATGATACGTTGGAGCCTTTTTAGTGAATTTCGGTGATTGATGCTGTGCAAAAAGTTTTCACTATTGACAGCAATGAGTGAGATGTATGATCCTTGCTTTTGTTCAGGGGTCGGCAAATTAGGATCTAGGCCAAAACTGGGAGGCCAATGTTTCTCGTCTCCATGGAGAAAAAATGGCCCATACATCCATTGGGGTGTATGCTGTAACTGTTGTGGATCCAGTCCTCTTGATATGATGTCCGCTGGGTTATCTTTAGAACTTACATGACGCCATTGCTCAGGTAGCGTGTTTTCTTGAATTGAAGCGATTCGATTTGCCACAAATATATGAAAGGAAGAAGATCTTGAATTTATCCACGATAAGACTATTTTTGAGTCGGACCAATAGAATGTTGGCGTTGTATTCATATTCAAGTCTAATTTCACCTTTGCAGCTAAGTTAGCACCCAATTGTGCGGCACATAGTTCCAGTCTAGGCAGTGTTTGCTGTTTGAGTGGAGTTATTCGTGATTTCGCACATAACAAATATACTCTTATTGTTTTGTTTGGTATAATTGTTCTCACATATATTGCAGCGCCATACGCCTTTTCGGAGGCATCGGTAAAAACGTGAAGTTGAGTCTTGCTAGGAAGAACTCCTTTATAGATATGCCGATGCACTTGAAAGCTTTCAAGTTCGCTTATGTTGCTTCGAAAAGTTCGCCAGAGTGAGTCAAATTCTGAAGGAACAGCCTCGTCCTATGAGAGATTCAAGGTCCATAATTCCTGGATAAACATTTTTGCTCTGGCAACTACTGGCGACAGTATTCCTAGTGGATCAAAGATTTGGGCCAAGTCTGATGTGACTGTTCTTTTAGTCACGGCTTTAATTGTTTGAATGTTGACCTTGATCTTAAGTAGGTCATCTTTAGGTACCCATACCAATCCCAGTGTTTTAGTGTAATCAGTTTCGTCTGAGAAGTCAAGACTGACTTCTTGGTCATAACTGGGAATGTTGCGGAGCAGCTGGGCATTATTAGCGCACCATTTTCGTAAATGGAATCCGTACTTGGCCAGGACGTCTTGCAGCTGGCGCTGAGTTTCTAGGGCTGTATTCAGGCTATCAGCTCCACCCAGCCCGTCATCGACATAAAAGTTCTTCTCCAAGAAACTGGCTGCCAAAAGTGCTTGCATTTTATTATGCTGTATTATTTCCTTCAAACATTTGATCGCCAGATATGGTGCTGGTCTAGTACCATAGGTAACGATATTTAACTGGAAATAACTAGTGGGCTCAGAGACATTATTTCGCCAGAGGATTATCTGGTACTATCGATGCTTGGGGTGGATATAGATTTGGCGGTACATTTTTTCGATATCTGTTGTGAATACGAAACGGGGCAGCCGAAATCGCTATGGAACCGTAAATAGATCATTTTGTAGTGGTGGTCCAGTGTGGAGAATGTCATTTAAGGATTTTCCTGAGGACGTTTTAGCTGGCGCATCGAAAACTGCTCTGAGTTTAGTTGTACTACTTTCGGGTCGCAAAAAGAGGAATAAAGTATGTATGCCCCTTTACTTCGTCTATATTGATTTTTGACATGTGCCCCATTGTTTCGTAGTCTTTCATAAATAGCGCATATTGTTCCTTCAATGAAGCGTCTTTTAATAATCGACATTCTAGTGCGAGGAACCGGTTGAATGCGATACTATGTGAGGACCCTAATAAAGATGGTTCAGCACAAAACGGCAGTCGTGCTATGAATCGACCTTCATGGTCACGTGTGGTATGCTTATTGAAATGTGCTTCGCACTGTGCATCAAAAGGTGATAAATTTTGCTCTCTTCCTTCAACCTCCTCTAGTTTCCAAAATCGCTCAATAGCTGTATTCATTTTATCCTCTTCTGTTAAGACTCCGCAGATTCCTGATGAGAGCCTTTCACCAGATACATTTCCCGATACGATCCATCCAAAAGCTGTATTTTGTAGCAGTGGAAGGTCCTTGCCTAATTTAAGTTGTCCGATCTTGAGTAGTTGATGATAGTATTCCGCCCCTAACAAAATATCGATCTTTCCTGGACGGTTGAAAGTTGGGTCCGCTAATGCTACGTTGCTGGGAATTGACCACCTATCGATTGTAAGCGATTGAGCGGGTTGAGGGGAAATAATTTGCGGCAATACGAATGCTTCAAGCCGTGTTGAAAAATTGTTGAGCCGAGATTGTAACATAATGTTGACTCGGTGTTGAACCTTGGTACGGTTTTTTCCAACACCGTTGATTGAAACAGAAGTAGTCCGTGCTGGGAGTCCAAGCCGGTTTACTAATCGTTCTGTGATCAAATTGACTTGTGATCCTGAATCAAGGATTGCCTTGCATTCAGTTTCCAGACCATTAGCCTTGACCTTTACCAACGCTGTTCCCAGTAGAAAATAGGGTCTTTTGTTAGTGTAAATTCCCGCCATGCTTTCGGCTTCTGTTGGTGTGCTGACTAGAGATGTCGCGTGTTGCGTTGTGTAACTGCTTCATTGGCTGTTTCCCCCTTTGATTTGTTACGCTTCCTGGATATTGAATTCTTTTGCGGGGCTTGTTCCAAGTGTACAAGGGTGTTGTGCATTTTTCCACATTTCTGGCAGCGGCCTGAAATTGTGCACTGTTTGGTCAAATGATTGTGACTAAAGCAATTAACACACATTTTATGTTTCTGTATCAAGTTTAATCTGTTTACAGGGCTTAGCTGGATGAATTCTCTGCATCTATACAATGGGTGATATTCTTGCTTGCAAACTAGGCATCGTTGGTTCTCATGGCGGGGATGTGCCGTAAGCGTGCATGTTTTGCTAGCAGGAGACACTGTGTTATCTTTGTGTCCTCTTGCCTCCAGAGTGTGGAAGTAGTTCTCCAGAAAGGTAAGAAACTGGCTGACTGGTTGCATTTCCTTTGGGTTGGTGATCGATTGCTCATATTGAGTGTATACAGTTTTGTCCAACTTTTTTACCAGAAGGTGGAGTAGAAGTGGATCCCATGTCGAGATTTCGAGCCCCATATTAGAAAGAGCTGCCAGACATTCTCTCGTTGTATCGTGCAATTGCTTAACGGCCATTAACGTCGATGCACCGAATGGTTGGTCTAGCAGTCTCTGAACCGCTGTTGCCACTATTAGTCGTTTATTATCATATCGATCCTGTAGTAACTGCCAAGCGGCTATGTAATTGTCTGCAGTAACAGCAAGATGATTAATAAGCTTCGCTGCTTCACCAGTAACGTTGGTCTTTAGATAAAACATTTTGTGAGCGTCTGACATCTGTTGCTCATGAATAGTTTTCTTAAATAAGTCAGAAAACGATGTCCATTTCATATAATCACCTTCAAATTTAGAGAGAGTGATTGTGGGTAATGGTAGGGTAGATGGTCTAGCCATAGTCTCTGTGGATGAGAGGCGATTGTTGTTAGCCGTGGTAAGCTGGATGATCGCTAACTGAGCGGCTTGTTCGAGGTGGATGTATCTGCTTGTGTCATAACCGGCGAGGTCTGGATCGGAATATTTATCTAATACTTCATCATTAAGTAGTTCTAGCTGTTGCCATAGTTTGGTGATGGTGGCCTTTTTAACATCGTAATAAGGCCCATCCTGACCTGACTGCAACTGAAGGCCTTCTAGCTGTCTATCCAGAGCTGCCATCTTTCCTAGGGAGCGGCTGATTAAACCATCGTGGCCACTTGTAGGTTGAGGTTTCGTGGATGGGGGGTTGTTAATGATTTCGGACTGGTCGCCCCCTTTTGGCGGTGGATCAATAGGGTTTTTGGCGATTGCTCCCTTACCTTGATAAGTGTGCTCGCGTTCCATCAGCGCTATATATTTGGATGCCATTGACTGGATTTGACTATAGCGGTCTGCAGTGAAGTATTCATCTTCCATATCAATATCCTTTAGAGTCCGCAATTTGGTATCTGCCTCATCGAATTCTTTCCAAGCTGTAGTCAGCCGGGCCAATCGTTCCTTGTAGTACGCTGGGGTTTTGCGGCTAGCTGGGTCCTTGGTAAAGTTGCGGATGATGGTGGCGATACGCTCGCCGAGCCGTTTCCATATTGCTTTGTTGATGCCCTTTAGAGGTTAATTGAGAGTTGTGGTACGCTGCTTCTTGGTTGTGATGCAACGTTGTCTGTGATTAAGCGCGTGTAATTTGTGGTTGGCCGCTGATATTTTGGGTTTAAATTGTTCGCTTGAAGGACTTTAGGTTTTCCTAAACCCGATGTCCTGTCACGGTCGCGAAAATGTTAAGCGCAGGCTCGTTTGCCTTGCTCAACTTTATCGAGATGTATAACTTGGTGCTTCACCAAGTTATTACTGTTCGTAAGGGTTTATTATCCTAGTAGTTCACCAGGATAATTCAAGCGATTATTTTCGGTTCAGTTGTTCAAGTGGTACACAAGAACAACGTAAACTGACTTGTCGGAAAAAATGAAATTCAGATGTTTGCTGGATGAATGACAATCGTGCAATCACAAATTTTATTAAAAACTTATGGTATTTAAAGAAGAAAATTACAAATACAAATAATAAAGAAATACAAATACAAATAGAAATACAATACAAAAAAAAGTAAAAAAATTTAATTTTTAGCAGGCTGGAAACCGTTCATTCTTCTGATGCACTAATTATTTTCCCACCGTTAGCAGAGAACAGATATTGGATTTCATAACTGTCTGGCTGGTGAATTAAATAAGCAAATTATTTTCTCATTGACAGTAAAGCCCAAACAGATATCAAATTTCTCCAACGTCTGACTAGTTATTTGATTTAGTACGTGTAAATAAAAATTTTGTTTTAATTTAGCTATGAATTATGCAAACGCGGTAATTCTCACGCCTAAATAAGAACGTAAAAAAGAGGTACGGATTTTGTTTAAGTATTACGTAATTCTATTGAGAGTTGTTTTTATTTTTGAATAAAGAATAAAAAAACTCAAAAGAATTAACAATATATATATATATATATATATATATATATATATATATATATATATATATATATATATATATATATATATATATGTATATACATATATATATATATATATATATATATATATATATATATATGTATATATATATATATATATATATATATATATATATATATATATGTGTGTGTGTGTGTGTTTTCTTCCGACGGGGTTTGTTTGAATTTGGGACGATTTTCCGTCATCCCACGTCAAATTTGGTTTGTAACCAGACCGGTTTCGGCTTTGTGCCATCTTCAGTGTTCTCTTGAATACTAAATCGTTTTTCTTGCTGTACGTTGTCTTTTGTATGGTTCGTTTTTCTTTCTTTGACCCCTTTGTGTTTCTCTCTATCGTCCCTGTATGTCTATGAGTCTCATAATCATAGATTACTACCTGCATACAGATAATACACCTATTAAATAATCGCCGCGCTATAAAGGCAGGGAGCACAGACATGGTTATAGGGGAAAATGAGAGGAACAGGTAGCAGGTAGGGAGAGAGAGAAAGAGACTCATAGACATACAGGGACGAGAGAGAGAAACACAAAGGGGTCAAAGAAAGAAAAACGAACCATACAAAAGACAACGTACAGCAAGAAAAACGATTTAGTATTCAAGAGAACACTGAAGATGGCACAAAGCCGAAACCGGTCTGGTTACAAACCAAATTTGACGTGGGATGACGGAAAATCGTCCCAAATATATGTATGTATATTAGGGTGGTCCTTATTTTTCAACTTTGTTTTTTCGACCGTAACTCCCCCCTAAAATGTTTCATATAGTATAAAAATACGGTGTGCAAAAAATTATCACGATTGGGAAAGGCTATGACGTGGCGCATTGCTCTTGAAATTTGGTTCAAAAATAGTAAAAATAGAATTTTGTTGGTTGCAAAAAATATATATTTACTTGTATTAAAAAAATATATTTAAAAAATATATTTAATAGTACATATGCATATGCAGACATATTTCATAAGAAAATAAACGAAAATTAATAAAAAGATAGAAGAATGGTTTACTTTTGGAAAGCAGAGTTAATAAATAGAAGCAAAACATGAAACATACACTTATTCCTTGTAGCCACAGATCTGACAATGTTACAAGATTTCTGTCTGACAAGGGATAAATAAAAATGCTTTGTTTTTAGTTATTTATATGTTATTTTTTCAAAAGGGAATATTTGTGCACATTGAATTATTTGTATAGTGGTGGAACTCACAATATATTTAATTAGTACTATTTCACCTTTTTTTTATATAAATATTTATTTATTTTCTTTTTAAAATATATTTTTTACAATTTTTTTAATGTTACTAATTTCAATGTTTTATATCAATTGAAAAATTCTGACTGACACAAATAATTATGTTTTCTTAAAATTTTCAATAAATACTTATATATGTATATGTAAAGTAGATTTATCAAATAATATAATAAAATGTACATATTTATGTATGTATATATGCTAATATATATAACTCCCCCACCCTTTGACAAGACATTACTCCTGGAATGTAGCATATATAAATACATAAAAAATAATTCATTACAAAAATATTAACAAAGTAACAAAGTTTTAAGTATACATTATATTTGAACATTTTTTAATTTTATAAATATATTAATATAAATGTTTTTTTTAGTTTTAACATATTATTTTTTTTTTTGTATTTATTATTTTAAATATATATATAAGTAGATAAATGGTAATAATATCAATGAACATATTTTATTTGAAAAAAAAAAAAAAATTTATCAAATTTATTTATTTCTTGGAATAGTTTCTTCCAGTTATTTTTCTATCAAAATGAATATTTGGTATTTCATTTTGATATTTAAAAGTTCTTTTGACAATCTGTCTATCTCTTTTACAACCATTTTCATCTAAAAAATGTGTATTATTTTTATTTTTTACTTGTTTTATTATATATTTTGGTTTTTGTTTTAAATTATTAAATCCAAGATTTTTAACAAATTCTCTTTCTCTATATTCGTGACAATCTTTTCTATTTTCATTCATTTTATTAATCCGTTTAACTTTTTTATCATGAACAACGTTATGTAATTTTTCCAAATTGATTTATCAAATTTATTATGTAATAAATCATTAGGTTTTACACATGTTATACTGTGTATAGTATCATTATAAAGTTCAATGCATTTATATACTATAGCTTTATCGTTTAAGTCTTGATCTTTTTGTTGTAGTTTAAATAATCTGATGTGTTCATTAAGTGTGAGATGGAATCGTTCAATGTCTGCATTTCCCGTGTGTGTATTTGGTGATGTGAAATGATAATCTACTTCTTCTGATCGTAAAAATTCTTTAATCAAAGCTGTATTAAATTCATTATCAGCTATAATTTTGTTTGGTTTTCCTAAAATTGCAAATCTTTCTCTAATTTTTTCAACAATACTTATTGAATTTTTATCACTTAAATAATGTATAGATACATGTTTAGTTAATTTATCTATACATGTTAGGAATGTTGTATTTTTATTTAAAAACCATATATCCATGTGAACTATTTCGTTTGATTGTAGAGGTGTTTCAGTTACACAAAATTTTGTTTTAATTGGATTTCTATCGTATTTGCACATATTACATAAAGTGCAGTTATTAATAAATTTATGAATTTCAGTTTTCAAATTTGGATAATAAATATTATTTTTTAACTCTAAGAAAGTTTCCTCAATACCTCTGTGATTTTTATCGTTATGAAATTTTTCTAAAATAGTTAAGAGATTTTCTCTATCTATTATATCTTTTAAAAATTTAGTACAGCGTACAAATTTCATATTCGGTAAGTTTGAAAAATATCGAATTAATGTTTGTTGTAAATTCTCGTAAATATCTAAATTATCGCAAAAAATTCCTATTGTTCCTTTTATTGGAAAGATTTTCTTTAAAAATTCTAATATCTTTTCTTCGAAATAATTTTTGTATTGTAATTGTGTGCCTTGTATTTTTATTGAATAATATTTGTTTCTCATATTTAAAAGAATTTTTTAAAGAAATTATTATTTGATTTTTATATAAGTTGATTGGTTTTTCAGATATAAATATATGATCATTTAAATTTTCAACTCCGCTATGTATTGTAGCTAAAGTAGAACTTGGATTTTGAATATCTTGTTCTAAAATATTCACATCTAAACGACTGAGATAATCTGCTACTTTATTAATTTTGCCTTTAATATATTCTATTTCAAAATTATATTCATTTAATTGAATTTTCCACCTTTGTAGTTTCATATTTGGTTCTTTTAAACCGTTTAGCCATATTAAAGGTCGATGATCAGTTTGGATTTTAAATTTTCTGCCGTATAAATATGGTCTAAAATATTTAATTGACCAAACAATTGCCAATAGTTCCTTTTCAATTGCACTATAATTTTGTTCATGTTTGTTTAAAGTTCGAGATGTATAAGAAATAGGATGACCATTTTGTGAAAGAACTGCTCCTAAGGCTCCGTTACTAGCATCTGTTGTTAAAACAAATAGTTTATCAAAATTGGGATATGCTAATACAGGATTAGTGCATACAATTGTTTTTAATTTATTAAAAGAATCAATATAGTTTTGATTTTCAAGATCAATTCTTGAATTCTTTTTTAAATATGAAATCATTGGAAGAGCTATTCTACTGTAATCTTTTATGAATTTACGGTAGAAACCCGTTAAACCTAAAAATGATTTGATTTCCTTTACTGTTTTCGGTAATGGTATCTTTTTAATGATTTTAATTTTTTCTGGATTTGGTTTTATTCCATCTATTGTAATAATATGTCCTAAATATTCAGATTCACGTTTAAAACAATTGCATTTATCAATTTGGACTTTCAGATTATATTCTGATAATCTCTTAAATATTTTCTTTAATGAATTGATATGTTCTTGAAGTGATGTGGAAAATATCAATATATCATCAAGATATACAACACAAATATTATTTATATAGTCATGTAATATTTCGTTCATCATTCTTTGGAAAGATGCAGGTGCATTCTTTAATCCGAAAGGCATACGTGTGAACTCATAATGTCCTGTTGGAGTAGAAAAGGCT
Organism: Germaria angustata; assembly: GCA_963681545.1. Taxonomy (NCBI): domain Eukaryota; kingdom Metazoa; phylum Arthropoda; class Insecta; order Diptera; family Tachinidae; genus Germaria; species Germaria angustata. Next base: position 82,490,584 of record OY812998.1, read on the forward strand.
GTTTTGTGCTTATCTTCCGGAGAAATTAAAATTTGGTGGAATCCTTTTGCTAAATCAAGTGTACTAAAATATTGTGAGTTTCCTAATTTTGAAAATAAGTCTTCCATATTAGGAATGGGAAATTTATCTTGAATTGTTACGTTATTTAATTTTCGGTAATCTACCACAACTCTCCATTTCTGTTTACCAGAATTATCAATCTTTTTTGGAACAATCCAAATTGGAGCATTGTATGGACTACATGATTTAGTTATAATGCCTGATTTAAGCATTTAATTCATTTGTTTTTCCACTTCTTCTCTATGAATTTCTGGAAAACGATACGCTCTACTATATACTGGAATATCATTTATAGTAGGTATTTTGTGTTTATATTTACTGACAGACGATAGATTTTCATTTTCAATATAAAATACAGAATTAAATTCTTTAATCAATTTTGTTAATTCAGTTATTTCTTCATTATTCAAATTATCTGTTTGTAATTTGTTTATAATGCATTCGATTCGCGGTTCATTAAAATTAATATCAATAGTTATGCTATTAAAATATGATATATCATTTTCATTATAATGCTCAACAGTTTCATTAAAAATTAGTGGTATTTTTGCATTATCAGTTATTAAAATGTTTTCTTTTAAATTAATTTTCGCACCTAATGGATTCAAAATATTACATCCTAATATACCATCAAAATCATTTAATATTTCTGTTTCTATCATTTCAAGTTTACAATTCGGTAAATTGAATTCTTTAAAGAATGGTATAGTAATTTTGGTCTTAGCAATAGTTTTAGAACAAATAGTGTTTAAAATTATAGGACGTTCTAGTTTTGTTTGAAATGACGAGTGAAATAAATCTTTTCTTATTAGAGAAGTACCTGAACCTGTATCTATAAGAAGTTTTAATGGAATTGATTGCGTTTTCACTACTATGCAGGGTAAATTTTTTCGGCTGTTAACTGAAAATTTGCTGTTTGAATATTATCAATATTTGAACGGTTCTATTTGAAGAATTTTGAGTAGATCTACTATTATTACCACTAATTATATTTCTGTTTCCTATATTATTATTGTTACTATTATTGTAATTATTATTATTGTTGTTATCATAATTATTATAGTTACTACTATTATAATTATTAGTGTTGTTATAATTTTGTTCGGTGTTAAAGTGTCTATTGTTATTAAAATTTCTGTAATTATTAAAATTTCTGTTAGAAGATTCATAGCTGTAGTTTCTGTTATAATCTTCAGCATTATTAAAATTTCTTTTCGTAAAATTTTGGTTTCTATAACGTCGTTCTGAAAAATTGTCCATTTCTTTAAAATTTCTATGTTTGTGTTTATTAAAATTATTTCTATTTATGTTTCTAGAGGAAGATTGTTCTGAATATTGAGAATTATTTTTGTTTAAATTATTATTAAGGAAAAATTTATTTTTGGATGAGAAGGGTTGTAAATTGTCTGGTATATTACTATAAAAACAATCAGTATCAATAAGAATCTCTGTTGCTTGTAACATTGAAAAGGGATTCCTAGATTTTAAAATTAATTTAGGTTCATTTGGAAGTTTGTTAATAAAAATCTTTAAAATCATTTGCTCATTGTTTTTACAATTATACCACTGTGTATTATCAATACTAGTTTTTAAATTTAATTTTGTTTTGAGTGACTCTATATAATTAAAAAATTGACTTATACTATTTCTACATTCAGCTGTCTTAATTTTGTTAATTAAACTCTCTACACTGTCTGGTATATTAAAGTTAATTCTTAATATTACCTTGACTTCTTCCCATTTTGTTGGATTGTTGTTGTTGATTAATGAAATGTTGGCCGCACCCACAATTTTGTTACGTATTCTAAGATCAAAAAGTTCAATAGATGTAGCATCAACATGTTGACGAAGACCTTCAATATTTTTTATAAAAATTTCTAGCTCTTCTTGTTGTCCATCAAACTTTGGAATATCTCCCAGTAATTGGAAAGGGATTATTGTAATTGTTGTAGTCATATTTTAATCAATTTTTTATTTAAATTTGTATCTTTTTATATGATTCCTGAAATTGATAATTCGGTTCCTGTTCCGCTTTGTTTGTTGGTTGGTTCGTTGGTTTTGCTGCCCTCTTTATTTGAAAAAATTTTAAAAAATTGAATATTTTCTTCCTGTTTTTCTGGATTCGTTTCTTGAATAAAAAGCAGGTTCAAAGTCCGACTGCGCCAATTATTTGTATAGTGGGGGAACTCACAATATATTTAATTAGTACTATTTCACCTTTTTTTTATAAATATTTATTTATTTTCTTTTTATTATTGCTCATATTGAGTGTATACAGTTTTGTCCAACTTTTTACCAGAAGGTGGAGTAGAAGTGGATCCCATGTCGAGATTTCGAGCCCCATATTAGAAAGAGCTGCCAGACATTCTCTCGTTGTATGGTGCAATTGCTTAACGGCCATTAACGTCGATGCACCGAATGGTTGGTCTAGCAGTCTCTGAACCGCTGTTGCCACTATTAGTCGTTTATTATCATATCGATCCTGTAGTAACTGCCAAGCGGCTATGTAATTGTCTGCAGTAACAGCAAGATGATTAATAAGCTTCGCTGCTTCACCAGTAACGTTGGTCTTTAGATAAAACATTTTGTGAGCGTCTGACATCTGTTGCTCATGAATAGTTTTCTTAAATAAGTCAGAAAACGATGTCCATTTCATATAATCACCTTCAAATTTAGAGAGAGTGATTGTGGGTAATGGTAGGGTAGATGGTCTAGCCATAGTCTCTGTGGATGAGAGGCGATTGTTGTTAGCCGTGGTAAGCTGGATGATCGCTAACTGAGCGGCTTGTTCGAGGTGGATGTATCTGCTTGTGTCATAACCGGCGAGGTCTGGATCGGAATATTTATCTAATACTTCATCATTAAGTAGTTCTAGCTGTTGCCATAGTTTGGTGATGGTGGCCTTTTTAACATCGTAATAAGGCCCATCCTGACCTGACTGCAACTGAAGGCCTTCTAGCTGTCTATCCAGAGCTGCCATCTTTCCTAGGGAGCGGCTGATTAAACCATCGTGGCCACTTGTAGGTTGAGGTTTCGTGGATGGGGGGTTGTTAATGATTTCGGACTGGTCGCCCCCTTTTGGCGGTGGATCAATAGGGTTTTTGGCGATTGCTCCCTTACCTTGATAAGTGTGCTCGCGTTCCATCAGCGCTATATATTTGGATGCCATTGACTGAATTTGACTATAGCGGTCTGCAGTGAAGTATTCATCTTCCATATCAATATCCTTTAGAGTCCGCAATTTGGTATCTGCCTCATCGAATTCTTTCCAAGCTGTAGTCAGCCGGGCCAATCGTTCCTTGTAGTACGCTGGCGTTTTGCGGCTAGCTGGGTCCTTGGTAAAGTTGCGGATGATGGTGGCGATACGCTCGCCGATCTCCTTCAGTTGGTGAAGAAGCTGCTCTGCGGTTTCCATATTGCTTTGTTGATGCCCTTTAGAGGTTAATTGAGAGTTGTGGTACGCTGCTTCTTGGTTGTGATGCAACGTTGTCTGTGATTAAGCGCGTGTAGTTTGTGGTTGGCCGCTGATATTTTGGGTTTAAATTGTTCGCTTGAAGGACTTTAGGTTTTCCTAAACCCGATGTCCTGTCACGGTCGCGAAAATGTTAAGCGCAGGCTCGTTTGCCTTGCTCAACTTTATCGAGATGTATAACTTGGTGCTTCACCAAGTTATTACTGTTCGTAAGGGTTTATTATCCTAGTAGTTCACCAGGATAATTCAAGCGATTATTTTCGGTTCAGTTGTTCAAGTGGTACACAAGAACAACGTAAACTGACTTGTCGGAAAAAATGAAATTCAGATGTTTGCTGGATGAATGACAATCGTGCAATCACAAATTTTATTAAAAACTTATGGTATTTAAAGAAGAAAATTACAAATACAAATAATAAAGAAATACAAATACAAATAGAAATACAATACAAAAAAAAGTAAAAAAATTTAATTTTTAGCAGGCTGGAAACCGTTCATTCTTCTGATGCACTAATTATTTTCCCACCGTTAGCAGAGAACAGATATTGGATTTCATAACTGTCTGGCTGGTGAATTAAATAAGCAAATTATTTTCTCATTGACAGTAAAGCCCAAACAGATATCAAATTTCTCCAACGTCTGACTAGTTATTTGATTTAGTACGTGTAAATAAAAATTTTGTTTTAATTTAGCTATGAATTATGCAAACGCGGTAATTCTCACGCCTAAATAAGAACGTAAAAAAGAGGTACGGATTTTGTTTAAGTATTACGTAATTCTATTGAGAGTTGTTTTTATTTTTGAATAAAGAATAAAAAAACTCAAAAGAATTAACAATATATATATATATATATATATATATATATGTGTGTGTGTGTGTGTTTTTCTTCCGACGGGGTTTGTTTGAATTTGGGACGATTTTCCGTCATCCCACGTCAAATTTGGTTTGTAACCAGACCGGTTTCGGCTTTGTGCCATCTTCAGTGTTCTCTTGAATACTAAATCGTTTTTCTTGCTGTACGTTGTCTTTTGTATGGTTCGTTTTTCTTTCTTTGACCCCTTTGTGTTTCTCTCTATCGTCCCTGTATGTCTATGAGTCTCATAATCATAGATTACTACCTGCATACAGATAATACACCTATTAAATAATCGCCGCGCTATAAAGGCAGGGAGCACAGACATGGTTATAGGGGAAAATGAGAGGAACAGGTAGCAGGTAGGGAGAGAGAGAAAGAGACTCATAGACATACAGGGACGAGAGAGAGAAACACAAAGGGGTCAAAGAAAGAAAAACGAACCATACAAAAGACAACGTACAGCAAGAAAAACGATTTAGTATTCAAGAGAACACTGAAGATGGCACAAAGCCGAAACCTGTCTGGTTACAAACCAAATTTGACGTGGGATGACGGAAAATCGTCCCAAATATATGTATGTATATTAGGGTGGTCCTTATTTTTCAACTTTGTTTTTTCGACCGTAACTCCCCCCTAAAATGTTTCATATAGTATAAAAATACGGTGTGCAAAAAATTATCACGATTGGGAAAGGCTATGACGTGGCGCATTGCTCTTGAAATTTGGTTCAAAAATAGTAAAAATAGAATTTTGTTGGTTGCAAAAAATATATATTTACTTGTATTAAAAAAATATATTTAAAAAATATATTTAATAGTACATATGCATATGCAGACATATTTCATAAGAAAATAAACGAAAATTAATAAAAAGATAGAAGAATGGTTTACTTTTGGAAAGCAGAGTTAATAAATAGAAGCAAAACATGAAACATACACTTATTCCTTGTAGCCACAGATCTGACAATGTTACAAGATTTCTGTCTGACAAGGGATAAATAAAAATGCTTTGTTTTTAGTTATTTATATGTTATTTTTTCAAAAGGGAATATTTGTGCACATTGAATTATTTGTATAGTGGTGGAACTCACAATATATTTAATTAGTACTATTTCACCTTTTTTTTATATAAATATTTATTTATTTTCTTTTTAAAATATATTTTTTATATTTTTTACAATTTTTTTAATGTTACTAATTTCAATGTTTTATATCAATTGAAAAATTCTGACTGACACAAATAATTATGTTTTCTTAAAATTTTCAATAAATACTTATATATGTATATGTAAAGTAGATTTATCAAATAATATAATAAAATGTACATATTTATGTATGTATATATGCTAATATATATAACTCCCCCACCCTTTGACAAGACATTACTCCTGGAATGTAGCATATATAAATACATAAAAAATAATTCATTACAAAAATATTAACAAAGTAACAAAGTTTTAAGTATACATTATATTTGAACATTTTTTAATTTTATAAATATATTAATATAAATGTTTTTTTAGTTTTAACATATTATTTTTTTTTTGTATTTATTATTTTAAATATATATATAAGTAGATAAATGGTTATAATATCAATGAACATATTTTATTTGAAAAAAAAAAAATTTTATCAAATTTATTTATTTCTTGGAATAGTTTCTTCCAGTTATTTTTCTATCAAAATGAATATTTGGTATTTCATTTTGATATTTAAAAGTTCTTTTGACAATCTGTCTATCTCTTTTACAACCATTTTCATCTAAAAAATGTGTATTATTTTTATTTTTTACTTGTTTTATTATATATTTTGGTTTTTGTTTTAAATTATTAAATCCAAGATTTTTAACAAATTCTCTTTCTCTATATTCGTGACAATCTTTTCTATTTTCATTCATTTTATTAATCCGTTTAACTTTTTTATCATGAACAACGTTATGTAATTTTTCCAAATTGATTTATCAAATTTATTATGTAATAAATCATTAGGTTTTACACATGTTATACTGTGTATAGTATCATTATAAAGTTCAATGCATTTATATACTATAGCTTTATCGTTTAAGTCTTGATCTTTTTGTTGTAGTTTAAATAATCTGATGTGTTCATTAAGTGTGAGATGGAATCGTTCAATGTCTGCATTTCCCGTGTGTGTATTTGGTGATGTGAAATGATAATCTACTTCTTCTGATCGTAAAAATTCTTTAATCAAAGCTGTATTAAATTCATTATCAGCTATAATTTTGTTTGGTTTTCCTAAAATTGCAAATCTTTCTCTAATTTTTTCAACAATACTTATTGAATTTTTATCACTTAAATAATGTATAGATACATGTTTTGTTAATTTATCTATACATGTTAGGAATGTTGTATTTTTATTTAAAAACCATATATCCATGTGAACTATTTCGTTTGATTGTAGAGGTGTTTCAGTTACACAAAATTTTGTTTTAATTGGATTTCTATCGTATTTGCACATATTACATAAAGTGCAGTTATTAATAAATTTATGAATTTCAGTTTTCAAATTTGGATAATAAATATTATTTTTTAACTCTAAGAAAGTTTCCTCAATACCTCTGTGATTTTTATCGTTATGAAATTTTTCTAAAATAGTTAAGAGATTTTCTCTATCTATTATATCTTTTAAAAATTTAGTACAGCGTACAAATTTCATATTCGGTAAGTTTGAAAAATATCGAATTAATGTTTGTTGTAAATTCTCGTAAATATCTAAATTATCGCAAAAAATTCCTATTGTTCCTTTTATTGGAAAGATTTTCTTTAAAAATTCTAATATCTTTTCTTCGAAATAATTTTTGTATTGTAATTGTGTGCCTTGTATTTTTATTGAATAATATTTGTTTCTCATATTTAAAAGAATTTTTTAAAGAAATTATTATTTGATTTTTATATAAGTTGATTGGTTTTTCAGATATAAATATATGATCATTTAAATTTTCAACTCCGCTATGTATTGTAGCTAAAGTAGAACTTGGATTTTGAATATCTTGTTCTAAAATATTCACATCTAAACGACTGAGATAATCTGCTACTTTATTAATTTTGCCTTTAATATATTCTATTTCAAAATTATATTCATTTAATTGAATTTTCCACCTTTGTAGTTTCATATTTGGTTCTTTTAAACCGTTTAGCCATATTAAAGGTCGATGATCAGTTTGGATTTTAAATTTTCTGCCGTATAAATATGGTCTAAAATATTTAATTGACCAAACAATTGCCAATAGTTCCTTTTCAATTGCACTATAATTTTGTTCATGTTTGTTTAAAGTTCGAGATGTATAAGAAATAGGATGACCATTTTGTGAAAGAACTGCTCCTAAGGCTCCGTTACTAGCATCTGTTGTTAAAACAAATAGTTTATCAAAATTGGGATATGCTAATACAGGATTAGTGCATACAATTGTTTTTAATTTATTAAAAGAATCAATATAGTTTTGATTTTCAAGATCAATTCTTGAATTCTTTTTTAAATATGAAATCATTGGAAGAGCTATTCTACTGTAATCTTTTATGAATTTACGGTAGAAACCCGTTAAACCTAAAAATGATTTGATTTCCTTTACTGTTTTCGGTAATGGTATCTTTTTAATGATTTTAATTTTTTCTGGATTTGGTTTTATTCCATCTATTGTAATAATATGTCCTAAATATTCAGATTCACGTTTAAAACAATTGCATTTATCAATTTGGACTTTCAGATTATATTCTGATAATCTCTTAAATATTTTCTTTAATGAATTGATATGTTCTTGAAGTGATGTGGAAAATATCAATATATCATCAAGATATACAACACAAATATTATTTATATAGTCATGTAATATTTCGTTCATCATTCTTTGGAAAGATGCAGGTGCATTCTTTAATCCGAAAGGCATACGTGTGAACTCATAATGTCCTGTTGGAGTGGAAAAGGCTGTTTTGTGCTTATCTTCCGGAGAAATTAAAATTTGGTGGAATCCTTTTGCTAAATCAAGTGTACTAAAATATTGTGAGTTTCCTAATTTTGAAAATAAGTCTTCCATATTAGGAATGGGAAATTTATCTTCAATTGTTACGTTATTTAATTTTCGGTAATCTACCACAACTCTCCATTTCTGTTTACCAGAATTATCAATCTTTTTTGGAACAATCCAAATTGGAGCATTGTATGGACTACATGATTTAGTTATAATGCCTGATTTAAGCATTTCATTCATTTGTTTTTCCACTTCTTCTCTATGAATTTCTGGAAAACGATACGCTCTACTATATACTGGAATATCATTTATAGTAGGTATTTTGTGTTTATATTTACTGACAGACGATAGATTTTCATTTTCAATATAAAATACAGAATTAAATTCTTTAATCAATTTTGTTAATTCAGTTATTTCTTCATTATTCAAATTATCTGTTTGTAATTTGTTTATAATGCATTCGATTCGCGGTTCATTAAAATTAATATCAATAGTTATGCTATTAAAATATGATATATCATTTTCATTATAATGCTCAACAGTTTCATTAAAAATTAGTGGTATTTTTGCATTATCAGTTATTAAAATGTTTTCTTTTAAATTAATTTTCGCACCTAATGGATTCAAAATATTACATCCTAATATACCATCAAAATCATTTAATATTTCTGTTTCTATCATTTCAAGTTTACAATTCGGTAAATTGAATTCTTTAAAGAATGGTATAGTAATTTTGGTCTTAGCAATAGTTTTAGAACAAATAGTGTTTAAAATTATAGGACGTTCTAGTTTTGTTTGAAATGACGAGTGAAATAAATCTTTTCTTATTAGAGAAGTACCTGAACCTGTATCTATAAGAAGTTTTAATGGAATTGATTGCGTTTTCACTACTATGCAGGGTAAATTTTTTCGGCTGTTAACTGAAAATTTGCTGTTTGAATATTATCAATATTTGAACAGTTCTATTTGAAGAATTTTGAGTATATCTACTATTATTACCACTAATTATATTTCTGTTTCCTATATTATTATTGTTACTATTATTGTAATTATTATTATTGTTGTTATCATAATTATTATAGTTACTACTATTATAATTATTAGTGTTGTTATAATTTTGTTCGGTGTTAAAGTGTCTATTGTTATTAAAATTTCTGTAATTATTAAAATTTCTGTTAGAAGATTCATAGCTGTAGTTTCTGTTATAATCTTCAGCATTATTAAAATTTCTTTTCGTAAAATTTTGGTTTCTATAACGTCGTTCTGAAAAATTGTCCATTTCTTTAAAATTTCTATGTTTGTTTTTATTAAAATTATTTCTATTTATGTTTCTAGAGGAAGATTGTTCTGAATATTGAGAATTATTTTTGTTTAAATTATTATTAAGGAAAAATTTATTTTTGGATGAGAAGGGTTGTAAATTGTCTGGTATATTACTATAAAAATAATCAGTATCAATAAGAATCTCTGTTGCTTGTAACATTGAAAAGGGATTCCTAGATTTTAAAATTAATTTAGGTTCATTTGGAAGTTTGTTAATAAAAATCTTTAAAATCATTTGCTCATTGTTTTTACAATTATACCACTGTGTATTATCAATACTAGTTTTTAAATTTAATTTTGTTTTGAGTGACTCTATATAATTAAAAAATTGACTTATACTATTTCTACATTCAGCTGTCTTAATTTTGTTAATTAAACTCTCTACACTGTCTGGTATATTAAAGTTAATTCTTAATATTACCTTGACTTCTTCCCATTTTGTTGGATTGTTGTTGTTGATTAATGAAATGTTGGCCGCACCCACAATTTTGTTACGTATTCTAAGATCAAAAAGTTCAATAGATGTAGCATCAACATGTTGACGAAGACCTTCAATATTTTTTATAAAAATTTCTAGCTCTTCTGGTTGTCCATCAAACTTTGGAATATCTCCCAGTAATTGGAAAGGGATTATTGTAATTGTTGTAGTCATATTTTAATCAATTTTTTATTTAAATTTGTATCTTTTTATATGATTCCTGAAATTGATAATTCGGTTCCTGTTCCGCTTTGTTTGTTGGTTGGTTCGTTGGTTTTGCTGCCCTCTTTATTTGAAAAAATTTTAAAAAATTGAATATTTTCTTCCTGTTTTTCTGGATTCGTTTCTTGAATAAAAAGCAGGTTCAAAGTCCGACTGCGCCAATTATTTGTATAGTGGTGGAACTCACAATATATTTAATTAATACTATTTCACCTTTTTTTTATAAATATTTATTTATTTTCTTTTTAAAATATATTTTTTATATTTTTTACAATTTTTTTAATGTTACTAATTTCAATGTTTTATATCAATTGAAAAATTCTGACTGACAAAAATAATTGTGTTTTCTTAAAATTTTCAATAAATACCTATATATGTATATGTAAAGTAGATTTTATCAAATAATATAATAAAATGTACATATTTATGTATGTATATATGCTAATATATATAACTATTGGGGTAGAGTTTCCGATAGTCCGCTACAATTTTCAATATCAATTGCTTTTCTTCTTCATTTTTGGACAAGACTAAATTAAAATCTTCCATTAGCTTAACTGCTCGTTCTGCCGAGTCATTCACAACATTCATATTTCGAACGATATTAAGGCCAACGTTAAAACTAGGTTCATTTGCCCACTCTTTTGGATTTTTTTTGTTAAAAATCCGTTGGAATACCAAACCTTTTAAACAAATTGCGTGATTTTTGGGATATAAAATATTCGACATCCTTATTAAGGTATTGGCTTATAGTGTGAGGAGTTACCATCAATTTTTTTTTATTTTGAAATCAGTAGGGTAATCCAGAGCCTGCACCATAAACTTTTTCGACTCATATGTAACTTCTGAATCAAAAAAAAAGACAATGCTGCTGCTTCTGGTGTGAAATACCACAAATGGTTACTTAATTTGCTTAGCGACGCTCGACTAATCTTCTCATCAACAATTTTATAAGCGTTTAAATCGTTTAGCAATCTTAAATCCTGGGCTTCTGCTGCAACTGGTGCTTGTATCCAGTTTTTTAAATATACCCTTACAACAAAGATGCAAATGTCTCGAATACTATTTATCTCCAATTGTGTCATTTTAAATTCGTTTCGAAATAAATATAATTTAAGGCAGTATATATCTTTTGACATCCAACGAGTGTGATGAAATGCTCCAGGCTTTTTAAAGGTAAATTCCGAAACTGTACCACAAAAAAAAAACTATACTTAATTGAAGAAGTTCTTTATAGTCATAACGTGGTTGCTTTATTTTAAGATTTTGAGCTGCAAATTTTATAATCTCGGATACACTCCCAACTGCATCGTTCACTTCATTATCTTCAACTCCACTAATAAAGTTAATCTTATCAATTTTGATCAAAGCGTCTCTAAATCTGCTGAATGTAAATAATTTAGTTGTTGCCGCAATATTTAAAGTTTAATTCCAATTAAATTCTGTGTCAATAAGGAAAAACTGCTTAAGTCCGATTTTTGGTTTTTCAGTAGAGCTATTTTAAACTGTAAAATTTAGTTTTATTGCTGATTAATAATTTGTGAATGAAGTCTTATGGTTTTAAAAAATAGTTTAGAATTTTTTCTAGCTCCTAGTTCTAAACACAAGTTGAGATAAGTTTTTCTTACATATCATATTGCACATTGAAATAAGATAAGCAAAAAGAATTTTTGCTATAACTTCCTGAAAAATCGAGTAAATTAATTGAAATTTTGCTGGATATTACTTCTAAATTGGGAAGTCCTAACGGTGTTATTAGCTCAATTTTAGCTTAAGTCGTCTTAAGCACTTATTCCTTTTTACCACAGAATTTTTATAATTCAATTCTTGTTACAAATTAAAATTAAATTATAACAGTAAAGTTATATGTACATTGTAAATTAAAAAAGTACAAAAACTTATATTTCTGTTAATTTTCCAACAGGGGTCACCTTGAGAGGCGATGCGCCACTTCTGCTCTTTATCTGATAATAATAATATTTGGCACACCTTATTTTTACGCAAAAACAAAAGTTTCTGGGGAGTTACCGTTTATAACTTAAAAAAATTTTTGTCTCATACCTCTAAAGACCACACTAATGTATATATATATATATATATATATATATATATATATATATATATATATATATATATATATATATATATGTATATGTATGTATATACATATATATATATATATATATATATATATATATATATATATATATATATATATATATGTATATATATATATATATATGTATATATATATATATATATATATATATATATATATATATATATATATATATATATATATATAAAGGATGTAAACGAAATTTTTTTGCAGCAAATGCGCCACTGGTGTTCGTTATATTTGACTACTTCCAGAATGTGTTTCAAATTATCGAAATTTTCACTAGTGTTGGTGCTATACGCAATCGGAGCAGAAGGCATTCTATTCGCATTGTGCAAAAGCACAACTATTAAGCTGATTAGTGAACTATCGATGAACAAACGCCAATCATCTTTTTTATAGGTTAACCCTATCGTCTCCATTAACTTTTCAATATCGTTGCAATAAGCGATTTTTTTGCATCATTCACACTGAAGAACTTTTCTAACTCTTTTTGGCGTTTTCGATATTCTGTTACTTTGGTCCCTTTCGCCAGCAAATTATTTCCTTTCGAAAATGAAGTCAGTAGTTCTGATTATTTCTGAATCAAACACAAATTTGCAAAAATTCCATACAATTGGTTTTGTGTCACTAGAATTGGTTGCTTTGATGTTTTACAGGATGCACCTTCATCAGGGTCGTATTCTGAGAAGAAATCCATGGATGTAGCAGCGGCGATTGTAGTACTGATATCTGTTTGAAGATAAATACTTCGGTACTGGAACGAATTCTGAGTGTGGTAATGGTAATTGGACACTTGGCACTGCTACATAAGTTTTATTATTTGCTTTCCTTCTATTCAAAGTTTTATGGTAGTTGATATATTCATACCAATTTTCTTTTTGATGCGGGCTGTTTTGTAACTACATCATTGGCATACCAAAAGGTATAGCCTTCTTCTTTCTACTTTTCCATTGCATAAGAGTTGAATAGCAATTAAAGCAAAATTTTTAAGGGGCAAAGTTTACGCCAGTGATAAACTCTTGCGAGAAATATTGTTTATAGGCTTAAAAAAAATCACTCACATAGCCACAATTTTCATCGCTTGTTATGAAACGTCCACTAACATTACAAAAATGGTCCATTTTACATTTTGGTTCCGACATTTTTAATACAATATACGTATCTTATACGATGCTTTTTTTGTTATTTTTATGAACTTAAATCAATCACAAAATGAAATAAGTTCCAAAAAAATTAATAGCGAAGTTTATTACAACCGAGCTAAAATTAAAAGACATCAGCTTCGGCTGAGTTCCGAGTCTTAACTGAATATTTATTATTGAAATTAGTTCGCTTGTACGAAATAAAAAAAATCGCTGCCTGTGCGGTGGTCGAAAACAAAACAGTTGTTTTGTTGATATAAAACACCTTTGAAGAAGAGGAAGACGAAGAAAAAGAGGAAGAAGGGCAAGACAGATTTAGAAAAATATCAATTAGTCGACGAGTTATAGCCAATATGCTAAAAATCGGCATTTCACTACAATGTTCGAAAGTCGATAAAAAAATTCGAACAACATAAACAAGCGCCGCGATACGAATCTTCTAATTTAGCCTCTATTTTCACCCCTCACTCTCAGAATAGACCTAACTTTGGCTAATTAGAATTTGTTCCACAGTGTAATAAAAATCGATACTCAATAATTTACAAGGAGGGAAACATAATTTACTCCAAAACACACCGCCGCAATAAAAATACAATCAAATATCTACAACATAAAGTAAAAGAATACCGTGGGGACACGATCTGAAGGGTAAGGTTATACATAAAGACAGACCGCACTATGCATAAATTAACACGAATCTTGATATTGCCTTTTGTATCAATTAATTACGATAGAATAACTGATTTGACGCACAAAAATTACGTTCTCGTAGAAACAGACCATTCATATTTATATGAAGATACATCATATTTATATAACATAGTTAACCTCACAAAGATACTGCAAAATTTATAAAATATCGAAGAAAGTCAGAAAGAACACATATTAAACAGAATCGCATCATTGAAGACACAATTAATACGTACCGTGCAAAAAGAGCACTAAAATTTCTAGGCTCAATGTTGAAATTCGTCACCGGTACACCAGACCATGATAAATTGATCGAAATAAAAACAGAACTTAATCAGTTGAAATAACGATAAGCCAAAAATAATAAAATCACGGTTTGAAAGAATTTTAGAAAAACTAGACCCCAAGGTTATTTCAGATGCTATGATAATTAACGAAATATATCGAGACCTTGAAACTATAACAAATACAATGAATTTTGTAAAAATTGGAAACTTTTATTCAGGAACACGGAATTTAAATGATATAAAAGATGTCATATCTAATGAGGCTTTTGACTTACTGTTTGTTTAACCAAGCTGTAATTAGAACTTATAAATATCCTTTATCGAAAAATATGTACAAACTATATAAAATATAGCCACTAGCATATCAGCATGGAAAATTAGTATTTGATAGTGATAGACCTGGTTATTTACCTATTTACCCAACGTGGGGTGTTTACACATTTATACCCAATTTCATACCCGGGTATTTACCTAATTTCGGGTAAATACTAATTTGAATAACAAACACTCGTTGTTACGTAGTGTAACAGAAATGTGGACATTTTCGAATTTATTTTGAACATATTTTGCTTCAGGATATTTTGTTTATAAATTTTTTCCAGCTTTTTGCCCAGGCAATGTGGTTTTGGCTACTGCAAACACAACAATCACTCCTATCGCCAATAAAATGTGAAATTTTTGTTCCAATGAAATTTTCATTCCCCATGAAGGGAAATTTGCTTTCGTGAATTTTATGGGAATGTTTGTTCCCGCTATCAATACGTAGTGAATGTAAAATGAGAAGAATGTATAAACAGGGAATAAGATTATATTTGTATGTATCATAAACTAAATAGACCCGACAACTTTGAAAACGTGCATAAAGTTTGTGTGAAAGGGATAGCTAATCTAGTTGTTTTTATATAGATATCTCTTCACACAAACTTTATGATTTATACAAAGTTTATGCAAAATATGATTCGGACCCTTTTTATACGTCAAAGTTGAGTAAAGTTGAGTATTCTGTGGTATGTATATGTATGTACATATAAGTACATTTAAAAAAGTATTTTGTTTTAGAAACGTAAATAAATGCAAATATTTATGTCTCAAATTAAATTAAAATTAAATAAAAGTATTTATTTAAAATCAATAAATAATTAAATTTACAATTCAAGTGAATAATTATTAATAAGAACCGCTTAGCAGCGTGCTTGTGGCCATATAATGTAATAAGTGGAAGCGAATTGGCAACAATAATGCTGAGGGAAATAGAAAGTTCCGAAAATTAATCTTGTGTGTCAGGTGCATAAAAAGAATTTAGTTTATTCATTCATCAAGATTTTCTCCCATAGTTTAGTGAAAGAAATTAAGCGCGAGTGTTTTAAGTTCTTAATTATATTTTAAATAATTAATTAATAATTAATTAATTAAAAAAGATACACGGGTATGTTCCAGGTTTCGACTCGGATTGAAAACGAAAATTTTTTTTAATCCCCATAATTTATAAATTGGTGTTCTGAATTCAGCATGTTTTTCCACATTCGAAGTTTATATTCGAAAAACAAAATTTAAATGTCAACGCCTACGGTTACGCAAAAATCGACGGCTATCGGCAAAAAAGTTGCAAAAAAATTAACAAATTACAAAAATAAAGCAATTTACAGAGTATGAATAAAGGATATTAAAATTTTTTCAATTAATTTTTTACGCGAATAAAAACAAAATTAATACTCTTAAAGAAACATAGAATGAAATATATATATATATATATATATATATATATATATATATATATATATATGTATATATATATATATATATATATATATATATATATCTATATATATATATATATATATATGTATATATATATATATATATATATATATATATATATATATATATATATATATATATATATATATGTATATATATATATATATATATATATATATATATATATATATATATATATGTATATATATATATATACAGTCGACTCCGCTTTACTGAAAACAGCCAAAACCCAATTTTCTTTTCAGTTATCCGATTTTTTCCCTAAAACGTAGTTCGGATTACTGAAATTTGTTACAGTTAAGCGTACTGCTTAAAATTTGTAAAACAATATTTTTTATATCAAATCTGTATATTTTTTTTTACGTCATAAAAATTTTATTAAAAAATTATTCATAAAAAAATATTCAATATTTTAATTATTTTTAAAACAAAAAATAAAAGTTTAAAATATAAATTAAAATAATTGAGTTTCACAATGCATTGAGAATTTACATTTGTATGCATGCTATTAAAAAAAAACATAAATTAATAAGAATTCAGTCTCAGAATGCAATGCATTAAATATGTATTTAACATAACAGTTAATAATCAAAATTATGCATTGCTTTTAAAATAACTTTGAATTTGACTTTGAGTCAAATTTTTTTTTAAAATTTTTATGCAATTGATTTCTAATAAATAAATTTGTCATTGTTTATTTTTTCACTAAAGCGAAGTAAGTTTCATACAAAACGTAGTTGTGGGCTTGCTTTTGGTTTTCAGTAATAGATATTTTCAGTAAAGCGATGTTTCGCTAAAGCGAAGTGAATAAGACTAGCTGTGTTTAAAATCAGTGCGGGGATTTGTATCGCTTTCAGTAATCCGATTTTTTTCAGTAAAGCGTGTTGCGCTAAAGCGGATTCGACTGTATATATATATATATATATATATATATATATATATATATATATATATATATATATATATATATATATATATATATAAATATATACATATATATCTATTTCAGCAATAATTATAATAATAGGATTGCATTTAGTTGTAAAATCGCAATGTAATAATCATGCAATACTTTGTTTTAACAACATATGGTGCCAAGACAACGTAGTCGATATGCCTATAGCCGGCTAACAGCCGCGCTGATATATAACGCAACTAGAAGAAGAAAAGAGAATAAAATTAATATGTAAAAAATTGTAAAATCAAAGCCAGATTGTGAGGTCTTTATATTTGTTGATGTGAATTGAAACTAACAAGAGCATGTTTCATGTTCAAAAGTTGTACGATGTAACGGTATATCAAAGCAAGCAGATCAACCAAAAGCAAATAATTTTATTTTCGTTCGTTGACTTTTTTGAGAGTATTGAATAATTTTATTTTCATTCTATGTTTCTTTAAGAGTATTAATTTTGTTTTTATTCGCGTAAAAAATTAATTGAAAAAATTTTAATATCCTTTTTTCATACTCTGTAAATTGCTTTATTTTTGTAATTTGTTAATTTTTTTGCAACTTTTTTGCCGATAGCCGTCGATTTTTGCGTAACCGTAGGCGTTGACATTTAAATTTTTTTTTCGAATATAAACTTCGAAAGTGGAAAAACATGCTGAATTCAGAACACCAATTTATAAATTATGGGGATTAAAAAAAATTTTCGTTTTCAATCCGAGTCGAAACCTGGAACATACCCGTGTATCTTTTTTAATTAATTAATTATTAATTAATTATTTAAAATATAATTAAGAACTTAAAACACTCGCGCTTAATTTCTTTCACTAAACTATGGGAGAAAATCTTGATGAATGAATAAACTAAATTCTTTTTATGCACCTGACACACAAGATTAATTTTCGGAACTTTCTATTTCCCTCAGCATTATTGTTGCCAATTCGCTTCCACTTATTACATTATATGGCCACAAGCACGCTGCTAAGCGGTTCTTATTAATAATTATTCACTTGAATTGTAAATTTAATTATTTATTGATTTTAAATAAATACTTTTATTTAATTTTAATTTAATTTGAGACATAAATATTTGCATTTATTTACGTTTCTAAAACAAAATACTTTTTTAAATGTACTTATATGTACATACATATACATACCACAGAATACTCAACTTTACTCAACTTTGACGTATAAAAAGGGTCCGAATCATATTTTGCATAAACTTTGTATAAATCATAAAGTTTGTGTGAAGAGATATCTATATAAAAACAACTAGATTAGCTATCCCTTTCACACAAACTTTATGCACGTTTTCAAAGTTGTCGGGTCTATTTAGTTTATGATACATACAATTATAATCTTATTCCCTGTTTATACATTCTTCTCATTTTACATTCACTACGTATTGATAGCGGGAACAAACATTCCCATAAAATTCACGAAAGCAAATTTCCCTTCATGGGGAATGAAAATTTCATTGGAACAAAAATTTCACATTTTATTGGCGATAGGAGTGATTGTTGTGTTTGCAGTAGCCAAAACCACATTGCCTGAGCAAAAACTGGAAAAAATTTATAAACAAAATATCCTGAAGCAAAATATGTTCAAAATAAATTCGAAAATGTCCACATTTCTGTTACACTACGTAACAACGAGTGTTTGTTATTCAAATTAGTATTTACCCGAAATTAGGTAAATACCCGGGTATGAAATTGGGTATAAATGTGTAAACACCCCACGTTGGGTAAATAGGTAAATAACCAGGTCCATCACTATCAAATACTAATTCTCCATGCTGATATGCTAGTGGCTATATTTTATATAGTTTGTACATATTTTTCGATAAAGGATATTTATAAGTTCTAATTACAGCTTGGTTAAACAAACAGTAGGTTAAAAGCCTCATTAGATATGATATCTTTTATATCATTTAAATTCCGTGTTCCTGAATAAAAGTTTCCAATTTTTACAAAATTCATTGTATTTGTTATAGTTTCAAGGTCTCGATATATTTCGTTAATTATCATAGCATCTGAAATAACCTTGGGGTCTAGTTTTTCTAAAATTCTTTCAAACCGTGATTTTATTATTTTTGGCTTATCGTTATTTCAACTGATTAAGTTCTGTTTTTATTTCGATCAATTTATCATGGTCTGGTGTACCGGTGACGAATTTCAACATTGAGCCTAGAAATTTTAGTGCTCTTTTTGCACGGTACGTATTAATTGTGTCTTCAATGATGCGATTCTGTTTAATATGTGTTCTTTCTGACTTTCTTCGATATTTTATAAATTTTGCAGTATCTTTGTGAGGTTAACTATGTTATATAAATATGATGTATCTTCATATAAATATGAATGGTCTGTTTCTACGAGAACGTAATTTTTGTGCGTCAAATCAGTTATTCTATCGTAATTAATTGATACAAAAGGCAATATCAAGATTCGTGTTAATTTATGCATAGTGCGGTCTGTCTTTATGTATAACCTTACCCTTCACTATTAAGATCGTGTCCCCACGGTATTCTTTTACTTTCTGTTGTAGATATTTGATTGTATTTTTATTGCGGCGGTGTGTTTTGGAGTAAATTATGTTTCCCTCCTTGTAAATTATTGAGTATCGATTTTTATTACACTGTGGAACAAATTCTAATTAGAGTGAGGGGTGAAAATAGAGGCTAAATTAGAAGATTCGTATCGCGGCGCTTGTTTATGTTGTTCGAATTTTTTTTATCGACTTTCGAACGTTGTAGTGAAATGCCGATTTTTAGCATATTGGCTATAACTCGTCGACTAATTGATATTTTTCTAAATCTGTCTTGCCCTTCTTCCTCTTTTTCTTCGTCTTCCTCTTCTTCAAAGGTGTTTTATATCAACAAAACAACTGTTTTGTTTTCGACCACCGCACAGGCAGCGATTTTTTTTATTTCGTACAAGCGAACTAATTTCAATAATAAATATTCAGTTAAGACTCGGAACTCAGCCGAAGCTGATGTCTTTTAATTTTCGCTCGGTCGTAATAAAATTCGCTATTAATTTTTTTGGAACTTATTTCATTTTGTGATTGATTTAAGTTAAGTGCGTCGGTTTCATAAAAATAACAAAAAAAAGCATCGTATAAGATACGTATATTGTATTAAAAATGTCGGAACCAAAATGTAAAATGGACCATTTTTGTAATGTTAGTGGACGTTTCATAACAAGCGATGAAAATTGTGGCTATGTGAGTGATTTTTTTTAAGCCTATAAACAATATTTCTCGCAAGAGTTTATCACTGGCGTAAACTTTGCCCCTTAAAAATTTTGCTTTAATTGCTATTCAACTCTTATGCAATGGAAAAGTAGAAAGAAGAAGGCTATACCTTTTGGTATGCCAATGATGTAGTTACAAAACAGCCCGCATCAAAAAGAAAATTGGTATGAATATATCAACTACCATAAAACTTTGAATAGAAGGAAAGCAAATAATAAAACTTATGTAGCAGTGCCAAGTGTCCAATTACCATTACCACACTCAGAATTCGTTCCAGTACCGAAGTATTTATCTTCAAACAGATATCAGTACTACAATCGCCGCTGCTACATCCATGGATTTCTTCTCAGAATACGACCCTGATGAAGGTGCATCCTGTAAAACATCAAAGCAACCAATTCTAGTGACACAAAACCAATTGTATGGAATTTTTGCAAATTTGTGTTTGATTCAGAAATAATCAGAACTACTGACTTCATTTTCGAAAGGAAATAATTTGCTGGCGAAAGGGACCAAAGTAACAGAATATCGAAAACGCCAAAAAGAGTTAGAAAAGTTCTTCAGTGTGAATGATGCAAAAAAAAATCGCTTATTGCAACGATATTGAAAAGTTAATGGAGACGATAGGGTTAACCTATAAAAAAGATGATTGGCGTTTGTTCATCGATAGTTCACTAATCAGCTTAAAAGTTGTGCTTTTGCACAATGCGAATAGCATGCCTTCTGCTCCGATTGCGTATAGCACCAACACTAGTGAAAATTTCGATAATTTGAAACACATTCTGGAAGTAGTCAAATATAATGAACACCAGTGGCGCATTTGCTGCAACCTCAAAATAGAGTCATTGATTACAGGATTAACAACATTTGGGCGTCCAAAATATCCGTGTTTTTTGTGTGATTGGGATTCACGATACGGAAAAGGTATTAAAGGAAGAACCCAGTACAAAGAGCATAACTGGAATAGTCGCATTGGATGGAAATGGCCTAAAGATAATAGGCTATACGAAAGTCTTGTTCCTGAAATGAAAAATTTTTTGCCGTTGCTCCACATTAAACTTATATATATATATATATATATATATATATATATATATATATATATATATATATATATGTATATATATATATATATATATATATGTATATATATATATATATATATATATATATGTATATATATATATATATATATATATATACATATATATATATATATATATATATATATATATATATATATATATATATATATATATATTCCTCTTAACTCCTATAAGGAGCATAGGGCCATACATTAAACTTGGTATTGCTAAAATTTGTTGGAATGTATCGCAAAAATACCAGCAGTATTCAACCGCTTAAAAGACATTTTCCCAATTCTAAGTAACGCCAAAAGTCAGCAAGAGGTTGTTAATGGTCCCGACATACGGAAACTAATGAGTCATCAAAATGTTTACCAAGTTCTGACAGACCGAGAATTACATGCATGGCTCGCATTGAAAGCAGTCATTAAAGGACTTTTGGGTAAAGAACGCAAAGACAACTACAGGCAATCTGTTGTAAACATGTTGGCAGCTTTCGATGAAATTGGGTTTAATACATACATATGTCGTACAAAATTTATCTCTTGCGTCAGCATTTTGATCAACTGGCTCAACAGTTGCCAACTGAATCTGATCAGCAAATTAACACCAAACTGCGCTTCCATTTGAAATAAGGTAACTATAGATTTTTCTAATGTCTTTGTCAGAGTGCAAAATTTAAACATGTTAACGATTGAAAACTATTTTCGTTTCAGATACAGAGGAAAGAAATCTCCACATTCAATACTCGCTGAAATTTGTTGGTGGTATAAAAACACCTTTGAAGAAGAAGAAGACGAGGAAGAAGGGGAAGACAAAGGAGAAACTGATACCACGTTTATACGCACGTCTTATTTGCAAATAGAACTATTTGCAAATAACTAATTCACGGAAGCAGAGAACGCCAAAAAGCGGAATCTCTTCACGCGTAAGAGGAAGCTAGACGTAACTAAGGAAAAAGTGCCGCCATCTTACGCTAAAGTAGCCAGGAGGCTATATAGGGACAATCTCCGCTACGCGGTCATTGACACCTCACGTCCGACTGGCAAAATACAAGAAAATCAACAGCAAGTGGTTGAGGATCTGGTAAATAACGCGATAATGGAATACGTTATGGCAACCGATAACGGATCTCCAATAAAAATAAACAGCTGCGAGTTTCAAAGGGGCATGCTGTTGCTAACATTAGCATCGCAGACCTGCGCAGCTACCCTAAAGGAGTTGGTGGAAGGGAGAAATATACCAACTCTAACCAAGGCAACCTTCTACATCAAAGGATGGGGATGCAAATTCACATCCGACCGTGTTTTGGAGGTTATTTGTAAACAAAACAAAGAACTGGCGGTAGAGAAATGGGAGGTGTTCCACAGAGAGGAGGACCAAAATGGAACTCTCTTTGTGGTGGGCATCGACCAAGGATCTATTTCCAGCCTTTCCAAATCTGAAGGGAAGGTGTTCTTTGTTTCAAAAGCTGTCTATTTGAAAATAGGCAAGTCCTGCATCGGCAGCCAGGGGAAAACCAACCCCACCAATGATAGGACAAACACAGCACAGGCTGCATCTAGCCAAAATCAGGCGGGTGTCTCGGAGGTCCAGACGGCCAAGGAGGAGTTGGAGCACAAAATCACCAACTCCCAAGAGGACCGCCTATTATAAGGATGATGTGGGAGGTCATCCAAATTAACCTCCACCGGAGCGAGACGGCAACTCACGCTTTGATGGAGAAAATTAACAAAGGTAAGATACATGTGGCATTAATACAAGAACCCTGGACGACAAAAAACAGGGTTAATGGATTAAACCATGCTAAAACAGGGAATCGTCCGAGGACCTCTATTCTTAGTCACAAAAATTTATGCTTTCTTTTATCCACAGAGTTGTCAACAGCAGACGCAACAGTACTGAAGCAGGGAAATGGAAACATATGCCTAGCATCAGTATACTTGCCGTATGATGCACCGACACTACCACCAACGGCGGAATTACAACACTTGGTTGAAGATTGCAGAATAAAAGGTAGGAAAGTACTAATCGGATGCGATACTAATTCGCATCATATTGCATGGGGTAGTATTAACATTAATAAAAGGGGACAGGCTCTTTTAGAATTTCTGAATACTAACGATCTATTAACTGTTAATACTGGTAATACGCCTACCTTTATTAATAGAATTAGAGCAGAGGTATTAGATATAACCATTTGTTCTGAAAACGTAATCGATGAAATTGCTGAATGGAGGGTTCTGAACGAGCACTCATTCTCAGATCATCGTTATATTATGTTTAAAATTGCAAGGCAACCGCCAGAACCTATAACCTTTCGAAACAGGGCTAGAACTGATTGGGCAAAATTCGAAAGGTCACTTGATTCTCATTTAGGGCAGGTTTCTTTCAATCGCCTAGAAAGAGAGGACATAGACAGTAAAGTCAAAATCATTACGGACGCTTTAGTTGAGTCGTTTGAAGAGAGTTGCCCACTTCGGGAAAAAAAATCCCCATACGAGAAACCCTGGATGACAGGGGAGATTCGGGCAATGGGGAAGGAAGTCCGCCGACTCTATAATAGAGCGAAACGTAAAAGATTACCAGTATATTGGGAGGATTATCGTGATAAACTCCGAAATTACAACAAGAGAATAAGAACAGCTAAACGTACATCCTGGAGGCTTTTCTGTGAACAGGTGGACAGTGTAAGCGATGTTTCTAAAATTAAAAAATTTTTGTCAAAAGCCCACATCCAGGCTGAATCATTAGTGGATGAAACGGGCAAGACAATTGAAAATGTGGAGGAAACCATTAAACTCCTCAGGGATACACATTTTCCATGCATCCCAGCCGTACTTTCGGCTATGCTGGACGATGAGAGAAGTGGTGAACATGAGGTGCCTATTATCAGCGATAGGATGGTTATGAAAGCGATAAAAAGCTTTTCTCCGTTTAAGGCTGCGGGTCCGGATGGTATCTTTCCGGCGCTCCTGCAGAAAGGGATGAATTTAGTTTCGACACATCTTGCAGGAATTTATAATGCATGCCTAACACACGCATATATTCCAGTAGGCTGGCAGGAAGCGAGGGTAGTGTTTATCCCCAAACCTGGCAAGCCAAATTATTTTTCACCAAAGGCTTATAGACCAATAAGCCTAACTTCCTTCTTGCTGAAAACCATGGAGAGGATAATCGACGACATGGTTAAAGGCAGGATCGTAGGCCATATGCTGAGGTTCAAGCAACACGCATACGTCAAAGGTAGATCAGGGGACACTGCATTGCATAATGTGGTATACTTTATAGAAAGGTCTCTCAATGAAAAAATGTACACTCTCGCGGTTTGCATTGACATTGAGGGGGCTTTCAACAACGTGCATACCGACACATTTATCCATTCTCTGGACCAGTTTAATGTCAACCGGGCGATACGCGACTGGATTGGCAGTATGCTAAGGAACAGATGGATTAATTGTGAGGCGCACAATATAAGTATAAGAAAAAGGGTGCAATGTGGAACTCCACAAGGGGGGATTTTATGACCCCTTCTATGGACCACAACAATATATACCCTTATTAGGACTCTGACCGATGAGGGATTCGAGACAGTCTGCTATGCAGATGACGTCATGATACTTCTGAAGGGAAGGGATCCAAATCATTTGTGCAGGAAGGCCGAGGAGGCATTAACCCTGGCACACAACTGGGCTCAACCAAGAGGGTTGAACGTTAACCCAGAAAAAACTGAAATTGGCCTATTTACAAGAAAGACGAAGATAGCTCCATATGATGAGCCGCGCTTTCTTGAAAGGACAATAAATATTTCCGACAGGGTGAAGTATCTAGGAGTCATTCTTGATCGGAAATTAAAATGGAAAGACCACATAAACGAAAGAGTCAAAAAGGCTCATATATGTTTGTCAATCTGTAAACGGGCCATAGGCACAAGATGGGGGCTGAATCCAGAGATGACACACTGGCTTTATAGTAGCGTCATCAGGCCGATTATGACCTATGCTTCTATAGTGTGGTGGACGTCGATGGAATATAAATGCAACATCAAAGCTATACAGAAAGTTCAGAGAACCTGCTGTCTTGGTATAAGTGGGGCCTTCCGAACGACATCAACAGGGGCGATGGAAACAATATTATCTATCCAGCCAATCGAAATTCGTATAAAATACGAAGCGGCTCTTGCAGCAAACTGACTAAAGGTGATGGGTGAGTGGATCGATCAGGAACACGAAGCGTATCATCAACGAATCCTTACGGCCATAGGAGAGTCCATACCGGAAAATATCGCAAATGACCGCATACCGGAGACTAGACTAGAGGCCAACTGCGGAAAATTGATCCAGGACATCCATTCCTGGTTGACCGACCCTTGGAACCAGATCCCCATGGGGCTTCATTGTTACACGGATGGATCAAGGCCTATGGGGAGATCCAGACGAGAGAAGAACGAGGGAGCTGCTAAAACTTAGCAAGCTCGAACTAAGTAGAATAATGGGAGTTGTCACAGGGCACTCTCAACTACTGGCACATCTTAAACGCGTCGGAATAGCGGGAGGAGATGAATGTAGAGAATGTGGGGAGGAGAGCGAAACATTGGAACACTATTTGTGCCAATGCCCCGCCTTCTCACAAATAAGATCCCGATATCTTGGGGGTTACATCTTACCGGACATAAGCCGAGGAAATTAAGGAACTTTTTTTAGTGACACGGAGTTTCTCTAGACCTTTGGGTCAATATGTTATGGTTAAATCCAAAGGAGCGCACAACAAGCCTTCATTGGCTTAGGTGTATGTCGTATGATATGGGCTGACATACTCCTCCAATCAACCTAACCTAACCTAACCTAGCAATGCAATTAATACAAAAAAGAAAAAATTTATTGCACAAATATCTCAACAAAATGCACCAAAAGTTTTTGATAGATTGTAGTGGCAACGTCGTTATTCAAGACTTGTTAAGTGAGTTAGTTACCATAAAAAACTTATACGGCAACATTTTTCTTTTTTATTTGCAAATAAGACGTGCATATAAACGTAGTATGAGAAGCATATTATACATACAAATGTACATATGTATGTACGTAGATCAAAGAGAAAGCATAAAAGACTTAGTTTTGTGGAAAATATTTTTAAAAAGCATGAAAAACATAAAATTTCCAACATTTTGCTTCAAAAGCACCACACAACGTTTTCTAAATCAATTTTTTTTAAATTTTAATTATTGAACATGTCTCTAGCAATAATTTGGCTCTTACATATTTAAAAAGTATTAATTAGTCGACGAGTTATAGCCAAAAAACCATATAAACAATATGCTGTAGATCGGCATTTGACTGCAAAGTTCGAAGGTCGATAAAAAAAATTCGAACTAACATAAGCAAACGCCGCGGTACGGGTCTCCTAATTTAGCCTCTATTTTCACCCCTCACTCTCAGAATCGACCTATCTTGAATTTGTTCCACAGAGTTATGGTAGTTAGTTGTTTCTCCTATTTGTCTTCAAGCTTTTCTTTAATAAATAAAACAACAAAACTAAAAACAACAAAACTAAAATCAAACAAACAATAAATATATGTATATAGAACTGATATAACAAAAAAAAAATAAACAGTACCAATAATAATAAACCAAAAAAAAAAAAAACAACACAACAGCGAACATTGCTCAGAGAGAGCTGTGCTGGCACTCTAGACAAGTGTTGGTACTTCGGGCCAAAATGACCAGATCAGGGCTTTTATGTCCCCGTTCGAGAGTGTCATTGTGTACTTCCATCCTAAGCCCCTTAATACATTAATTTTGTTTTACTGGTGCCACTGTGTTGGTTGTTGCCTGACTGTTGGGTGATGAAGGTATAACACTGATCACTGGATAGTCGTCAAGCAGCAACTAACACTTCTGGTACTCGAAATACAAGATTAATAAATAGATGGATATTACATTTGATCTTTTCCGCGTTTATTATGACGGGAAAGTTTAGAATAGATTTCTGCAACATACGAGGATTAAGAGCGAATTTTTTTTCCGTTTATGCTCATGTTTGTCTCCATCGACCGGATGTTTTCGCCTTATGTGAGACTCAGGTGTCTGAAAATGCTGATCCACAGGATTTTCACCTACCTGGGTATCACCTCCTATCCCTTTTTAATCTTCACAGGGGTCTTGTGGTTTATATACGCAATAATGTTGTGTACCAGTGCCAGCAATCCCTAGGCTCATTTGATCCAGAATTCAACTGTCTCTGGGTTAAATTCATGATCAGGTCACATATTTTGCACTTCGGATTTCTTTACAGAAGCCCAAACACAGAAAGGGAAAAAACTATATATAACTTCGACGCCCTATCTGACTCCATATCAAAGATCCTCGAGAGTTGTCCGAACAGTGAAATCGTTGTTGCTGGTGATTTTAATGTTCACAACATATCGTGGCTTCGCCATTCAGGTCAAACAACTCCAGAAGGCCGTTATGTTGAGTTGTTCGCCGCGCACAACCACCTCGTGCAATTAGTTAATGAACCAACACATATCTCATGTGTTGAAGGGCACCAAAACAATACTCTCGATCTTTTCCTCACTTCGCACCCTCAAAAGTATGAAGTAAGCGTAAATGCACCTCTCGGCAACTCGGATCATTGTACCATATCTGCCTCCTTTTCGTTCTCAGCAATTCATAACGCCTCACGACCGGCTACATGTGGCATTAATACAAGAACCCTGGACGACAAAAAACAGGGTTAATGGATTAAACCATGCTAAAACAGGGAATCGTCCGAGGACCTCTATTCTTAGTCACAAAAATTTATGCTTTCTTTTATCCACAGAGTTGTCAACAGCAGACGCAACAGTACTGAAGCAGGGAAATGGAAACATATGCCTAGCATCAGTATACTTGCCGTATGATGCACCGACACTACCACCAACGGCGGAATTACAACACTTGGTTGAAGATTGCAGAATAAAAGGTAGGAAAGTACTAATCGGATGCGATACTAATTCGCATCATATTGCATGGGGTAGTATTAACATTAATAAAAGGGGACAGGCTCTTTTAGAATTTCTGAATACTAACGATCTATTAACTGTTAATACTGGTAATACGCCTACCTTTATTAATAGAATTAGAGCAGAGGTATTAGATATAACCATTTGTTCTGAAAACGTAATCGATGAAATTGCTGAATGGAGGGTTCTGAACGAGCACTCATTCTCAGATCATCGTTATATTATGTTTAAAATTGCAAGGCAACCGCCAGAACCTATAACCTTTCGAAACAGGGCTAGAACTGATTGGGCAAAATTCGAAAGGTCACTTGATTCTCATTTAGGGCAGGTTTCTTTCAATCGCCTAGAAAGAGAGGACATAGACAGTAAAGTCAAAATCATTACGGACGCTTTAGTTGAGTCGTTTGAAGAGAGTTGCCCACTTCGGGAAAAAAAATCCCCATACGAGAAACCCTGGATGACAGGGGAGATTCGGGCAATGGGGAAGGAAGTCCGCCGACTCTATAATAGAGCGAAACGTAAAAGATTACCAGTATATTGGGAGGATTATCGTGATAAACTCCGAAATTACAACAAGAGAATAAGAACAGCTAAACGTACATCCTGGAGGCTTTTCTGTGAACAGGTGGACAGTGTAAGCGATGTTTCTAAAATTAAAAAATTTTTGTCAAAAGCCCACATCCAGGCTGAATCATTAGTGGATGAAACGGGCAAGACAATTGAAAATGTGGAGGAAACCATTAAACTCCTCAGGGATACACATTTTCCATGCATCCCAGCCGTACTTTCGGCTATGCTGGACGATGAGAGAAGTGGTGAACATGAGGTGCCTATTATCAGCGATAGGATGGTTATGAAAGCGATAAAAAGCTTTTCTCCGTTTAAGGCTGCGGGTCCGGATGGTATCTTTCCGGCGCTCCTGCAGAAAGGGATGAATTTAGTTTCGACACATCTTGCAGGAATTTATAATGCATGCCTAACACACGCATATATTCCAGTAGGCTGGCAGGAAGCGAGGGTAGTGTTTATCCCCAAACCTGGCAAGCCAAATTATTTTTCACCAAAGGCTTATAGACCAATAAGCCTAACTTCCTTCTTGCTGAAAACCATGGAGAGGATAATCGACGACATGGTTAAAGGCAGGATCGTAGGCCATATGCTGAGGTTCAAGCAACACGCATACGTCAAAGGTAGATCAGGGGACACTGCATTGCATAATGTGGTATACTTTATAGAAAGGTCTCTCAATGAAAAAATGTACACTCTCGCGGTTTGCATTGACATTGAGGGGGCTTTCAACAACGTGCATACCGACACATTTATCCATTCTCTGGACCAGTTTAATGTCAACCGGGCGATACGCGACTGGATTGGCAGTATGCTAAGGAACAGATGGATTAATTGTGAGGCGCACAATATAAGTATAAGAAAAAGGGTGCAATGTGGAACTCCACAAGGGGGGATTTTATGACCCCTTCTATGGACCACAACAATATATACCCTTATTAGGACTCTGACCGATGAGGGATTCGAGACAGTCTGCTATGCAGATGACGTCATGATACTTCTGAAGGGAAGGGATCCAAATCATTTGTGCAGGAAGGCCGAGGAGGCATTAACCCTGGCACACAACTGGGCTCAACCAAGAGGGTTGAACGTTAACCCAGAAAAAACTGAAATTGGCCTATTTACAAGAAAGACGAAGATAGCTCCATATGATGAGCCGCGCTTTCTTGAAAGGACAATAAATATTTCCGACAGGGTGAAGTATCTAGGAGTCATTCTTGATCGGAAATTAAAATGGAAAGACCACATAAACGAAAGAGTCAAAAAGGCTCATATATGTTTGTCAATCTGTAAACGGGCCATAGGCACAAGATGGGGGCTGAATCCAGAGATGACACACTGGCTTTATAGTAGCGTCATCAGGCCGATTATGACCTATGCTTCTATAGTGTGGTGGACGTCGATGGAATATAAATGCAACATCAAAGCTATACAGAAAGTTCAGAGAACCTGCTGTCTTGGTATAAGAAGGGCCTTCCGAACGACATCAACAGGGGCGATGGAAACAATATTATCTATCCAGCCAATCGAAATTCGTATAAAATACGAAGCGGCTCTTGCAGCAAACTGACTAAAGGTGATGGGTGAGTGGATCGATCAGGAACACGAAGCGTATCATCAACGAATCCTTACGGCCATAGGAGAGTCCATACCGGAAAATATCGCAAATGACCGCATACCGGAGACTAGACTAGAGGCCAACTGCGGAAAATTGATCCAGGACATCCATTCCTGGTTGACCGACCCTTGGAACCAGATCCCCATGGGGCTTCATTGTTACACGGATGGATCAAGGCCTATGGGGAGATCCAGACGAGAGAAGAACGAGGGAGCTGCTAAAACTTAGCAAGCTCGAACTAAGTAGAATAATGGGAGTTGTCACAGGGCACTCTCAACTACTGGCACATCTTAAACGCGTCGGAATAGCGGGAGGAGATGAATGTAGAGAATGTGGGGAGGAGAGCGAAACATTGGAACACTATTTGTGCCAATGCCCCGCCTTCTCACAAATAAGATCCCGATATCTTGGGGGTTACATCTTACCGGACATAAGCCGAGGAAATTAAGGAACTTTTTTTAGTGACACGGAGTTTCTCTAGACCTTTGGGTCAATATGTTATGGTTAAATCCAAAGGAGCGCACAACAAGCCTTCATTGGCTTAGGTGTATGTCGTATGATATGGGCTGACATACTCCTCCAATCAACCTAACCTAACCTAACCTAGCAATGCAATTAATACAAAAAAGAAAAAATTTATTGCACAAATATCTCAACAAAATGCACCAAAAGTTTTTGATAGATTGTAGTGGCAACGTCGTTATTCAAGACTTGTTAAGTGAGTTAGTTACCATAAAAAACTTATACGGCAACATTTTTCTTTTTTATTTGCAAATAAGACGTGCATATAAACGTAGTATGAGAAGCATATTATACATACAAATGTACATATGTATGTACGTAGATCAAAGAGAAAGCATAAAAGACTTAGTTTTGTGGAAAATATTTTTAAAAAGCATGAAAAACATAAAATTTCCAACATTTTGCTTCAAAAGCACCACACAACGTTTTCTAAATCAATTTTTTTTAAATTTTAATTATTGAACATGTCTCTAGCAATAATTTGGCTCTTACATATTTAAAAAGTATTAATTAGTCGACGAGTTATAGCCAAAAAACCATATAAACAATATGCTGTAGATCGGCATTTGACTGCAAAGTTCGAAGGTCGATAAAAAAAAATTCGAACTAACATAAGCAAACGCCGCGGTACGGGTCTCCTAATTTAGCCTCTATTTTCACCCCTCACTCTCAGAATCGACCTATCTTGAATTTGTTCCACAGAGTTATGGTAGTTAGTTGTTTCTCCTATTTGTCTTCAAGCTTTTCTTTAATAAATAAAACAACAAAACTAAAAACAACAAAACTAAAATCAAACAAACAATAAATATATGTATATAGAACTGATATAACAAAAAAAAATAAACAGTACCAATAATAATAAACCAAAAAAAAAAAAAACAACACAACAGCGAACATTGCTCAGAGAGAGCTGTGCTGGCACTCTAGACAAGTGTTGGTACTTCGGGCCAAAATGACCAGATCAGGGCTTTTATGTCCCCGTTCGAGAGTGTCATTGTGTACTTCCATCCTAAGCCCCTTAATACATTAATTTTGTTTTACTGGTGCCACTGTGTTGGTTGTTGCCTGACTGTTGGGTGATGAAGGTATAACACTGATCACTGGATAGTCGTCAAGCAGCAACTAACACTTCTGGTACTCGAAATACAAGATTAATAAATAGATGGATATTACATTTGATCTTTTCCGCGTTTATTATGACGGGAAAGTTTAGAATAGATTTCTGCAACATACGAGGATTAAGAGCGAATTTTTTTTCCGTTTATGCTCATGTTTGTCTCAATCGACCGGATGTTTTCGCCTTATGTGAGACTCAGGTGTCTGAAAATGCTGATCCACAGGATTTTCACCTACCTGGGTATCACCTCCTATCCCTTTTTAATCTTCACAGGGGTCTTGTGGTTTATATACGCAATAATGTTGTGTACCAGTGCCAGCAATCCCTAGGCTCATTTGATCCAGAATTCAACTGTCTCTGGGTTAAATTCATGATCAGGTCACATATTTTGCACTTCGGATTTCTTTACAGAAGCCCAAACACAGAAAGGGAAAAAACTATATATAACTTCGACGCCCTATCTGACTCCATATCAAAGATCCTCGAGAGTTGTCCGAACAGTGAAATCGTTGTTGCTGGTGATTTTAATGTTCACAACATATCGTGGCTTCGCCATTCAGGTCAAACAACTCCAGAAGGCCGTTATGTTGAGTTGTTCGCCGCGCACAACCACCTCGTGCAATTAGTTAATGAACCAACACATATCTCATGTGTTGAAGGGCACCAAAACAATACTCTCGATCTTTTCCTCACTTCGCACCCTCAAAAGTATGAAGTAAGCGTAAATGCACCTCTCGGCAACTCGGATCATTGTACCATATCTGCCTCCTTTTCGTTCTCAGCAATTCATAACGCCTCACGACCGGCTACGAGACGATTAAAATATATCTACGAAAAGGCTAATTGGGCAGAGCTCAACAATTTCTTTCGGCATTTCAATTGGAAACTATGCTTCCAAGACAGTGACGTAAATGCCATGGCAAAAATGGTAGAAAATATAATTTTGCTAGGAATGAAAGCTTTCATTCCAAAAAAGCAAATAGTGATTAAACAGAGATCCAAATCTTGGTTTAATCAGACGTGCAAAGATGCAGTCAGATCCAGAGAGGAAGCTTTCAATATCTGGCGTAAAAATAAGAATCCAGATACTGACTCGCTGCGCAAAAAGGCGAGATCTTCGTGTGCCAGAGTACTAAGACGCGAAAAAGCTCACTACGAGCAGCGCCTTCGTGCTTTAGCTCTTGCTGCTAGGGGCAGCAAGAGCTTCTGGTCATTCGTTAAAAGAATCAAGGATAATGCTAGTTCTACAATTCCAACTCTTTTAAAGGATGACCAAATATTCACTGACCCGGTTGATAAAGCTAACCTACTGGCCGAATTATTTGCAAGTAACTCCAACTTGCCGGAAAGCAATCAACCACTGCCCGACCTCGAAAGAGTATCTGTAACTATGCCAAAAATATTCTTTCGAGCACGTGCAGTTAAAAAGGTATTGGCTGAGCTCAATGTAAATAAATCTGCTGGACCGGATGGAATCCCAGCACTGGTCTTGAAGCAGTGCTGTTCGACGCTAGCTCGTCCGTTAGCAAACCTTTTCAGTACATTGTACCATGCTGGAGAATTTCCATTGTGCTGGAAGGTTGCTAATGTAACGCCAATCCCCAAAAAAGGAGAGGCTAGTAACGCTGAAAATTACCGCCCAATAGCGATATGTTCCGCACTTTCCAAAGTGATGGAAAGTATGATTAACTTTCATCTTGTGAGGTATTTAGAGTCCAACAATTTACTAAATGACCGACAGTATGGTTTTCGTAGGGGACGCTCTACTGGTGACCTACTAGCACTCCTCTCGGAGAAATGGTGTCATTCCATTCACCATTTTGGCGAAAGTAAGGTGGTGGCTCTGGATATCTCCAAGGCGTTTGACAGAGTCTGGCATGGGGCACTTCTGGCAAAACTAATTGCTTTTGGTGTTGGTAATGGCCTCACTCGGTTTATATCGAGCTTCCTCAGTGATCGCACTATACGAGTTGTTATAGATGGGATCACATCAGACGAGTTCAAGATAAATTCAGGGGTACCACAAGGCTCCGTTCTCTCTCCTACCCTGTTTCTCATTTTTCTTAATGACTTACTTTGTAAAACTTCCAACCCTATCTACTCATTTGCAGATGACAGCAGCATTAGCCATTCTTACTCATTTGACCATAGGCCAAGTCCGTTGGAGATTAGGGCTATGAGGCAAAATATGGTCGAAACATTAAATCAAGATCTTGCAACAATCTCCGAATGGGGTCATGCGAATCGGGTCGATTTCAATGCCCGGAAGACTCAGTGCTGTATGCTTACGCATAAACGTATGACCGTAAATGCTGCTCCATCTGTAATTATGGGTGATATAAATATTGAGGAATCAAAAGCTCTTGATGTTCTGGGCATGAAAATTCAGTGCGATGTTCGATGGTCTGAGCACATTTTTCATATCGCCAAAGAAGCATTCAAGTGCCTCGGTTTTTTAAGACGGTGTAAGAGATACTTCACCCCTTCTGATATCCTCACTATTTATACCACCTACATCCGGCCGAAAATGGAATACAACTCTCATGTATGGGCCGGTGCTTCAAAGTCTATTTTGAAGCTACTGGACCGAGTTCAGGAGAGGGCGAAAAGACTCATAAGTGACAATAGTGTAGCCAACTCTATTGACTTACTGGAGCATCGTCGCAACGTGGGTTGTGTTACGCTTTTTTATCGTTACTTCAATGGACTGTGCTCTGATGAGGTAAGGGAACATATTCCCGAGATCCGCTCCTACTTACGAGCAACACGTTCCTCATTAAGAGCACATCCATTTGTGGTCGATATGACAGCGAATCGCACTACGCATTTCAGAAATAATTCGTTCTTTGATCGAACAGCTCGTATGTGGAACGAGCTCCCTGCAGATGTCTTTCCTGCCATACCCAGCGTGGAGAGATTCAAGTCGAATATCCATAAGCACTACTCCCGCTATCCTCCTCACCCTATCCTATTTTCCTAGTTCCAGCACAATGCACTGCATAAATAGGGGTCATCCCCTGAGTACTGGTCCAATTGCAAAAAAAAAAAATATATCACTATATCGTTCTCTGTTGAAAAAAACGTCCTCAGGTCTAAATCCTGTTTTGGAGTGAATTGT
This sequence comes from Germaria angustata, assembly GCA_963681545.1. Classification (NCBI taxonomy): domain Eukaryota; kingdom Metazoa; phylum Arthropoda; class Insecta; order Diptera; family Tachinidae; genus Germaria; species Germaria angustata. The sequence continues at coordinate 82,526,227 of OY812998.1, forward strand.
TATATTATATTGTCTAACTGCGTTGAATAGCTCGTCTCCTGGTGAACTGCTATTTTGTTTGGTTATATCTGTGTCAGAATTTCTTCGATGTACGCATAACATTTGAACTTGCTATGTAATTTACGTATATAACAATATTTGTAGTATTTATCAATTTTGCTGATGCACAGAGGAGTATTTGACCCGAAAAGCTGGCCAAAAAGGCAAAAATTAATTTGATGAAATCCTAAGAAGTAATTACGCAGATCGATAGAAAACAAAATTCTACATCATATCGTGCATTCTAAAGATTTTAAGTTAAGATTTGTAGTTGTGGGACACTGTAAAAGTCAGGAAAGTGAAGAAAATTGCATGCGTTTTTGTTGAATTTTTTCGATTTCGAGATATTTATATGATATTTTTTTGTGGCTAAACGAATAGAGGTATTACATTCATTTTTTACCTGAAAGATTTCATCAGCAGCTATTTTTAATATTTAAAAAGAAAAACTTATCTCAAATATTTATTTTAAAAATATTAATTATAAAAAAAATTATACATACATAGTATATATATAAATTCTTAACAAAAAAAGGAAAAGTTTTTTGAAAGTGAGGTTATATGTTCTACAAATAATGTTATATACCACAATAAAATATGAGATCTCTAATTTAAGAAAAAAGAAAAAAAGTTTGCGCAAGTTTGCGCCATTATTTTTGGTGCTTTTTTTAAAATATTATATTTTTTTCTATTTTTGCTCATAAGGCACTTTTTCTTATACTTTATTGTCGTCATAAACTTTTGTTTTTCGAATTATTGATGTGAAATATTATTTAAATCACTTTTAACAACTACCAATGTGATGGATTACCCGCCCTTAAAAAAGCAATTTCTTAAAATTCAGTTCTTAGTTCATAAATTAAAATTTACTAACTGTCTTATCAGGAATAATTATAAGTCAACCACACGCATACACACCTATTAAACTGCTTTTGTTTACCTGCGGTCTATATAAGACTTGATCGTCTCCAGGACACTTTAGCTATGTACTACATACCTAATTTAAAAGTGTAACAAATCAAAATTACATTTAAAAACGGTATAGGTATATAAAAAATGCACCCAAGTATCAGGTTGTTAACAGAGTAACGGGAAAATGCACTTTGAAAAATACACATACTATATGGCTTATTGCGCAGAATTCTTATTATAAGAGTTTTGCAACTTTGAAAGATAACATGGAAATGATGTTCTAAATAGGTTATTTTTGAGCAGTGACTCTTTTTGAAGCTGCAATACACAAAAGACATGAAAGATAAAAAGCCTTTTTCATCAGATACTATTAAACTACTTCTTCTTGATACGGATGATGCCGCCCATGATGAAATACGTATGTATGACATGATCATAGTTTGAACTTTTTAATTAGTTTAATTTTTTCATGTGATGAGTATTTAATAATATAAAATAAATATTAAAAGTGAATATGTTTTTGTTTATTTGGTTGTTTATCCCTTATAGGAAGCCAAGCTACGAGACCAATTTTTTTATCAAAAATTTTTTTTGTCAAAAATAACACTAACCCAATAATAACCTGCCACTAAATTTCTTCTATCAAACTAAAGCTAAAACTATCAAAAAAGTTAAACTTTTAAAACAAAAAACACGCTTAATAATTTTGGCCAGCTTTTTGGGTCAAATACTCCTCTGTGTGATGTATATTTGGTTGTTCATGTAAAAAAAGTCCATCTATATATATTCCCCTACTTTTGTGGGTATTGGCGTTATCCCTATTGGTTGTTCATTTGGTCTTCTTTTGTAGTTATTTTGTACGCAAATATTGTAATCTATGCATTCTTTCTTACACGTTTCTCGAATCTTAGGCCAATAGTAGGTTAATGCTACCTCTTGAGCGTTATTCTTGTAATTTCTATGTGCTCTTCTATGTATTTGTATTATTACTTCGTTCTGTCTGTCTAAATCAGTTACGTCTTCTAATTGTGTTTGTGCTATATTAAATAAATTATTTGGGAATAAAGCGATAATGTCATCTTGTAGATGAAATAATATTACTTCATTTAATTTCAATGCATTCTGCACTTTGGGGTTTAGTACTTGTTTTAGTTTATCTATCAACTTGTTCTTCGTTGTATAATAAACTATATAATAGTAACTCTATCTGCAAAAATTGTATGTGTATCTATTTACTTATTTATTTATTGTCATATTAACTTATAATTAAAATTATAAGATAATATAGTTGAGGCAATGACAGCGTTGGCCTTCAGCTCCATATTTCATTAAAATATTTATAAACTTACAATTGTGACTATATATATGTATTTATATCTAATATGTTCTATGTACTAAGTAATCAGTTTTAAAATATTATATTTCATTATACAATTTTGTTCTTTTCAAAAATTCATTAATTAGTTTGATGTTTGGAGGTGAGTGGTGGGCAAGGAGCTTTAATGGGTTATTGTTTTTAAGTAAAATATGGCTTATGGTTTGTTGCTTAGGACATTCACAGACATTCACGTGTATCTATTTTAATTAGGGGTTGCTTAACTCTTCTAATGCCTTCTGTTGGTGAATTTTGTGCTGAGTGTTGTGAACAACTGGATGTATTATTTATCTGTTGGCGAGATAAATCATCTGAAACAATATTTTGATGTCCAGGCTTGTACATACACTAATTTCGCGCGGTATTCTTCTATAACATTTTTCCAACTTTTAAGTTAAATGTTGTGGTTTTTATCCGAAATGGAGAAAATTAACGACTGTTGATCTGTCTATATTGTTAGGTCAGCAATACCGTGAAGATAATTTCTGAGTTTTTGCAAGGCCCAGACAATAATTCTTTTTCATTCGTACTGTAGTTTTGTTCTGTTTCATTTAAAGTACGTGAAATAAATGCTATAGGATTTTTATTTTGAGAGAATACCGCACCGATAGCAAAACTACTTGCATCTGCGGATAAAACGAATGGCTTACTAAACTCGGGTTGGAATAATTCAACTTGTGCTTGAAGAGATTCTTTTATTTTATTTAATGTGTTCATCCAGGTTTATTTTCATTTTTGCGCTTTGGTTTTTACTAATTCCACCATTTTCTCCTCTGAGATGTATTGTAAGTGGTTTTACAATTGCTGCAAAATTTTGAATGAAATTTCTATAATAGTTTGCTAACTCTAAAAATCGCCTAAAATCTTTAAAACTCGTATGAATGGGATAGTTTTTTTATTGTTTCCACTTTAATACGATCTACTGTTATTTTATTATTTTTTAATATATGTCCATTTATATGTTTCACATTTTCAAGTTTGCATTGTGGAGTGCATTAACTATAGTGCGGATGTGTTCCATGTGTTCTTCAGGTGAAGAAGAATATACTAATACATCGTATATGTAGACGTAAGGAGCGTTTTTGAGCTCAAAAGGCATCCTTAAGAATTCATACTTTGCGCCATTCACACTGAATGCTGTTTTTTCTCTGTCTGATTCTTTTATAAGGATTTGATGAAATTCTGATGTAGTGTATCTAATGTAGTGAATAATTTTGCTTTGCCTAAGTTCTGGATTATCATTCCAACATCAGGAATTGTATAGCGGCCAGTATTTGGCTGAGCATTTAGTTTCTGAAAATCGACTACAATTTGTCTTTTGGGTTTACCTTGGTCATCGGTACCCTTTTTTGCGACTGTCCAATTGAAGGAATTGTACGGACTCCTACTTGGCTGTATAATTTCATTATCCCAAAGTTTACTTATTTCGTTATTAATGAACTAGTTATCTGATATAGGATAGGAGTATTGCTTTACATAAATAGGATCTTCTGACTTTGTCCTAATATATGCTTGAATACTTGTAGTAAATGGTAATTTTTCATTAGTTGCGTTATTTTTTTGCATTAGCCTTTCAATATATTCGCTCTATATCTCATTTTTTTATTGTGATTTATTTTTTGTTCATTATTTTGCATTTCTTTTTTATATTTATATTTGAAACTATAATCACAGAGATTAATTTCTGCTTTTATCACCCGTAGACCATGCTCACCAAGAAGCATGTTGAATTCTTGAAGTGCTTCTGTTCCGTAAAAAGTTAAATTGTAGTTTAAAACAATAATTCCCTTTTTTGTTAACCATGAAATATCCATGAAGTGTTTTGACTTTTATAGGCTTAATTTCTATGGATTTCCCTATCTTACACTAGTACTGATATAATTATTTGTGGCACCTGTGCCTATTAAAGTATTTATTGATCTACCTGTTTCTCTGCAAGTTCGTTGTAGGCATTCACGTAAAAAAGTGCTTCTAGTTTCAAAATCGTCTTCGGTGTGTTGAGGTTGGATAGACTGAAGATCCTCATCATGTGTTTGATGTACACGCTGAACTTTATTTGTGTTGAAGTTGTAGAATGAAATATTCCATACTCTCTTCCCAGGCATTTAGGTGTTGTTTTGTGGAGGATTATTACTACTCCATCCTTGTTGTTGTGCGAAGTTTGTAGGCCTTCTGTATTTTGTTGATTTGTCGACTTCCATTGGATCGACATAATTTCGTTGTGATGGTGAATGATTATAATGTTGCTGCCGAACTTGATATGCTGATCTTAGTTGGTGATATGTAAGCCGTTGTTTATTATGATATTCTTGTCGCTATATGATTGTATTCTCGAAATGCATGTCCTGGTTGTATATTATACAGGCAATGGCATATGCCTCCCCAAGACTCTTAGGGTTATCTGTGTACAAGATTTCTTTCGTGTAGCTACTACGTAAACCGATGATGAAAGTATGTACCGCATCATCATTAATATCTAACAGTCGTGCTGCCCTCATTCTTTTTCTGCCGTTTAAATTTTTTTCTTTTATGAGAGTCCAGGCTTGATGAATCTCATCATGGTATTCGGTTAATAACTTACTTCCTTGTTTGATCCTTAGCATATTTTTCTTTATTATATACAATGGTATTTTATCCGAATAAGTGTAATCTAATCGATTTATGATTGCATAAAAGTTGAGTTCGGTCCCATTAATTGACAGAACATTTGATGCAGCTCCAATAATTTTTACACGAATTATGTAAATTGTAATATTCTGGGCTTTCTATAAATTGTTTGAAATTTTAAATCTGAGTCCATACCTAATTTCTCCATGGATTGTATTCGCCTTCCGTTCCATCGAATGTTGGTGAACATGTAAAAGTCTTAGTGCAGGCATAGTGCAGGCATTTTTGGCGTATTGGTTACAGCTAAGGGTGTTTGACTTTTTAAGGCTTCGAAGTCTGTTTTCAGGACCTTTAATTGCTCAGTTAGCACATTAATGTGAGCTTCGAGTGTTGCACCTTCATTCATATTGATATTTTCGTCTATTGCCCGGAATGAATTAAATATTTGTTGCCGTTTCTTCCGGGAATCCAGTTAAGAGATTTTATTTTGATTGTGTTTTTCATTTTCAGAACTTTCACTTTTCAATGGTAATTATAAGAATAAAAAAAATTTCCACGAACTTCGTTTTATTTTTCTCCAATATTTCAGGAATTATTATTTTATTTTTTCCAATATTTCACGAATTATTATTTTATCCTTCTTCAGGATCGTGGATTTTTGGTTGGCTGGGAATACAAGATTATTTCGCTTGCATCACGGTTAAGCCCCCAGTTAATTCCTTATATAAGGAAATGAATGAAAAAAATATTTTTTACTTAACTACACCGAAACGTGTACTTATTTATTAATAATATTCTTAAGACTAATTTATAAATGTTAATTAACTATTTTTAATAAGATGAAATTCTTATTTTGTTGTTATGAAAATACTTATTTTATTGTTATGAAAACATGTAAGGTAAAATACTTATTTCTTTGTTTGGAAAATGCATAAGATAAAATATGTTTTGGTTATTTGGGTTTTCCCTAATTCACAAAATTTGTGTTGATAGTGTTGACCTTTGTGTGCTATACATATGTATGTTATCAATACATATGTATGTTCGTAGTGAACAGACGTCTTTTTTACATTCTAAACAAACAAAAATACAAAAAAAATATTCGTAATAAGTACTGATTGGCAATAAGTACTGGTTTTGTGAAATTTTCTTTATTTGCACTTATAATATTTTTCATATAATCTGAAACAGCATAAACAAACAAAAAACACAAACAAAGTGACTGAGGAATACTCTGAATGAGTACCTCAAAAACAAAAAATTGTGAAGTGAGCTCTAACGGAAGAAATGCCTATTATACTGTGAGTTCTGAAGCTCTTAATGCAAACAATAAAAACAAAAAATCGGATGACAGTCTTTTTCTAACGGTAAAGCCAATTTTACGCGAGCGATCAACTTCGCTTACTCCAATGTTAAGTAATGATTCGTTAACATTACCGTTGCCTAGTTCTTCTTAATTTAAGTCAGCGCCATTATCCGCTCCGGGCTCTGTTCATCACTTAACCCAGTTATCACAATGGACGATAATATTAAAAAACCTAAAGCGCGGCGAAGCCCAAATTCATCTAAAATCTCATCTATTCTGAAAATATCCAAGGACAACGATGCCGCCTCAGTTAATCGTCAAAACCGGTTTAAAATATTGCAAGATGACAGCGACAAACCCGAAGAATCTTCGAAAAAAAACCTCAAAACCACCACCAATCTATCTGAGACAAAAAAAAAAAAAAAACTCAAACACACTTATTAAAAAACTAGTCGGACATTGGTGAAAAGTAATTTCACATTGTTCCAATAAAACGTAGTAACATTGATGAAACAAAAGTTCAAATATATGATGAAAAAGACTTCCGCAAAATGGTTACAGAATTTGAGAAAAAGAAAACAAGTTTCTACACTTTCCCGCTCAAGAGTGCTAAAGGCCTACAGATCGTATTTAAGGGCATAGATTCTTATGTTGTTCCTGAGGAAATAAAAGATGCTTTCACCCTCCAAGGATTTAAGGTAAAAAATGTCTCTTACATAATAAACAGGGAGAAGATCCCCCAACCTTTATTTCGTGTTGAACTGGAGCCAAATGATATAAAATTTAAGAAAAATGAGACCCATCCAATTTATAATTTAAAATATCTATTATATCGGAAAATCACAGTTGAAGAACCACACAAGCGCTCAGGACACATACAGTGCCATAATTGTCAAGAATATGACCTATTGTAAATTACCTATTGTTTGTGTTGTGTATGGTGAATTACACAATACTGCTATTTGCAATAAGTCAAAGGATCAAAAGGAAAAAAAGTACAGTAATTGTGGAGGTAATCACACTGCTAACTACAGAGGATGTCCTGTATTCTCTTTTGTTAAACAAGCTATGAGTGAAAAGCCTAAAGTAACTCAATCTCAAGAAGAAAATACGTATTCCGCTACTCATCCCCTAATGGCCCAACCAATCTCTTCAAATATATCATATGCTGACCCTGTGAATATCAACTCTATTCCCATTCAAAAAGTGTCACCACCAAATAATACCACAAATGCACACCCAAGCTTTGATTTCAGTCGCCTAGAAGCTACTATTGACAATTTGGTGCAAACTATAAACAACTTTACAACAAATATGACTAGCATGATGCAAGAAATGCTGCGAATGCAGAACACACTGCTTCAAGCATTAGTTAACAAGCCGTGCACACGTTAAAAGTATGTTTCTGGAACGCAAACGGCATTCGCCAACACAAATATGAACTTGAGCACTTCCTCACGGTGAATAATATTGATATAATGTTGGTATCTGAGACTCATTTGACTCCGAGAAGCCTTTTTAAAATGAATAGTTACACCTTATATGATTCGAAGGACCCGACAGGAAGAGCATGCGGAGGATCAGCAATTCTAATAAAGTCAAGACTCAAGCACTATATTCTCGAGAACATTTGTGAGGACCATCTGCAGGCAACAAATATTTGCATCGAAAATTTTTGTTCAAATCTCGTGATATCATCAATTAACTCCCGTTCGAGATTTTCAATCACTGAGGAACAATACGAAGATTTTTACAAAACTCTTGGACCTTGTTTCGTAGCAGCTGGCGACTACAATGCAAAACATACGTTCTGGGGATCGCGTCTTATTACATCTAGAGTTCGAGCATTGTTCAACACAATTTCAAAAATGGGTTTGGATGCCATTTCGAGCGAGAAGACCACTTACTGGCCTACTGACATACAAAAAATACCGAATGTTATAGATTTTGGGGTCATGAAAATTATCCCTAGGGATTTAATTCATGTTGAAGCTTCACATGACACTCCTCCGATCACTCTCCTAAGATCATTACAATTTGTAGCTCATTACGAAGTGACTTACCTCACCCATATGTGAAGATGATAAATCGTGTTAATTGGCTGGGGTTCAAAAAATATCTCAGTAGTCATTGTACGGAAAACATCAAAGCTATGAACTTCCGATGATATTGAATTTAACATTGCCAATCTTACCTAAAATATTACACAGGCTTCTAAACATGCCACTACGTCCCATCCGCAGACTGGGTTTAATAGAATTTACTCTACGGATATTGAACGTCTTGTATGTGAAAAAAGAAGAGCTAGAAGGGAAAGGCAACAGCACAGATCACCCCAACATAAAATCAGACTTAAAGAATGCACTCAACGACTCCATGAGTTGCTTGCATCTGAAAATCTGCTTATCTTAGGAACTAGCTGGAAGGTCTCGATGTCGCAGTAGCATATTTTTACTCCTTGTGGCGCGCTGCTAAAAAACTTAAAACACCCGTTGAGTCTAAACCACAGGTGCGCACTTCTACCGGAGGTTGGGCAAGAACTAATACTGAAAAAGCATTTGAGATACGTATTTACCCCAAACACATGTACTGGTGCTGTTGATTTGCCGAGTGTAGTTGCTCTAACCCTAGACCCATGAAATTTAAAATGCGTGATGTACAAAAACTAATTGCTGAAACCAACCCGAAGAAAGCTCCGGGTATTGATGGAATTAGTAACAAGATGCTCATGAGGTTTCCTCGTGTTGCTATTATAATCCTGTTATTTATTTTAAATGGCATTTTACGACTGGATTATTTTGCACACAGCTGGAAACTTGCCATGATCAAAATGATTTCAAAGGCGGGCAAAGATCTTATCAAGGCTGAGTCGTATAGGCCAATAAGTTTACTGTCAATAATATCAAAGATCTTCTAAAAACTGCTCATGACAAAATTGAAACTGATAATGGGTGCATACTGGACCATCAATTTGGTTTTAGAAGTCAGCATAGCACCATTGAACAATGTCATAGATTGGTTAATTTTATAAGAAGAATATTTGAAGAAAAGAAGTATTGTTCTTCCCTCTTTATTTATATTTCTCAGGCATTTGATAAAGTGTGGCATGAAGGCCTAATTTTAAAATTAAAGACATATCTACCAATAAACATTGTAAATCTATTGGAAAGTTACATTCTTGCCCGGAAGTTCACTGTTGTGGAAGGAGACTTCATGAGTGTGCCAAAACTATCTCAGAAGGTGTGCCACAGGGGAGTATACTGGGTCCACTTTTGTATTTGATTTATACCTGTGATGTGCTTGTGAGCGGTAATATACTCACTTCTACATTTGCCGATGATACAGCCTGCCTTAATATGCATGAAAACTCTCACGAGGCATCCCGATATCTTCAGGAACTGTGGTTGAGCTTATGGAGAATAAGAGTAAATGAACAAAAGTGTGTTCATGTCACATTTACCCTACGAAAATACACTTGTTCCCCCATTCGAATCAACAATCAAGTTGTTCCTCAACATTCACATGTGAAATACCTTGGTATACACCTCGACCGACGGCTTACAAGGAAACACCACATTGACTCTAAGCTAACACAAATAAAACTTAAATTAACTCAGATACATTGGTTGATTGGTAGAAATTCAACCCTCAGTCTAGATTGTAAACTTTTAATATACAAGTCGCTTTTGAAACCCATATGGTGTTACGGAATTCAGCTATGGGGCACTGCCTCAGCTTCCAATGTAGAGAGAATCCAACGAAGGCAAAACAAAATTTTAAGGTTAACAACATCGGCTCCATGGTACATGAAAAATTCAATTTTACATCGTGATTTAAATATGCCACTTGTGACCGCTGAAATTGCAAAATATGCAGACAAATATTTAACAAAACTCGAGTCCCATCCCCTTGCTCGTAACATCTTGAACTTTCCTCGACACATCCGCTTAAAAAAGAGGGATACTACGGCTTTAATACGCCTCACTCCAGATGAAACTTTTTAAAAATATTTTTATGCTAAATACGATTCTTAGTAATTATTATCACTAAGTTTATGTGTGACACTGGTTGGGCCTAATAATTATTTATATATTTAAGATTTGAATATTTATTGTTAGTTCAGTTTTGAAGATACAATAAATAAATATAAGCGTGAAAAAAGATAATGTTGACCCTTGTTCGCTATTGTTTATGTTGTTATTGAATGCGACTTGGACAAGATTGAACATGTATTAACTAGCGCCACAGGTATTAAGGAGACGCATTTACTTCCTATGTACAGCCCTTTTTTAATTATTTAATTTCTCCAAAGATGCTGCTAACATAACTTCTTTTAAATTGCTTTGTAGTCAATGCGTTAACTACTTCAGCCAACAGAATCTTCACTCGTTTTTTTACAATTTTTTTAGAATATGTACTTATCAAAATTATGAAAAGTTCTTCAAATAATATACTTATATACCTATTATTACAATTTTAAAATTTTAATGGAACGTGACTTTTCTTTTCTTTATTGGGGTTTAAATATATATATATATATATATACATATATATATATATATATATATATATATATATATATATATATACATATATATATATATATATATATATATATATATATATATATATATATATATATATATATATGTATGTATATATATATATATATATATATATATATATATATATATATATATATATATATATATATATGTATATATATATATATATATATATATATATATATATATATATATATACAAATATATATATATATATATATATATATATATGTATATATATATATATATATATATATATATATATATATATATATACAAATATATATATATATATATATATATATATATATATATACAAATATATATATATATATATATATATATATATATATATATATATATATATATATATATATATATATATATATATATATATATATATACAAATATATATATATATATATATATATATATATATATATATATATATATATATATATATTTATATATATATATATATATATATATATATATATATATATATATATAAATAGGCAAGTGGAAAAAATTAAGAACAATTTTAACTGACTTAAACTCAACGTATTCGCTTGATTTTTGTTTTGTTTGATAGATTGTCAATAGGAGCAGTGCACAATGTATTATTTATTTTACATTTTTATGCCTAAGATATTTACAAACAGTTCATAATATTAGCCAATCATAAAGCCATGATCTCTCTTTCTCTCTTAATTTGCTAAAAAAAACTCAAAATTATAACAAAAAACTCAACTCCGTAGTCATACTGAATTGTTATTATTCTTATTGAGCCTTAACACACGAGAACAAATATGCAGGCATAACATCCTACTTTGTAGGCAAGAGAGACGATGGGAATGGTTTTGCTTCGGAACAATTTTTCAAACAGTCATAACCCCGCATTATTAGCACAAAACCAATCCATATGCATTTATGAAAAAACAGGTTCGATCGTTTTGTTTTTTACAGAACGTATTGATTTATGCCTCGACCGTCGTGGAGGAAACATGGATTTAAAAGAAGAAGGTGGCTTGGTCGCGCAAGCAACATGCATATAAGTACACAAATAGTCTTAAGGCTTTGCATATATACATACAAACATAGATTCCTAAAAAATAGGTAGCAAATTTATTTTGTTTGTTCCCTATTTTTGTGAAATCCTGTATGATTGGTTTTTACACTTTTCGTTACCTGCGAAAAAACATGTACAGTACGATGGCGAAATGTAATCATTAAAAAGTAATCTATTACTACGTTTATACGCACGTCTTATTTGCAAATAAAAAAGAAGAATGTTGCCGTATAACTTTTTTATTGTAACTTATTAACTCACTTAAATAAGTCGTGAATAACGACACTATTTGCAAATAAAAATTAAGACGTTGCCACTTCATGAACGTTTTTTGTGTTTTACTTACCAAACAATCATATTTTCGTCACATGGCATCACTAATAATAATATAAATTCTGTATGCAATTACCCGTATAAACAGTGAATTAGTTATTTGCAAATAGTTCTATTTGCAAATAAGACGTGCGTATAAACGTGGTATATATCTATATTTAAATAGGCAAGTGGAAAAAGTTAAGAACCATTTTAACTGACCTAAACTCAACGTATTCGCTTGATTTTTTGTTTGATAGATTGTCAGTAGGAGGAGTTCAGAATGTATATTTTATTCTACTCTATATATAAAAAGGCAAATGGAAAAATTAAGAACCATTTTTACTGACCTAAACTCAACGTATTCGCTTGATTTTTTGTTTCATAGATTGTCAGTAGGAGGAGTTCAGAATGTATTTTTTATTATACTCTACATATAAATACGCAAATGGAAAAATTAAGAACCATTTTGACTGACCTAAACTCAACGTATTCGTTTGATTTTTTGTTTGTTTGATAGATTGTCAATAGAAGCAGTGTAGAATGTATTTTTTATTCTACTCTATATCTATATATAAATAGGCAAGTGGAAAAAATTAAGAAGTAATCAATATCTATATATAAATAGGCAAGTGGAAAAAGTTAAGAACCATTTTAACTGACCTAAACTCAACGTATTCGCTTGATTTTTTGTTTGATAGATTGTCAGTACGAGGAGTTCAGAATGTATTTTTTATTCTACTCTATATATAAAAAGGCAAATGGAAAAATTAAGAACCATTTTTACTGACCTAAACTCAACGTATTCGCTTGATTTTTTGTTTCATAGATTGTCAGTAGGAGGAGTTCAGAATGTATTTTTTATTCTACTCTACATATAAATACGCAAATGGAAGAATTAAGAACCATTTTAACTGACCTAAACTCAACGTATAGAAGCAGTGTATTTTTTTTATTTATTTATTTATTTAATAATATGTCTATGGATAAATATATCCTTATGTAAACACTCTCAGTTTTAACTGGTATATACCCCTGATTTAATTATTTAAATTATCACTTGTAAACCCTATTATTATTTCCCATTATTTACTCGCTATCTCTTTCGATATAATTCAACATTCATTTGTCACTTTTATTCTTTTATAAAAATGTATGAATTCAATGCCATTGTTTTAACATTGAAATGATCTTGGTTTGACTACACCGTTATAAAACTAAAGTTATATTTTCTGGATTATTCGATAAGTAAGAGGCAAAGAGTTGAGAAGTGAATAAAGAAGTCTTGAGAAATTAAATAGAAGAAAAACGTGTTTGAATTTTCTGGAAGAGTTCTACATTTCAGAAGTGGGATCCATAAGAACAATTTTATAATTTTATAATTATATTTTTCTTATTGCTGCGCTTATTAAAATTTCGAAATGAGCAATATTGAGGAATCGAATGAAGACGAGGGTGCCGCAGGTGTATCATTTTTAAATACCGCAAGTGCACAATGTACTGCAACACAAAATGAAGATAGTGGAAAACGAGTGTCCACTGATGAGAGTGCAATTTTGTCGTTGCTGTTGCAACAAAACCAAATGCTAATAAATTCCTTACGTACAGAAAGAACCTCATACCACGTTATGCCTGACCTCAACAACACAATAAAAAAATTTAATGGAAAACGATCGCCATCAGAGGCAAAAGATTGGCTTGCATCCGTTAATGGTATAGGTAACATGAACAACTGGCCAGATTCTTTTCGTCTACAATGTGCTCGAGCAAATTTAGAAAGTGCAGCTCTCAACTGGTATGTATAGTGCAGCTGAATTCAAAAGTTGGGCTGAATTCGAATATGAGTTTAAAGACACATTTGTTGAACAACAATCAATAGCTGAACTATGGGAAAAAATGTCTGAGAGGCGACAACTCGATTGTGAGGACATTAGTGATTACTTTTTTGGCAAACTGCGTCTTACACAACAACTTGGTCTAGATTTTGCAGATGCTAGAAAATTTATAATTAAAGGTATAAAATCAATTGATCTAAAGAAATTTCTTTTGCAGAAGCAACACAACACTTTTAATGATATAATTTCAAACATCCACGATTATATCGACGTCGAGTGCACAGAGGAAGTTGTCGTAGTTAAGCCACAACGATTTCAACAAAAGGGTAAATCGGACACTACACAAGTGTGCACAAAATGTGGGAAACACGGCCATTTTGCGCGTTTTTGTAAAGCCGAAGTGTCTGCGCTAAAATGCTACCGCTGTGAGGGTATTGGGCATATTAAAAAGTATTGTAGAGCACCTATCAAATGCTTAAATTGTCACCAAGAAGGCCATATGCAAAATATGTGCCCAACTAAAAATACAAATTTCGCAGCAAAGTCAACATCAAATTCTACCCGTAATAATGCCACCAAGAGTGCTACCATAGCAACATCCGCCACCACTATTGATACCACTACTAATAGTAAGTATTTTCAAGAAGCGTATGTTAATGGACAAATTGTTAAAGCGTACATCGATCCTGGGAGTGCGGTAAATATGATGCCAGAATCTACAGTGCAAAAATTAAAACTTTTATGCAGGAAACCAGAATCATTTGTACGCATTCAAGGTTTTGGTAATGGCTCAGTAATTCCAATTGGGGTGTTGAGTGTAAACCTTAAAGTTGACCAAGCGGTTGCTGATGTAGAAATATTTGTAGTAAAAGACGAGGAGCTTAATATCCCATTATTAGTTGGTCAGCCGTTTACAGAAAAAGAGCATATTACTATGGTACGCCGAGGGAAAACACTGCGTTTCTTTGAAGAAAAGATTGACGAAGAGCCCGATGATTGCCTGAAAAATATGGAAGTTCCAGCTTTACCAAAGACTGATGTAAAATTGTGGGCTAAGGAAGCTACAGTCATTCCTTCAAATTACGTCGGATTTATTTCTTCTTACAGCAATTGTTCAAAAGCCACCACCTTGTTCGTAGAAAATCGTCAAAACAAATTTGGTGCTCTTATACCAAACTGTATTATCAATAACGATACTGGTGAGTTTCCCATCCCTGTTATGAATATTACAAAACAAGACACAAAATTTGAACAAAACGAGACAGTAACTAGCGGAAAAATTTGTGTAGAACAAAAAAATACAAAATCAGATTTGAGTGATTATGAAGCTGACAACAATGAGAGTATGAGTGCAAATATTGAAGTTACAACAACAAACGCAAGCAACATTGATTTTAATAAAATACAAATTGTCGAACAAGTGTGTAAAGAAGTAAAAGAACAACTTAAGAGTATTATTGCAGAAAATATTTCATGTTTCTCCTACAGTTTGAGTGACTTGGGCACTACTAAAGAAGTTGAGTTTAAAATAGAATTGACAAATAAAGATCCCATTACAATGTAATGATTACATTTCGTCCGTATCGTTTGAGTTATTCTGAGCGAGAATATGTACGAAAGGAGATTGATTTAATGAAGAGTGCGGGAATAATTTGTAACTCTGAGTCAAACTATTCAAGCCCTATTTTACTTGTAAGCAAAAATAATGGTGAAAAACGCATTTGCATTGACTACAGATCATTAAACAAAGTCACAAAGAAAATGCAATACCCATTGCCATTAATACATGGCAACATTGATCGTTTGAGAAAAAAAAAATATTTTACGGCCTTAGACATGAAAAGTGGATATTATCAAATACCTGTGGAAAAAGATTCAAGACACTTGACAGCGTTTGTCACACCTGATGGCCATTTTGAGTTCTTACGTATGCCATTTGGGGTGTGCAATGGGCCAGCAGTTTTTCAGCAATTAATTAACAAAGTGCTTGGTCCATTACGTTTTTCTATTGCACTGGCATACTTTGATGACATTCTTATACCATCTGACTCACAACAAGAGGGTTTGGACAATCTAAAAACAATACTTAAAGTCTTAAACAAAGCGAATTTAAAACTAAATATGACAAAATGTAAATTTCTTTTTAATAAAATAGAGTATCTGGGATTTGAAATACAATGCGGTATGTTGCGACTATCTGAAGACAAAATTAAAAGTGTAGCGGGATTTCCTGTCCCTAAGAATGTGCATAATGTGAGACAATTTATTGGCCTTGCAAGCTATTTCCGCCAGTTCGTAAAAGTTTTTGGCATAATGGCTCAACCCCTAACAAAGCTGACTTCTAAAAATGCACAGTGGACTTGGTCAACAAAAGAAGAAGAAGCATTTAAGCTAATTAAAGAAAACTTAATGTCTAGACCCATTTTAGCAATGTATTCGCCTGACGCAAGAACAGAGATAGACACCGACGCTTGCCAAATTGGTTTTGGTGGAATTTTATTACAACAACAAGCCGATGGAAAACTCCACCCCGTGGCCTACATTAGTAAGCAAACAACACCGGAGGAAAGCCGGTACCATTCAACAGAGCTGGAAACTCTTGCCGTCGTGTGCGCGCTACAAAAACTTCGAGTATATTTAACCGGTATAAAATTTATAGTGGTGACGGACTGTAACGCCGTTAGAAGCACGTTTTTCAAAAAAAGACATCATACCCCGTATTGGTCGATGGTGGCTCCAGCTTCAAGAATTTCAATTCGATATAGTCCATCGATCTGGAAATAAAATGCAACATGTGGACTCATTAAGCCGCAATCCAGTTGTTGATACACAAGAGGTAGAAACAGTAGCTGATGTTGCTGCTTTATACAACACATTAACCGAAACCGATTGGTTAACATTACTGCAAGAAACAGACCCTGCCGTTAAAGA
Source organism: Germaria angustata (assembly GCA_963681545.1). Classification (NCBI taxonomy): domain Eukaryota; kingdom Metazoa; phylum Arthropoda; class Insecta; order Diptera; family Tachinidae; genus Germaria; species Germaria angustata. The sequence continues at coordinate 82,543,178 of OY812998.1, forward strand.
AATTTGTAAATCTCTAAAGAAAACAACTGATTTGGACGACTTCGATAAAAACATAAAACTAAATTACGTATTAAAAAACAATGTTGTATTCCGAAAAATTTGCGATGAAGAAAAGTTTTATGTCCCTCGTAAAGCAAGATGGAAAATCGTTAATATTTATCATGACAACTTAGGTCATACTGGCTTAGATAAAACCGTTTTAAAAATTAGAGAGTACTATTGGTTTCCTAGAATGAAGAACTACGTAAAAAATTACATAGGTGCGTGCGCTGAATGTTTGTATCATAAACAACCAGGGGGTAGAAAACCAGGTATGTTGCATCCTATTGATAAGATTGGAATCCCTTTTCACACCGTGCATTTAGACCACTTGGGACCTTTTGTTAAGAGCGCAAAAGGGAATTCATATATTTTGGCAGCCATTGTTGGTTTTACTAAATTTTGTATTTTAAAGCCCGTTCGTAACACGAAATCAAATACTACAGTTCGAATCGTTGAGGAGATGATTACTCTGTTTGGTACCCCTACTAGATTTATCACCAACTTTGGCACAAGTTTTACTGGTTCCCCTTTTGTTAACTTTTGTAAGACATATAACATTATTCACATCAAAAACGCAACCGCTACACCTAGAGCAAACGGTCAAATCGAGAGACTGAATAGAAGCATAACACCAATGATAGCTACCTTGAGTAAGCACCCAGATAATAAAGACTGGGACAACTTTGTCGGCATTACTCAATATAGTCTGAACAACACCTACCATCGTGCGATAAACACTACTCCGTTCAAATTACTTCTAAATTATTCCCCAAGGAACATGTCAGGCGGTGTTTTGGAAGATGCCCTACGACAAAATAAAACAATGAACGACATCGAAGAGCAACGTGAACGAGCATTACAAAATATTATTGAACAACAAAAGCAACAAAAGAGTGTGTACGACAAAGCAAGATGTCGTGCTGCCACATATATACCGGGAGACTACGTGATGATTAAAAGAACAACAGTGCCAGGAGTCGGGGAGTCATCCAAACTTCTCCCACACTATAAGGGACCATATGTCATAACGGAGGTTTTACCAAATGATCGGTACCGAGTTTCTGATATTCCGGGGATACAACGTACACAAAAGTTTTATGATGGTGTTGTTGCAGTGGACCAAATTAAACGTGTATTGGCCCCTGAGGACGAGTATGATAGTGAAATGTGTGACTCTGAGGAACCATGCCAAACAGATAACGGTTCAAGTATAGTTCGTAAAAGTCAACGCTTGATAGAAAAGGCGCAGAAAAAAATAAATCGAGGGCGATTCCGCTTGAGGATGGCCGACTGTAAACACTCTCAGTTTTAACTGGTATATACCCCTGATTTAATTATTTAAATTATCACTTGTAAACCCTATTATTATTTCCCATTATTTACTCGCTATCTCTTTCGATATAATTCAACATTCATTTGTCACTTTTATTCTTTTATAAAAATGTATGAATTCAATGCCATTGTTTTTACATTGAAATGATCTTGGTTTGACTACACCGTTATAAAACTAAAGTTATTTTTTCTGGATTATTCGATAAGTAAGAGGCAAAGAGTTGAGAAGTGAATAAAGAAGTCTTGAGAAATTAAATAGAAGAAAAACGAGTTTGAATTTTCTGGAAGAGTTCTACACTTACAGACAGATATTCAAATGTACATTGAAATATGTAAACTTATATCAACCAAACATTGAAAATATTATACATTACAATTCATTTAACAGACTAATAATTTTACTTTTAATTAAATTAGGAGACAAAGAAAAATCTATGATTTTATAAAATTTATTAAACTGGCAGCACATCCTCCTGAATGGATCGGCATTTGCATAATTAGATGTGTAGTATTTAATAAACAGTAACTCATAATGTCTAGACGGACGGTTAGGAACATTCAGCAAAATATTATTAAGTAGGTAAGGTGAGCAAATGTCACCATTTATTAAATTCAAGACAAATGATACATTCAACATAGTCCTACGACTTTTAAGAGCTGGCAGCCTAATGAGTGAAAGACGACTGGTGTACGACGGAAGATATAAAGGATCCCAATGAAGACTACGGAGGCAAAATAATAAAAATTGCTTCTGTACCGATTCGATGGAATGTATATGTGTCATATAAACTGGGTCCCAAACCACAGATGCATATTCCAAAACAGGTCGTACCAGCGAAGTATATAGCTGTTTAGTGACATAAGGGTCCTTAAATTCCTTAGCCCATCGTTTTATGAAACCCAGGATACTACGTGATTTGCTCACAGTTAGCGAAATATGCTGAATAAAGTTAAGTTTAGGATCAAATTGGACACCAAGATCCATGGTTGAAAAAACTTTCTAATTGATGATTTTCCAGGGAATAATTTACGTTAATATAAGAGCCTCTGTAGAATGTCATATATTTACACTTATTAAAATTGAGCTGCATTAGATTTTTTTTACACCAATCATAGAAGCAGTTCAAGTCATTTTGTAGTAAAGCGTGCTCAGAATAATTATCAAAACTTAAGAAAATCTTTACGTCATCAGCATACATTAAGACATTCGAAAATTTAACGGCTTCTGGAAGATCATTAATAAATAAGGTAAAGAGTAGGGGTCCAAGATGACTTCCTTGAGGCACTCCTGAAGTGACGTCAAATACCTTTGAGTAAATATTCTTGAAGCGAACACATTGCTTCCTATTTAATAAATAGGAACTAATCCATCTTAGACATACATTCGAGAATCCCATACGGTCCAGTTTTTTTAAGAGCAAATTATGGTTGACTTTATCAAATGCCTTGCTAAAATCAGTATATACGATGTCAGTTTGCTTAAGTTGTACAAAACCTTGATTAACAATAGTTGTAAGTTGTAGCAAGTTTGTTTTTGTAGAACAACCTTTACGAAAACCATGCTGGACAGAGCAAAATAGAGATGAAGCATAATGAGAAATATATTCGGTTACTAGTTTTTCAAATAATTTGGGGATAGCACTTAATTTAGCAATACCCCGGTAATTTACTATATCAGACTTTGCTCCAGATTTGTATAAGGGTATAATGAAAGAATGTTTCCAGGAGTTAGGGAACTCCCCATTTTTTATAGATAAGTTGAAGATTAAAGTTAATGGTTCCGCAAGAGCATCGGCACAATTAATTAGTATACAACTAGGAACATTATCGGGAGCACCACAATATGAAAATTTCAACTTTTTCAAATTTCTAGAAATTGTAGAAGCATCAAATAACGGGATGCAAATATTCTGGCTCGTCGATTGGGAGTGAACAGGAAATGTAGCATCATTGTAAACAGATTTGGAGTATGTTGTAGAAAAAAAAATCAGCAAACATATTACTTATATTAAGGTCGTTGCAAGACTCAGAATTCAGGAACTTCATAGCATTAGCAAAACAGTAGACCTTCTTTTGGAGTTTACAAAATTGTAAAATGATCTAGGATTAGTTTTGAAGTCAATCCTCATTCGAGACAAATAATTAGCATAACATGATCTATTTAGCATATTGTAATTATAACGAGCAACAACATATTGACTATAATCACCAGGACGTAGAGATTTTTTGTATTTTTTGTAAAGTTTATTTTTCTTATTTTTCATTCTTGATAAATAATTTGTATTCCATGGAGGTCCGCTATGTATAAAAATAGGTTGCTTTGGAATGCAGAGCTCAAACAATAAGGAAATTTGTGTATAAAATCGTTCAACTATTTCATCCAATGTAATATTTGTTAGTGAAAATAACTCCATCCAATTTGTATGACTCAAATAATGATTAAGTAATTGATAATTTGTTTTTTTAAAACAGAATGCATAGTTTGTACTAGAGGTTTTATCAGTAGACTCAAGTGAGATAGGTAAATTTACATCGATTGTTGGATGATACGGGTCTTCCGGTAAGAAAATGGGTATAGAACGTTCCACAGAAATATCCATAAACTCGTTAAAAAACATTAAGTCCAGTAATCTATTCTGATAGTTATAAATTCCATTCATCTGATATAATGCTAAGTCCAAAAGAGAGTTAAGAAATTCTTCGCATATTAATGGCATGTTTCTACATAACAAGTAAGCAAACAAACAAGCAAGTACTACCCAGACAAGTACGTAACAAAATGAGTTTTTATAACCCACTTGTCTAACCTACGTACTGTTACCTAGCACTTTACGTTTTATTCAATTGTAGGATTGCCGTAGTAAAAATTTTAGTATTTCGTTTACTTTTTTCTATACAAAAACCAATTTTTTTTATTTTCTCAATGGCAACTCTAGACCGAATACAAAAGCAGCTGTTTTTTATTTATAAATCAAAATTTATTAATACATATACATATGCATATACATATGTACATGTGTATATGCACACTTACAGCTTTTTATTCTTTAAATCCATATTTATATGTGGTATAATGTATATTTGTTGTGGTTTTTGAATTATTTTTTGAAAAATAATTTCTTTTTTTGGAAAAAATTGAACAAAATATTATTTTGTCATGCATACAATCACTTTTTTCTGCTTGTCTTCTTTTGACAGTTTAGACAATTGAAACTGCAATGTAGAAACCACAAATAAAAACAACAATTACGTTTTCACTCAATAAAATTTGACACTTGTTTAATAAAAACGAAAAACACGAATTTGTGCTCAATTGAACAAGCAATTTTAGTTACTTGTTATCTAGAAACTGGCTATAAGTTATTTGTTGCCAAAACTGGTATATAGAAACCATCATCAGTAGAATAATTCCATGTAACAGCAGGCATGTTGAAGTCACCAACAGAGATAAATAAATCATTTTGTCTAATACCACGAATTGCACATTTAATGGCATCAGCATGTTCCATGTACGTTGAGATAGATGATGACGGGGGAATATAAGAACAAGTAATGAACAATTTTCTTTTATTAATTTTTATGACTACTGCAAGAAATTCAAGATTAGATGACGTTTCATAAACTAATGATTCCGCTTGGAGAATATTGGATACGGCTATCAATACACCCCCTGATTTTCTGTTACTACCCCGGTCTTGCCTAAAGATTTGAAAATTGTCACACATAATCTCAGAATTCAGTACAGTATCAGTAAGCCAAGTTTCAGTAAAAATTATAATGTGATGACGAAAATCAAAACTGTCAATGTAAAGGAAAGACAGTTTAGTATTTAAGCCTCTAACATTCTGATAAATAAGAGAGATCTTATCCACAGTGCCAGCAACTAGTTTTTTGAAATATTTGTTTTTCTTAACGGAAGACGAGTAGTTGAAACACTATTTTGCTTAGTGGTAAATTCACGTACGAAAGTGTTTGTAGGCCAAAAAGCTGGATCAAGAAGAACATTGAAGTATCGATCAGGAACAGTAACTTTAAATGATGCAATCTTACGCGGCTGTGCGTAGTTGAATTTATGTGTAGATATTTCAGCATCCATGGAAGTTTTAGACTTTATAAAGAAATTAACATCTTTAGAGGAAGTTTCGTACGCTAAGCGTGACACAAATATGGCTTTTTTAGGCGGAATGGCTCTCAATGGCATGTAATTAGATGATTTATGTGATATAGGGCTTGCATAATCATTTGTAGATACTAGACTATTCGGAGAAGCAGTGTTGGACGGGCAGTTTTCAATATCCTTTAACTGACGAGGTGAAATTTTGGGACATAGTTTATGACGTGGTGGTAAATTTTACCCCTCTTTATTTTACTAAAAAAAATAGTAAAAAATATTTTTCGATAATTATTTGTTTTTTAAAAATAAGCTACTATATTTTTAATTACAAAAAATAAAGAAAACAAAAACTGTTTTTATTCGTTTGAACATAACAGGTACTTTATTTCACAAACCTTTTTTAATATTAAAAAAACGACATATAAATAACTTATAAAAAAAATATGAATTAAAAAAAAACAAAAACTTAAAGGGCATTTTTTCACAGCCAAATGTATACATTTAAAGGTATAAAAGAGATCATAAAAAATAGTAAGGTGTAAAAACTGCAGGTCCACCTTATAGGTGGTTTTTTACTCATCAAAGTCTGTGTTCGCACAGTGTAGGCATATACGTTTGCTGCATCCCATACACATTGGCTTACTACATTGCATACAAAAGTGTGTAGTTTTTCGCTTTAGCCTAGTCGGGCATATGTGGCATAACTTACGAGCAACGTGGATCGGTTCTACTGGAGGCGGAGGTACTTAGTCCGGACCCAAAATGTTACCAATTGTGTCTCGTAATACCCGAGGGAGCTTTTGGTTGTGTTGACGTCTTTGCAGATGTGGTAAAATCATTTGTCTTGCAAGCTTTTTCAAAAAGTCTCCTCTTGAGCTGTTATCATAATCCTTTGAAGATTGAAAAATAATGAAAGAGTTGACACCACAAATATCCACAATTCTATAAAATATGGCTAATGGCCAGCGGCGTGTACGTCGACTGGATGAATAAATCGAGAATTTCTTATCGAGCTCATCCACTCCACCTTTCGTCGTCGACTTCGCTAACATCGTCATCGTCCTCAAAACATTCCTCAAGAAATTGAGATATGAATGAATCACTGAGTTTTTTTGAATTCGACATGATCTGTAAACTTAAGTAGCATATCACGTAATTTAAAAAATGTGTAATATAACGTTTTTGAAATAAATAATTTTTTACCAACAAGAAAACAGACGAGTGGTAAAAATAATTCCACGAAAATATTACGTTAATTTCGATGTGGGGTAAAGGCCCATTTAGCCGACCGTAGAAATCGTAGATGTAAATGTATCGTAAATGTAAATGTTGATGTGCTTATAGAACGCTAGAAACCGTGTCATGTGTTTCTGGCATAACCAAACAAATAAGGGTTGTTTTTTTCATATTTGAATGCGTATTAAAACAGAGTACATAAATTTATTCTAATGGATGCGGAAGAATTGTTTATTAGTTTGAATTTCTTACATTTGTGCAAAATGTACAGAGACAATAAAAATAAGAAAAGACGCAGTGTAAGAAGGTGGGGCGTTCGACCCATAAACAAATACTATATCGTCGCGGGCTACAATAAAAAAGTTTTTCGGAACATAAAAAAAAGATAAGGAACAATTTTTTATACATACGCGTATGCCTCCTGATTTATTTGATTTATTACTGGCTATGATTTGTGATGAACTTACTAAGCCGAAACAACGGATTGGTCCAGAAGAAAGACTTTCAATAACATTGCTGTAAGGAAAATATTTTATTCAGTGTATGTATAGTATATAACAATTTATTTTAGGTATTTGGGTCATTGATGCTCATTACAATCTCTAGCTTGGAGTCACAAGCTTGGAAAGTCGACGATCCGATCCATAGTGTTGCAAACATGCGATGTGTTGCGGCGCACATTGTGACCAATTTACGTAAGCGAGCCAACAACATCTCAATATCAGGATATTGAAAAATATTTCAATGTTTTATGGAATATGCCCAACTGCTATTGATGGAAAGCATATAGCTATAAAGTTCACTTTAAAAAATATAAAGAGAAATCAAAAAGCCGTTCGAATTAGTGACGATAATTTAGTGTGTTTGCATGATTTGTCGATTTGTAGAAAAAGTACCCAAATTATATGAATGGTAACAAACATTTTTGTTAAGTATTAAATTGTTATAACTTTGGTATTTTTATCAATAAAGTTTAAAAATATGTTTTATACATTCATTTACATATATACAATAATTCAAAGTATGATATAATTTTGAACATCTTTATTTTTTATATTTACATAAAGTTATATATATCAGAATTATTTATATTACAATCTTTGTTTTAATTGTTGTTATACTTTTTTTATTGTGAACGTGCTATAGGTTGTACGTATATACAAATAGTATTATTTTACAATTCTCTAAGATAAGATACACACTAGTTAAGAATCATCGTTTTTAGTTTATAAAAAATAATTACTTGAATATACCACTGTATGTATGAGATTTACTTATGAACTGAGGAACGAAAGTATTTACATTTCTATTTATAGCCTCGTTCTGTATATTTTGTTTACATATTTTGGTTATTTTGCTTTGGGTCTGATCTTCAAATAATCATATCCTTATTTTAATTATTATGTTTACATATTTTGGTTATTTTGCTTTGGGTCTGACCTTATTTCTAACATTATTTTCTTTGAAGCCATGTTATCTACCTGCCATTCTAACTCACTAGATTGTAGGCTATATAAAAAAAAATTTGCATCAAATGCACATAAACTATTATAAAAATATCTTGTTACTTTTCATTAAGGAACAATTGACACAAGCAAATAAATTTATAAAATATTTTTATATTCAAAGAAGATTCACAGTTTAAAAGCTTAACATATCAATAATCCCAAAAATTACTAAAAAAGGGTTTTTGTGCCACATTTTCGTTTACTTTTGTATTTACCAACACTGGCTACATCTGTCACGTACGAGGTTACGTGAAATTCTATTTTCAACAGGTTGAGACGTTACTGTTACATTTCATTGCCGTCGGGTAAGCATTTGCATTACTTTTCGTATAATAAAAACAATCAGCTGATACATCTACATTTATATTTCTACATTAACGGCTCGCTAATTCTACCTTAAATTTGTTTCTACTAAATACTTAAGCCCCATTTAGCCGACCGTAAATGTAGAAATGTAAATGTTGCCGAATCAGCCGATCGTTTCTGTTATATGAGAATGTATGCAAACGCTTAGCCGACTGGAAGTGTCACGTTGCTGTAACGTCTGAACCTGTTGAAAATAGAATTTCATTACGTTCTTATGTGACAAATGTAGACAGTGATGGGTTGTACGAATGTTGAATGCAAATGTGGCGCTGTAGCAATTTTTTGGTACTTTTTTATTTTTAGATTTGAAACTCTTTTTAGTTGTTAAATTTATATACTATATATAATCCGTTTAAAATAATTTTTTAGCTGGAAATCTCTAATTTTTTATACAAAAATTAACAATTTCTAGTTTATATTCAATATATTGTTTTTTTTTAGAAAACTTCTACAGAAATATTCGTTTAGAACTGAATAAAGAGCACAGGAAATAGAATCAAAATAATTTAATAAATTAAATATATAAACTTTTTTATTTCTTAATACACTAATTGGGCCTAAATTTTCCAATGTAAGTAAAACAGATTTAAGCTACTTACATTTTTCCCAACGCTTATGAAGAAATTATTGTAAAAAGATATTACATGATACATGAAGTTTCGCCAAAGATATACTACCAAATAAACTTAACAAATAATTAATATTGAAATCTATTATTTGGGATATTCTCCCCAACTAATCGTTAGACACAATTAGAGTTTTTGCAAAATGCATAGAAAAAATCAAAAAATGTGTGTTGTGGCGTTAGCTCTTCATATGCCGACATTTCATTGGTTGCTAAAACCAAATCGTCAGTGAAGTTTAAGCAGTTTGAAAACATTCAACCTCGGATGTTTATGCCACATAAATCAAATACAATATGAGAATTTCAATATTGCATATGAATTACAACAAATACATAATCAATAATTTCAATATTTTATTGTTTGTTGTTGGCTTAGCTGGATATATGCCTGCATTTTTTTATAAAATAAAAAAATTTTTATAAAATCTACCAAGGGACTTTGCCAATGTCTGTGTTAATATTTTGCAAAATGCATTTATATTCAAAATTACAAAAGAAACGTACACACAGTGTAGAAAAAGATGAAACTAGCTTTCTCCGAAAACTTTCTAACTTTAAATGTTCTTCTTATTTTTCAATTTTGTATCGTTCTATGTAATTTTTTTTAATTTTAGTGCTATGTACGTAAGTAAACTAGATTTGTTCCATTTCCGTACTTTTTCCGTACAATCATAAATATTTTGTACACATTGTACCATCAATGTATTGGAACAGCTGTTTTGCATTTATAAATAAATGAAAATTATTTATTGTGGAAAAAATGAAATCTAAGTAAATAATTTAAAACTGAGGGCAGTGAAATGGACGATGAAAAATGAATTTTGTTGGTGCAGGGGAACGAATACCTGTATAACAAATATTAAACAGCAACACAATATTATATGTTCAATAATGTACATAAATCATTTTTTTCTGCTTATGTATGTATGTGTATGTCAAAAACACACATGTTTTTGAGCATTCTATAAGTGCTGCAACATTTACATTTACGATACATTTACATCTACGATTTCTACGGTCGGCTAAATGGGCCTTTACGCTAACGCTGACGTGGTGGTAAAATATTTTCAAAGAAAAACTTACGTAAATGCCGAGGAGTGGTAATTTTTACACCAGCATGTGCGTAGCTCCGCTCCTGCTATGTCTAGCTCAGTCAAAACACAACTGAACGACAACGATCACAATATATGAAGATACTAAGAGAATTAAATTGATTGAGCGCAATGGAAGAGAGAATTTTAAAAAAATTGTAAAGAGAGGGTAAAATTTACCACCACCTCGTTAGTTAAAGGATATTAATTATTGGAGGGTTAATATGTTGCTGTACATCGATATTGCGCATGGAGATCAAGTTTACCGGCATGTAATCAACAGGTGTAGCAATACACTCCTGGCCAACATCTGGGACAGTCGAGCGAGATGCTGAATCAGTCTGTGATTTATTTTTCTCCAGAGAGGTCGATTTATTTTGGCCACTAGAAAATTTCTCCAAGTAAGGATAATTCGTAAAAAGTTTACCAAAAGCATTCATTTTTTGTTGTAGTTCTTGAAACTCGTTATTAATTTTGTTGAATTCATTCTTAGTATTTTTGAGCATATTGTAAAACTCAATACTAATGTGTTTACATTTTGGGCAAGTCCAATGAAGCTATTTTGAAGCATCCAATAAAGCATCCGCATCACGCGCTCTTAGGCCACAGCATTTTATATGATAAACATCATCGCATAGCCAACATGTTACCATGCGCTCATTTGTTGTAATCGAGCAGCTTGAATTCGAACAATTCATGTTGTATAAATTCGGTGAAAAAATTACAGATAAAAAAAATCGATTTTATGCAATAAAAATACGCAATGGCCACACTGTCCTGAACAAGCAGAAAACGTTTGTTTTATGAAAAGATGACAAGTAGATGGCGACACTGTGTTATCCAATAGCGATGATTTAAAGAGTATCTTAGCAACAATTAAACAGCTGATCATCCAATAGAGTACATATGTTATCACCAGTTTATAAAGTATGTAATGGAAGTGTTTGTATGACTGTCTGCTTAATATATGTAAATATGTATGTATGTAAATATGTATATATATGCATATGAATGTATACATATACAAAAAGTTCAACAATGCGACACCATATATGTAAGTCACAAAACACAACCAAAATAGCAGTGCAGAACATAAACCATATACACAGTTAAACAAACAATGATATAGAGTCAATCTCGGACCGGCTATGATGTTTTATTATCAATTATTAACACATTAAATATGAAACGCTTACAGAACACAATTGTAGAATGTATTTTTTATTCTACTCTATATCTATGTATATATAAATAGGCAAGTGGAAAAAATTAAGAACAATTTTAACTGACTTAAACTCAACGTATTCGCTTGATTTTTGTTTGTTTGATGTATTGTCAATAGAAGCAGTGCAGAATGTATTTTTTATTCTACATTTTTGTGCCTAAGATAGTTAAAAACAGTTAAGAATATTAGCCAATCATAAAGCCATGATCTCTCTTTCTCTTTCACTCTTAATTTGCTAAAAAAATTGCAACAAAAAACTGAAAATTAAGTAAATTAAATTTGGCTTGGCACTCCGTAAGCACTCAGAAGGAAAAACCTATTTTATTTGTTCATTCTATTCCACCATTTGGTGGTAAGACTATTCTACTAAGGTGCGATTTAATGCAAATTTTACCTGTTGTTCCACACGGGACCCGATTTACTTCAATTGGAAATTGCATCATTAGTTGAAAAGAATTTAATTCTTTTCACAAAGTTACCTTAACACAAAATACGAGAGCTAGACCAGAAGAAGTAGAATTTGTCGAATTTCATAAATAAACTTGGTAATTGTGAATTAAGAAATTATCCAGAGTTAGGTGATGACATTATTGAATTGCCACAACAAATAATTGGTTGTTTTGATAGTTTAATTACTGAAATCTATGGTAATATTCGTGAGAATATATTATCGGATCAAATTCTTAATTCTGTAATTTTAGCTCCTATCAATGAAGACTATGCTTCAATAAATAATGATATACTTAATCGTCTTTCAGGGGAGGAGAAGGTTTATTACAGTTTTGTTAAGTTTCTAATGATGTCAATGACGTAAATGAATATCATTCTTAATTTTTAAATTTACTGAACGTAAGCGGAATGCCACCGCATAAATCGAAATTGAAAATAAATTCCATTGTTATGCTGATTCGTAATTTGAACATGGCACAAGCCATAGTAAATGGAACTCGAATGAGAGAAAAATGCTTGCACCGCAACACCATAGATTGCGAAGTATTAACGGGAGTAGTTCGCAATAAAAGAATTTTGATTCCACCAATAAATTTACCATTTTCTGGAATAATTCTTCCATTTAAATTTCAGCGGACACAATTTCCAATTATACCCGCATTTTCTATGACCATTAACAAGTCACAGGGGCAAACATTTGAAAAGATAGGTGTCCTTTTGGGACTACCTGTATTTGCTCGTGGATAATTATATGTAGCTGCGAGTAGAGTTCGTTCATTCGACGGCCGAAAATTTTATATTTCAAATAAAAATGGTCAAGGAAACATATTTAATGACAATAGAGTTTTTACGAAGAAATTGTACTATATAAAAAATTTTCCTTAGATAAAGATGCCAGTCGTACAACTACTTTAAATATTTTCAATAAAATGATTTTTTTTTTACTTTTAGTTTTTCTTCAATTAATCAAAAAATTTTAATATTTTTAACATGGGCAATAAATTTATGTTTCTTAAATGAACATCAAAACAGTTTCTATTATTTATTTGAAAAGCTTACATTAATAGATGCAACTATTAAAGAATGGAGTAAGTACGGTAATACATTTTATTAGAAATGAAGAAAAATATGACATTTTATCTGAGCGGTTTTGTATTATTGCAATAATGCTTGAATTTCAACCACTGGGCGAACACTAGTATATATATATATTTAGATATATATATATATATATATATATATATATATATATATATATATATATATATATATATATATATATATATGTATATATATATATATATATATATATATATATATATATATATATATATATATTTATATATATATTTTTGTATATATACATATATATATATATATATATATATATATATATATATATATATATATATATATATATATATATATATATATATATATATATATATATTGTTACGAATTTGGTGTGAACGGTCCTATTGTAATTGCTCTGGAATATACTGAATTGTTGTTATTCTTATTTGCTTTTTGTTTACTCATTGTAAATGAACACATAACATAGCATACATAGTTACTTGTTTACTAGCCAAGCGACAACGAATAAGATCATGATGATTGTTGTTGTTGTCTGTCGGCATTTCTACATTGAGTACGTGTATGTATGTATGTGAGTATGGCTTGTGTTTATGTTTAATTGAAGTGTACGATTATGTAAACAACTTCAACAAACATCATGATTATTCGAGAAATGATCATTATAATTATCTACCTGCCATTCTAACTCACTAGATTGTTGGCTATATAAAAAAAATTTGCATCAAATGCACATAAACTATTATAAAAATATCTGGTTACTTTTCATTAAGGAACAATTGACACAAACAACTAAATTTATAAAATATTTTTATATTCAAAGAAGATTCACAGTTTAAAAGCTTAACATGTCAATAATCCAAAAAATTACTAAAAAAGGGTTTTTGTGCCACATTTTCGTTTACTTTTGTATTTACCAACACTGGCTACATCTGTCACGTACGAGGTTACGTGAAATTCTATTTTCAACAGGTTGAGACGTTACTGTTACATTTCATTGCCGTCGGGTAAGCATTTGCATTACTTTTCGTATAATAAAAACAATCAGCTGATACATCTACATTTATATTTCTACATTAACGGCTCGCTAATTCTACCTTAAATTTGTTTCTACTAAATACTTAAGCCCCATTTAGCCGACCGTAAATGTAGAAATGTAAATGTTGACGAATCAGCCGATTGTTTCTGTTATATGAGAATGTATGCAAACGCTTAGCCGACTGGAAGTGTCACGTTGCTGTAACGTCTGAACCTGTTGAAAATAGAATTTCATTACGTTCTTATGTGACAAATGTAGACAGTGATGGGTTGTACGAATGTTGAATGCAAATGTGGCGCTGTAGCAATTTTTTGGTACTTTTTTATTTTTAGATTTGAAACTCTTTTTAGTTGTTAAATTTATATACTATATATAATCCGTTTAAAATAATTTTTTAGCTGGAAATCTCTAATTTTTTATACAAAAATTAACAATTTCTAGTTTATATTCAATATATTGTTTTTTTTTAGAAAACTTCTACAGAAATATTCGTTTAGAACTGAGCACAGGAAATAGAATCAAAATAATTTAATAAATTAAATATATAAACTTTTTTATTTCTTAATACACTAATTGGGCCTAAATTTTCCAATGTAAGTAAAACAGATTTAAGCTACTTACATTTTTCCCAACGCTTATGAAGAAATTATTGTAAAAAGATATTACATGATACATGAAGTTTCGCCAAAGATATACTACCAAATAAACTTAACAAATAATTAATATTGAAATCTATTATTTGGGATATTCTCCCCAACTAATCGTTAGACACAATTAGAGTTTTTGCAAAATGCATAGAAAAAATCAAAAAATGTGTGTTGTGGCGTTAGCTCTTCATATGCCGACATTTCATTGGTTGCTAAAACCAAATCGTCAGTGAAGTTTAAGCAGTTTGAAAACATTCAACCTCGGATGTTTATGCCACATAAATCAAATACAATATGAGAATTTCAATATCGCATATGAATTACAACAAATACATAATCAATAATTTCGATATTTTATTGTTTGTTGTTGGCTTAGCTGGATATATGCCTGCATTTTTTTATAAAATAAAAAAAATTTTTATAAAATCTACCAAGGGACTTTGCCAATGTCTGTGTTAATATTTTGCAAAATGCATTTATATTCAAAATTACAAAAGAAACGTACACACAGTGTAGAAAAAGATGAAACTAGCTTTCTCCGAAAACTTTCTAACTTTAAATGTTCATCTTATTTTTCAATTTTGTATCGTTCTATGTAATTTTTTTTTAATTTTAGTGCTATGTACGTAAGTAAACTAGATTTGTTCCATTTCCGTACTTTTTCCGTACAATCATAAATATTTTGTACACATTGTACCATCAATGTATTGGAACAGCTGTTTTGCATTTATAAATAAATGAAAATTATTTATTGTGGAAAAAATGAAATCTAAGTAAATAATTTAAAACTGAGGGCAGTGAAATGGACGATGAAAAATGAATTTTGTTGGTGCAGGGGAACAAATACCTGTATAACAAATATTAAACAGCAACACAATATTATATGTTCAACAATGTACATAAATCATTTTTTTCTGCTTATGTATGTATGTGTATGTCAAAAACACACACGTTTTTGAGCATTCTATAAGTGCTGCAACATTTACATTTACGATACATTTACATCTACGATTTCTACGGTCGGCTAAATGGGCCTTTACGCTAACGCTGACGTGGTGGTAAAATATTTTCAAAGAAAAACTTACGTAAATGCCGAGGAGTGGTAATTTTTACACCAGCATGTGCGTAGCTCCGCTCCTGCTATGTCTAGCTCAGTCAAAACACAACTGAACGACAACGATCACAATATATGAAGATACTAAGAGAATTAAATTGATTGAGCGCAATGGAAGAGAGAATTTTAAAAAAATTGTAAAGAGAGGGTAAAATTTACCACCACCTCGTTAGTTAAAGGATATTAATTATTGGAGGGTTAATATGTTGCTGTACATCGATATTGCGCATGGAGATCAAGTTTACCGGCATGTAATCAACAGGTGTAGCAATACACTCCTGGCCAACATCTGGGACAGTCGAGCGAGATGCTGAATCAGTCTGTGATTTATTTTTCTCCAGAGAGGTCGATTTATTTTGGCCACTAGAAAATTTCTCCAAGTAAGGATAATTCGTAAAAAGTTTACCAAAAGCATTCATTTTTTGTTGTAGTTCTTGAAACTCGTTATTAATTTTGTTGAATTCATTCTTAGTATTTTTGAGCATATTGTAAAACTCAATACTAATGTGTTTACATTTTGGGCAAGTCCAATGAAGCTATTTTGAAGCATCCAATAAAGCATCCGCATCACGCGCTCTTAGGCCACAGCATTTTATATGATAAACATCATCGCATAGCCAACATATTACCATGCGCTCATTTGTTGTAATCGAGCAGCTTGAATTCGAACAATTCATGTTGTATAAATTCGGTGAAAAAATTACAGATAAAAAAAATCGATTTTATGCAATAAAAATACGCAATGGTCACACTGTCCTGAACAAGCAGAAAAAGTTTGTTTTATGAAAAGATGACAAGTAGATGGCGACACTGTGTTATCCAATAGCGATGATTTAAAGAGTATCTTAGCAACAATTAAACAGCTGATCATCCAATAGAGTACATACATATGTTATCACCAGTTTATAAAGTATGTAATGTAAGTGTTTGTATGACTGGTTGCTTAATATATGTAAATATGTATGTATGTAAATATGTATATATATGCATATGAATGTATACATATACAAAAAGTTCAACAATGCGACACCATATATGTAAGTCACAAAACACAACCAAAATAGCAGTGCAGAACATAAACCATATACACAGTTAAACAAACAATGATATAGAGTCAATCTCGGACCGGCTATGATGTTTTATTATCAATTATTAACACATTAAATATGAAACGCTTACAGAACACAATTGTAGAATGTATTTTTTATTATACTCTATATCTATGTATATATAAATAGGCAAGTGGAAAAAATTAAGAACAATTTTAACTGACTTAAACTCAACGTATTCGCTTGATTTTTGTTTGTTTGATGTATTGTCAATAGAAGCAGTGCAGAATGTATTTTTTATTCTACATTTTTGTGCCTAAGATAGTTAAAAACAGTTAAGAATATTAGCCAATCATAAAGCCATGATCTCTCTTTCTCTTTCACTCTTAATTTGCTAAAAAAAATTGCAACAAAAAACTGAAAATTAACTAAATTAAATTTGGCTTGGCACTCCGTAAGCACTCAGAAGGAAAAACCTATTTTATTTGTTCATTCTATTCCACCATTTGGTGGTAAGACTATTCTACTAAGGTGCGATTTAATGCAAATTTTACCTGTTGTTCCACACGGGACCCGATTTACTTCAATTGGAAATTGCATCATTAGTTGAAAAGAATTTAATTCTTTTCACAAAGTTACCTTAACACAAAATACGAGAGCTAGACCAGAAGAAGTAGAATTTGTCGAATTTCATAAATAAACTTGGTAATTGTGAATTAAGAAATTATCCAGAGTTAGGTGATGACATTATTGAATTGCCACAACAAATAATTGGTTGTTTTGATAGTTTAATTACTGAAATCTATGGTAATATTCGTGAGAATATATTATCGGATCAAATTCTTAATTCTGTAATTTTAGCTCCTATCAATGAAGACTATGCTTCAATAAATAATGATATACTTAATCGTCTTTCAGGGGAGGAGAAGGTTTATTACAGTTTTGTTAAGTTTCTAATGATGTCAATGACGTAAATGAATATCATTCTTAATTTTTAAATTTACTGAACGTAAGCGGAATGCCACCGCATAAATCGAAATTGAAAATAAATTCCATTGTTATGCTGATTCGTAATTTGAACATGGCACAAGCCATAGTAAATGGAACTCGAATGAGAGAAAAATGCTTGCACCGCAACACCATAGATTGCGAAGTATTAACGGGAGTAGTTCGCAATAAAAGAATTTTGATTCCACCAATAAATTTACCATTTTCTGGAATAATTCTTCCATTTAAATTTCAGCGGACACAATTTCCAATTATACCCGCATTTTCTATGACCATTAACAAGTCACAGGGGCAAACATTTGAAAAGATAGGTGTCCTTTTGAGACTACCTGTATTTGCTCGTGGATAATTATATGTAGCTGCGAGTAGAGTTCGTTCATTCGACGGCCGAAAATTTTATATTTCAAATAAAAATGGTCAAGGAAACATATTTAATGACAATAGAGTTTTTACGAAGAATATTGTACTATATAAAAAATTTTCCTTAGATTAAGATGCCAGTCGTACAACTACTTTAAATATTTTCAATAAAATGATTTTTTTTTTACTTTTAGTTTTTCTTCAATTAATCAAAAAATTTTAATATTTTTAACATGGGCAATAAATTTATGTTTCTTAAATGAACATCAAAACAGTTTCTATTATTTATTTGAAAAGCTTACATTAATAGATACAACTATTAAAGAATGGAGTAAGTACGGTAATACATTTTATTAGAAATGAAGAAAAATATGACATTTTATCTGAGCGGTTTTGTATTATTGCAATAATGCTTGAATTTCAACCACTGGGCGAACACTAGTATATATATATATTTAGATATATATATATATATATATATATATATATATATATATATATATATATATATATATATATATATATATATTTATATATATATTTTTGTATATATACATATATATATATATATATATATATATATATATATATATATATATATATATATATATATATATTGTTACGAATTTGGTGTGAACGGTCCTATTGTAATTGCTCTGGAATATACTGAATTGTTGTTATTCTTATTTGCTTTTTGTTTACTCATTGTAAATGAACACATAACATAGCATACATAGTTACTTGTTTACTAGCCAAGCGACAACGAATAAGATCATGATGATTGTTGTTGTTGTCTGTCGGCATTTCTACATTGAGTACGTGTATGTATGTATGTGAGTATGGCTTGTGTTTATGTTTAATTGAAGTGTACGATTATGTAAACAACTTCAACAAACATCATGATTATTCGAGAAATGATCATTATAATTATCTACCTGCCATTCTAACTCACTAGATTGTTGGCTATATAAAAAAAATTTGCATCAAATGCACATAAACTATTATAAAAATATCTTGTTACTTTTCATTAAGGAACAATTGACACAAACAACTAAATTTATAAAATATTTTTATATTCAAAGAAGATTCACAGTTTAAAAGCTTAACATGTCAATAATCCAAAAAATTACTAAAAAAGGGTTTTTGTGCCACATTTTCGTTTACTTTTGTATTTACCAACACTGGCTACATCTGTCACGTACGAGGTTACGTGAAATTCTATTTTCAACAGGTTGAGACGTTACTGTTACATTTCATTGCCGTCGGGTAAGCATTTGCATTACTTTTCGTATAATAGAAACAATCAGCTGATACATCTACATTTATATTTCTACATTTACGGCTCGCTAATTCTACCTTAAATTTGTTTCTACTAAATACTTAAGCCCCATTTAGCCGACCGTAAATGTAGAAATGTAAATGTTGCCGAATCAGCTGATCGTTTCTGTTATATGAGAATGTATGCAAACGCTTAGCCGACTGGAAGTGTCATGTTGCTGTAACGTCTGAACCTGTTGAAAATAGAATTTCATTACGTTCTTATGTGACAAATGTAGACAGTGATGGGTTGTACGAATGTTGAATGCAAATGTGGCGCTGTAGCAATTTTTTGGTACTTTTTTATTTTTAGATTTGAAACTTTTTTTAGTTGTTAAATTTATATACTATATATAATCCGTTTAAAATAATTTTTTAGCTGGAAATCTCTAATTTTTTATACAAAAATTAACAATTTCTAGTTTATATTCAATATATTGTTTTTCTTTAGAAAACTTCTACGGAAATATTCGTTTAGAACTGAATAAAGAGCACAGGAAATAGAATCAAGATAATTTAATAAATTAAATATATAAACTTTTTTATTTCTTAATACGCTAATTGGGCCTAAATTTTCCAATGTAAGTAAAACAGATTTAAGCTACTTACATTTTTCTCAACGCTTATGAAGAAATTATTGTAAAAAGATATTACATGATACATGAAGTTTCGCCAAAGACATACTACCAAATAAACTTAATAAATAATTAATATTGAAATCTATTATTTGGGATATTCTCCCCAACTAATCGTTAGACACAATTAGAGTTTTTGCAAAATGCATAGAAAAAATCAAAAAATGTGTGTTGTGGCGTTAGCTCTTCATATGCCGACATTTCATTGGTTGCTAAAACCAAATCGTCAGTGAAGTTTAAGCAGTTTGAAAACATTCAACCTCGGATGTTTATGCCACATAAATCAAATACAATATGAGAATTTCAATATCGCATATGAATTACAACAAATACATAATCAATAATTTCGATATTTTATTGTTTGTTGTTGGCTTAGCTGGATATATGCCTGCATTTTTTTATAAAATAAAAAAAAATTTTATAAAATCTACCAAGGGACTTTGCCAATGTCTGTGTTAATATTTTGCAAAATGCATTTATATGCCACTGCATAAATCGAAATTGAAAATAAATTCCATTGTTATGCTGATTCGTAATTTGAACATGGCACAAGCCATAGTAAATGGAACTCGAATGAGAGAAAAATGCTTGCACCGCAACACCATAGATTGCGAAGTATTAACGGGAGTAGTTCGCAATAAAAGAATTTTGATTCCACCAATAAATTTACCATTTTCTGGAATAATTCTTCCATTTAAATTTCAGCGGACACAATTTCCAATTATACCCGCATTTTCTATGACCATTAACAAGTCACAGGGGCAAACATTTGAAAAGATAGGTGTCCTTTTGAGACTACCTGTATTTGCTCGTGGATAATTATATGTAGCTGCGAGTAGAGTTCGTTCATTCGACGGCCGAAAATTTTATATTTCAAATAAAAATGGTCAAGGAAACATATTTAATGACAATAGAGTTTTTACGAAGAATATTGTACTATATAAAAAATTTTCCTTAGATAAAGATGCCAGTCGTACAACTACTTTAAATATTTTCAATAAAATGATTTTTTTTACTTTTAGTTTTTCTTCAATTAATCAAAAAATTTTAATATTTTTAACATGGGCAATAAATTTATGTTTCTTAAATGAACATCAAAACAGTTTCTATTATTTATTTGAAAAGCTTACATTAATAGATACAACTATTAAAGAATGGAGTAAGTACGGTAATACATTTTATTAGAAATGAAGAAAAATATGACATTTTATCTGAGCGGTTTTGTATTATTGCAATAATGCTTGAATTTCAACCACTGGGCGAACACTAGTATATATATATATTTAGATATATATATATATATATATATATATATATATATATATATATATATATATATATATATATATATATATATATATATATATATATATATATATATATATATATATATATATATATTATATATATATTTTTGTATATATACATATATATATATATATATATATATATATATATATATATATATATATATATATATATATATATATATATATATTGTTACGAATTTGGTGTGAACGGTCCTATTGTAATTGCTCTGGAATATACTGAATTGTTGTTATTCTTATTTGCTTTTTGTTTACTCATTGTAAATGAACACATAACATAGCATACATAGTTACTTGTTTACTAGCCAAGCGACAACGAATAAGATCATGATGATTGTTGTTGTTGTCTGTCGGCATTTCTACATTGAGTACGTGTATGTATGTATGTGAGTATGGCTTGTGTTTATGTTTAATTGAAGTGTACGATTATGTAAACAACTTCAACAAACATCATGATTATTCGAGAAATGATCATTATAATTATCTACCTGCCATTCTAACTCACTAGATTGTTGGCTATATAAAAAAAATTTGCATCAAATGCACATAAACTATTATAAAAATATCTTGTTACTTTTCATTAAGGAACAATTGACACAAACAACTAAATTTATAAAATATTTTTATATTCAAAGAAGATTCACAGTTTAAAAGCTTAACATGTCAATAATCCAAAAAATTACTAAAAAAGGGTTTTTGTGCCACATTTTCGTTTACTTTTGTATTTACCAACACTGGCTACATCTGTCACGTACGAGGTTACGTGAAATTCTATTTTCAACAGGTTGAGACGTTACTGTTACATTTCATTGCCGTCGGGTAAGCATTTGCATTACTTTTCGTATAATAGAAACAATCAGCTGATACATCTACATTTATATTTCTACATTTACGGCTCGCTAATTCTACCTTAAATTTGTTTCTACTAAATACTTAAGCCCCATTTAGCCGACCGTAAATGTAGAAATGTAAATGTTGCCGAATCAGCTGATCGTTTCTGTTATATGAGAATGTATGCAAACGCTTAGCCGACTGGAAGTGTCATGTTGCTGTAACGTCTGAACCTGTTGAAAATAGAATTTCATTACGTTCTTATGTGACAAATGTAGACAGTGATGGGTTGTACGAATGTTGAATGCAAATGTGGCGCTGTAGCAATTTTTTGGTACTTTTTTATTTTTAGATTTGAAACTTTTTTTAGTTGTTAAATTTATATACTATATATAATCCGTTTAAAATAATTTTTTAGCTGGAAATCTCTAATTTTTTATACAAAAATTAACAATTTCTAGTTTATATTCAATATATTGTTTTTCTTTAGAAAACTTCTACGGAAATATTCGTTTAGAACTGAATAAAGAGCACAGGAAATAGAATCAAGATAATTTAATAAATTAAATATATAAACTTTTTTATTTCTTAATACGCTAATTGGGCCTAAATTTTCCAATGTAAGTAAAACAGATTTAAGCTACTTACATTTTTCTCAACGCTTATGAAGAAATTATTGTAAAAAGATATTACATGATACATGAAGTTTCGCCAAAGACATACTACCAAATAAACTTAATAAATAATTAATATTGAAATCTATTATTTGGGATATTCTCCCCAACTAATCGTTAGACACAATTAGAGTTTTTGCAAAATGCATAGAAAAAATCAAAAAATGTGTGTTGTGGCGTTAGCTCTTCATATGCCGACATTTCATTGGTTGCTAAAACCAAATCGTCAGTGAAGTTTAAGCAGTTTGAAAACATTCAACCGCGGATGTTTATGCCACATAAATCAAATACAATATGAGAATTTCAATATCGCATATGAATTACAACAAATACATAATCAATAATTTCGATATTTTATTGTTTGTTGTTGGCTTAGCTGGATATATGCCTGCATTTTTTTATAAAATAAAAAAAAATTTTATAAAATCTACCAAGGGACTTTGCCAATGTCTGTGTTAATATTTTGCAAAATGCATTTATATTCAAAATTACAAAAGAAACGTACACACAGTGTAGAAAAAGATGAAACTAGCTTTCTCCGAAAACTTTCTAACTTTAAATGTTCATCTTATTTTTCAATTTTGTATCGTTCTATGTAATTTTTTTTTAATTTTAGTGCTATGTACGTAAGTAAACTAGATTTGTTCCATTTCCGTACTTTTTCCGTACAATCATAAATATTTTGTACACATTGTACCATCAATGTATTGGAACAGCTGTTTTGCATTTATAAATAAATGAAAATTATTTATTGTGGAAAAAATGAAATCTAAGTAAATAATTTAAAACTGAGGGCAGTGAAATGGACGATGAAAAATGAATTTTGTTGGTGCAGGGGAACAAATACCTGTATAACAAATATTAAACAGCAACACAATATTATATGTTCAACAATGTACATAAATCATTTTTTTCTGCTTATGTATGTATGTGTATGTCAAAAACACACACGTTTTTGAGCATTCTATAAGTGCTGCAACATTTACATTTACGATACATTTACATCTACGATTTCTACGGTCGGCTAAATGGGCCTTTACGCTAACGCTGACGTGGTGGTAAAATATTTTCAAAGAAAAACTTACGTAAATGCCGAGGAGTGGTAATTTTTACACCAGCATGTGCGTAGCTCCGCTCTTGCTATGTCTAGCTCAGTCAAAACACAACTGAACGACAACGATCACAATATATGGAGATACTAAGAGAATTAAATTGATTGAGCGCAATGGAAGAGAGAATTTTAAAAAAATTGTAAAGAGAGGGTAAAATTTACCACCACCTCGTTAGTTAAAGGATATTAATTATTGGAGGGTTAATATGTTGCTGTACATCGATATTGCGCATGGAGATCAAGTTTACCGGCATGTAATCAACAGGTGTAGCAATACACTCCTGGCCAACATCTGGGACAGTCGAGCGAGATGCTGAATCAGTCTGTGATTTATTTTTCTCCAGAGAGGTCGATTTATTTTGGCCACTAGAAAATTTCTCCAAGTAAGGATAATTCGTAAAAAGTTTACCAAAAGCATTCATTTTTTGTTGTAGTTCTTGAAACTCGTTATTAATTTTGTTGAATTCATTCTTAGTATTTTTGAGCATATTGTAAAACTCAATACTAATGTGTTTACATTTTGGGCAAGTCCAATGAAGCTATTTTGAAGCATCCAATAAAGCATCCGCATCACGCGCTCTTAGGCCACAGCATTTTATATGATAAACATCATCGCATAGCCAACATATTACCATGCGCTCATTTGTTGTAATCGAGCAACTTGAATTCGAACAATTCATGTTGTATAAATTCGGTGAAAAAATTACAGATAAAAAAAATCGATTTTATGCAATAAAAATACGCAATGGTCACACTGTCCTGAACAAGCAGAAAAAGTTTGTTTTATGAAAAGATGACAAGTAGATGGCGACACTGTGTTATCCAATAGCGATGATTTAAAGAGTATCTTAGCAACAATTAAACAGCTGATCATCCAATAGAGTACATACATATGTTATCACCAGTTTATAAAGTATGTAATGTAAGTGTTTGTATGACTGGTTGCTTAATATATGTAAATATGTATGTATGTAAATATGTATATATATGCATATGAATGTATACATATACAAAAAGTTCAACAATGCGACACCATATATGTAAGTCACAAAACACAACCAAAATAGCAGTGCAGAACATAAACCATATACACAGTTAAACAAACAATGATATACATAGAGTCAATCTCGGACCGGCTATGATGTTTTATTATCAATTATTAACACATTAAATATGAAACGCTTACAGAACACAATTGTAGAATGTATTTTTTATTCTACTCTATATCTATGTATATATAAATAGGCAAGTGGAAAAAATTAAGAACAATTTTAACTGACTTAAACTCAACGTATTCGCTTGATTTTTGTTTGTTTGATGTATTGTCAATAGAAGCAGTGCAGAATGTATTTTTTATTCTACATTTTTGTGCCTAAGATAGTTAAAAACAGTTAAGAATATTAGCCAATCATAAAGCCATGATCTCTCTTTCTCTTTCACTCTTAATTTGCTAAAAAAAATTGCAACAAAAAACTGAAAATTAACTAAATTAAATTTGGCTTGGCACTCCGTAAGCACTCAGAAGGAAAAACCTATTTTATTTGTTCATTCTATTCCACCATTTGGTGGTAAGACTATTCTACTAAGGTGCGATTTAATGCAAATTTTACCTGTTGTTCCACACGGGACCCGATTTACTTCAATTGGAAATTGCATCATTAGTTGAAAAGAATTTAATTCTTTTCACAAAGTTACCTTAACACAAAATACGAGAGCTAGACCAGAAGAAGTAGAATTTGTCGAATTTCATAAATAAACTTGGTAATTGTGAATTAAGAAATTATCCAGAGTTAGGTGATGACATTATTGAATTGCCACAACAAATAATTGGTTGTTTTGATAGTTTAATTACTGAAATCTATGGTAATATTCGTGAGAATATATTATCGGATCAAATTCTTAATTCTGTAATTTTAGCTCCTATCAATGAAGACTATGCTTCAATAAATAATGATATACTTAATCGTCTTTCAGGGGAGGAGAAGGTTTATTACAGTTTTGTTAAGTTTCTAATGATGTCAATGACGTAAATGAATATCATTCTTAATTTTTAAATTTACTGAACGTAAGCGGAATGCCACCGCATAAATCGAAATTGAAAATAAATTCCATTGTTATGCTGATTCGTAATTTGAACATGGCACAAGCCATAGTAAATGGAACTCGAATGAGAGAAAAATGCTTGCACCGCAACACCATAGATTGCGAAGTATTAACGGGAGTAGTTCGCAATAAAAGAATTTTGATTCCACCAATAAATTTACCATTTTCTGGAATAATTCTTCCATTTAAATTTCAGCGGACACAATTTCCAATTATACCCGCATTTTCTATGACCATTAACAAGTCACAGGGGCAAACATTTGAAAAGATAGGTGTCCTTTTGAGACTACCTGTATTTGCTCGTGGATAATTATATGTAGCTGCGAGTAGAGTTCGTTCATTCGACGGCCGAAAATTTTATATTTCAAATAAAAATGGTCAAGGAAACATATTTAATGACAATAGAGTTTTTACGAAGAATATTGTACTATATAAAAAATTTTCCTTAGATAAAGATGCCAGTCGTACAACTACTTTAAATATTTTCAATAAAATGATTTTTTTTTTACTTTTAGTTTTTCTTCAATTAATCAAAAAATTTTAATATTTTTAACATGGGCAATAAATTTATGTTTCTTAAATGAACATCAAAACAGTTTCTATTATTTATTTGAAAAGCTTACATTAATAGATACAACTATTAAAGAATGGAGTAAGTACGGTAATACATTTTATTAGAAATGAAGAAAAATATGACATTTTATCTGAGCGGTTTTGTATTATTGCAATAATGCTTGAATTTCAACCACTGGGCGAACACTAGTATATATATATATTTAGATATATATATATATATATATATATATATATATATATATATATATATATATTATATATATATTTTTGTATATATACATATATATATATATATATATATATATATATATATATATATATATATATATATATATATATATATATATATATATATATATTGTTACGAATTTGGTGTGAACGGTCCTATTGTAATTGCTCTGGAATATACTGAATTGTTGTTATTCTTATTTGCTTTTTGTTTACTCATTGTAAATGAACACATAACATAGCATACATAGTTACTTGTTTACTAGCCAAGCGACAACGAATAAGATCATGATGATTGTTGTTGTTGTCTGTCGGCATTTCTACATTGAGTACGTGTATGTATGTATGTGAGTATGGCTTGTGTTTATGTTTAATTGAAATGTACGATTATGTAAACAACTTCAACAAACATCATGATTATTCGAGAAATGATCATTATAATTATCTACCTGCCATTCTAACTCACTAGATTGTTGGCTATATAAAAAAAATTTGCATCAAATGCACATAAACTATTATAAAAATATCTTGTTACTTTTCATTAAGGAACAATTGACACAAACAACTAAATTTATAAAATATTTTTATATTCAAAGAAGATTCACAGTTTAAAAGCTTAACATGTCAATAATCCAAAAAATTACTAAAAAAGGGTTTTTGTGCCACATTTTCGTTTACTTTTGTATTTACCAACACTGGCTACATCTGTCACGTACGAGGTTACGTGAAATTCTATTTTCAACAGGTTGAGACGTTACTGTTACATTTCATTGCCGTCGGGTAAGCATTTGCATTACTTTTCGTATAATAGAAACAATCAGCTGATACATCTACATTTATATTTCTACATTTACGGCTCGCTAATTCTACCTTAAATTTGTTTCTACTAAATACTTAAGCCCCATTTAGCCGACCGTAAATGTAGAAATGTAAATGTTGCCGAATCAGCTGATCGTTTCTGTTATATGAGAATGTATGCAAACGCTTAGCCGACTGGAAGTGTCATGTTGCTGTAACGTCTGAACCTGTTGAAAATAGAATTTCATTACGTTCTTATGTGACAAATGTAGACAGTGATGGGTTGTACGAATGTTGAATGCAAATGTGGCGCTGTAGCAATTTTTTGGTACTTTTTTATTTTTAGATTTGAAACTTTTTTTAGTTGTTAAATTTATATACTATATATAATCCGTTTAAAATAATTTTTTAGCTGGAAATCTCTAATTTTTTATACAAAAATTAACAATTTCTAGTTTATATTCAATATATTGTTTTTCTTTAGAAAACTTCTACGGAAATATTCGTTTAGAACTGAATAAAGAGCACAGGAAATAGAATCAAGATAATTTAATAAATTAAATATATAAACTTTTTTATTTCTTAATACGCTAATTGGGCCTAAATTTTCCAATGTAAGTAAAACAGATTTAAGCTACTTACATTTTTCTCAACGCTTATGAAGAAATTATTGTAAAAAGATATTACATGATACATGAAGTTTCGCCAAAGACATACTACCAAATAAACTTAATAAATAATTAATATTGAAATCTATTATTTGGGATATTCTCCCCAACTAATCGTTAGACACAATTAGAGTTTTTGCAAAATGCATAGAAAAAATCAAAAAATGTGTGTTGTGGCGTTAGCTCTTCATATGCCGACATTTCATTGGTTGCTAAAACCAAATCGTCAGTGAAGTTTAAGCAGTTTGAAAACATTCAACCTCGGATGTTTATGCCACATAAATCAAATACAATATGAGAATTTCAATATCGCATATGAATTACAACAAATACATAATCAATAATTTCGATATTTTATTGTTTGTTGTTGGCTTAGCTGGATATATGCCTGCATTTTTTTTATAAAATAAAAAAAAATTTTATAAAATCTACCAAGGGACTTTGCCAATGTCTGTGTTAATATTTTGCAAAATGCATTTATATTCAAAATTACAAAAGAAACGTACACACAGTGTAGAAAAAGATGAAACTAGCTTTCTCCGAAAACTTTCTAACTTTAAATGTTCATCTTATTTTTCAATTTTGTATCGTTCTATGTAATTTTTTTTTAATTTTAGTGCTATGTACGTAAGTAAACTAGATTTGTTCCATTTCCGTACTTTTTCCGTACAATCATAAATATTTTGTACACATTGTACCATCAATGTATTGGAACAGCTGTTTTGCATTTATAAATAAATGAAAATTATTTATTGTGGAAAAAATGAAATCTAAGTAAATAATTTAAAACTGAGGGCAGTGAAATGGACGATGAAAAATGAATTTTGTTGGTGCAGGGGAACAAATACCTGTATAACAAATATTAAACAGCAACACAATATTATATGTTCAACAATGTACATAAATCATTTTTTTCTGCTTATGTATGTATGTGTATGTCAAAAACACACACGTTTTTGAGCATTCTATAAGTGCTGCAACATTTACATGTACGATACATTTACATCTACGATTTCTACGGTCGGCTAAATGGGCCTTTACGCTAACGCTGACGTGGTGGTAAAATATTTTCAAAGAAAAACTTACGTAAATGCCGAGGAGTGGTAATTTTTACACCAGCATGTGCGTAGCTCCGCTCCTGCTATGTCTAGCTCAGTCAAAACACAACTGAACGACAACGATCACAATATATGAAGATACTAAGAGAATTAAATTGATTGAGCGCAATGGAAGAGAGAATTTTAAAAAAATTGTAAAGAGAGGGTAAAATTTACCACCACCTCGTTAGTTAAAGGATATTAATTATTGGAGGGTTAATATGTTGCTGTACATCGATATTGCGCATGGAGATCAAGTTTACCGGCATGTAATCAACAGGTGTAGCAATACACTCCTGGCCAACATCTGGGACAGTCGAGCGAGATGCTGAATCAGTCTGTGATTTATTTTTCTCCAGAGAGGTCGATTTATTTTGGCCACTAGAAAATTTCTCCAAGTAAGGATAATTCGTAAAAAGTTTACCAAAAGCATTCATTTTTTGTTGTAGTTCTTGAAACTCGTTATTAATTTTGTTGAATTCATTCTTAGTATTTTTGAGCATATTGTAAAACTCAATACTAATGTGTTTACATTTTGGGCAAGTCCAATGAAGCTATTTTGAAGCATCCAATAAAGCATCCGCATCACGCGCTCTTAGGCCACAGCATTTTATATGATAAACATCATCGCATAGCCAACATGTTACCATGCGCTCATTTGTTGTAATCGAGCAGCTTGAATTCGAACAATTCATGTTGTATAAATTCGGTGAAAAAATTACAGATAAAAAAAAATCGATTTTATGCAATAAAAATACGCAATGGTCACACTGTCCTGAACAAGCAGAAAAAGTTTGTTTTATGAAAAGATGACAAGTAGATGGCGACACTGTGTTATCCAATAGCGATGATTTAAAGAGTATCTTAGCAACAATTAAACAGCTGATCATCCAATAGAGTACATATGTTATCACCAGTTTATAAAGTATGTAATGTAAGTGTTTGTATGACTGGTTGCTTAATATATGTAAATATGTATGTATGTAAATATGTATATATATATGCATATGAATGTATACATATACAAAAAGTTCAACAATGCGACACCATATATGTAAGTCACAAAACACAACCAAAATAGCAGTGCAGAACATAAACCATATACACAGTTAAACAAACAATGATAGAGAGTCAATCTCGGACCGGCTATGATGTTTTATTATCAATTATTAACACATTAAATATGAAACGCTTACAGAACACAGTTGTAGAATGTATTTTTTATTCTACTCTATATCTATATATAAATAGGCAAGTGGAAAAAATTAAGAACAATTTTAACTGACTTAAACTCAACGTATTCGCTTGATTTTTGTTTGTTTGATGTATTGTCAATAGAAGCAGTGCATTTTTGTGCCTAAGATAGTTAAAAACAGTTAAGAATATTAGCCAATCATAAAGCCATGATCTTTCTTTTTCTTTCTCTCTTAATTTGCTAAAAAAAATTGCAACAAAAAACTGAAAATTAACTAAATTAAATTTGGCTTGGCACTCCGTAAGCACTCAGAAGGAAAAACCTATTTTATTTGTTCATTCTATTCCACCATTTGGTGGTAAGACTATTCTACTAAGGTGCGATTTAATGCAAATTTTACCTGTTGTTCCACACGGGACCCGATTTACTTCAATTGGAAATTGCATCATTAGTTGAAAAGAATTTAATTCTTTTCACAAAGTTACCTTAACACAAAATACGAGAGCTAGACCAGAGGAAGTAGAATTTGTCGAATTTCATAAATAAACTTGGTAATTGTGAATTAAGAAATTATCCAGAGTTAGGTGATGACATTATTGAATTGCCACAACAAATAATTGGTTGTTTTGATAGTTTAATTACTGAAATCTATGGTAATATTCGTGAGAATATATTATAGGATCAAATTCTTAATTCTGTAATTTTAGCTCCTATCAATGAAGACTACGCTTCAATAAATAATGATATACTTAATCGTCTTTCAGGGGAGGAGAAGGTTTATTACAGTTTTGTTAAGTTTCTAATGATGTCAATGACGTAAATGAATATCATTCTTAATTTTTAAATTTACTGAACGTAAGCGGAATGCCACCGCATAAATCGAAATTGAAAATAAATTCCATTGTTATGCTGATTCGTAATTTGAACATATCACAAGCCATAGTAAATGGAACTCGAATGAGAGAAAAATGCTTGCACCGCAACACCATAGATTGCGAAGTATTAACGGGAGTAGTTCGCAATAAAAGAATTTTGATTCCACCAATAAATTTACCATTTTCTGGAATAATTCTTCCATTTAAATTTCAGCGGACACAATTTCCAATTATACCCGCATTTTCTATGACCATTAACAAGTCACAGGGGCAAACATTTGAAAAGATAGGTGTCCTTTTGAGACTACCTGTATTTGCTCGTGGATAATTATATGTAGCTGCGAGTAGAGTTCGTTCATTCGACGGCCGAAAATTTTATATTTCAAATAAAAATGGTCAAGGAAACATACTCAATGACAATAGAGTTTTTACGAAGAATATTGTACTATATAAAAAAATTTTCCTTAGATAAAGATGCCAGTCGTACAACTACTTTAAATATTTTCAATAAAATGATTTTTTTTTACTTTTAGTTTTTCTTCAATTAATCAAAAAATTTTAATATTTTTAACATGGGCAATAAATTTCTGTTTCTTAAATGAACATCAAAACAGTTTCTATTATTTATTTGAAAAGCTTACATTAATAGATACAACTATTAAAGAATGGAGTAAGTACGGTAATACATTTTATTAGAAATGAAGAAAAATATGACATTTTATCTGAGCGGTTTTGTATTATTGCAATAATGGTTGAATTTCAACCACTGGGCGAACACTAGTATATATATATATATATACTAGCTGACCCGGGCAAACCTTGTTTTGCCTTCAAATTTGCACTAAATCGACATAGCAATTATTGTTCAAATAAAGGTATCGGGCTAATTAACCCCACTACACGCTGGTTAAGGACCCAACGCCTTCAGCAAAACGCAGCATAGGCTTATCGCGATAATCTCTATTGGGCAAAACACAAAAAAACAAAATATTGGGCCATCTGTCGGATGAACTTCAAACTACACAGAAACACTCCTCACGTCCCATAGAACATGTATATAAAGTTTGGTCCAAATCGGTGCAGTAGTTCTTGAGTTACGGTGCAAAAACACACACACAAAACTAAGTATTGTGCCATCTGCTGGACGAACTTCAAACTACACAGAAACACTCCTCACGTCCCATAGAACATCTGTATAAAGTTTGGCCAAAATCGGTGCGGTAGTTCTTGAGTTAGTGCAAAAACACACACACAAAACTAAGTATTGCGCCATCTGTCGGACGAACTTCAAACTACACAGAAACACTCCTCACGGCCCATAGAGCATGCATATAAAATTTGGTCAAAATCGGTCCAGTAGTTTTTGAGTTTAGCGACCACGAACATACACGTAATTTTTATGTACATATATAGCTGACACCGTAAGCTCAAAATATCTTCGGAACTACATAACCGATTTAAGAGTTTGATATCTCGTTTAGAAGAACATAACAACGGCTTTCCAAAAAAAGTAAAATAAAA
>OY812998.1:82578932-82642556 GCA_963681545.1 Germaria angustata
TTTTGCATGTTCTGTAGTATACGCTCTTTTATAAGAGCTCGATTCAGAGGCCGTCGAAAGAGTTGGTGAAAATGGAACCGATGGTAAAAAACCCGATGATGATGGGGTTGACTCCATCGTTGAAAGGATTGATAATGGGCGACCTCCTTTCCTTGGAATATTGCAAGCTAAATATAAAACAATGTCTGATGATATTTCCAAACCAAAAGACAAACAATCAATCAATTCTTCTCCAATGTAGAGGGTAAAATCATAAATAATGCCAGAACACCAGCTCTAGAGAACATTTTGAAGCCCCACTTGTGGGGCTTCTTTGGCAGATATTGTTTCAAACTGTGTTGACCTAATGAAAAATATATTTTCAATTGGATAGAAATCTATGTGTACATATGTGTACATATAATTAATTACCTTTATATAACTTATCATAGCCATGTTGCCCCTTTTGAACTAGGTGAATAATTCGATTGGTTGTTTTACCTCATTGCTGCGCACTTCGCTTTTCCAACTGGTATTACATTACCTCTACACTCCTTCGCCTCAAACTTTTCAAATCAATTTTTTCCGTCACTTCCTGTACAACCTCTTCATTTTCAATTTCTTTTCCGT
Source organism: Germaria angustata (assembly GCA_963681545.1). NCBI lineage: Eukaryota > Metazoa > Arthropoda > Insecta > Diptera > Tachinidae > Germaria > Germaria angustata. Next base: position 82,579,542 of record OY812998.1, read on the forward strand.
CATTTTAGTTGCACAATCAGACCAACTTCCATATTTTCGCCCTTATCATTCACATTTTTCAATATTTCTTCGATGATGTTTTCGAAAGTTGATGTTGTTTCCTGCTCTTCTTCTTCATTTTCCTCATCCGCAGAATCATCCCAGTCAAAATGAACAAGTTTTTACATTTCAGTCTGTGTAAGACCTTTTGGACGTATCTAAATATGAATATATATAAATAAATGTACATTGTTCGGAAATTACCACAATTGACCAATGTTGCCTATAGGCAACAGCACTTTTAGAAAATTATTATAAACAAACTAAACACTTTTTTTATGATTTATTTTTTTTAAAGAACTCTCTTACCTTTATTTATTTATATTCTTCACTTGGTTTTACAATGAAACAGTTATTTCAATGATTTTAAATACTTTTTTTAAAAACACTTTTTTCGCGAAACGATTTTGACAATTTCACTATACGGAGAACGCCTACTGAATGAACACGTGCACAGCTTACAATAAAACATATCGCTATAATCTTTTACAACACATAAGGCTACACAATTCAAAAAACAGCACGTTGCTAAAATTAAAATAACGGGACTTAAAAGCCGATAAGTACAATGTTGCCTATAGGCAACAGTGGGCATGAAAGGGATATATATATATATATATATATATATATATATATATATATATATATATATATATATATATATATACATATATATATATATATATATATATATATATATATATATATATATATATATATACATATATATATATATATATATATATATATATATATATATATATATACATATATATATATATATATATATATATATATATATATATATATATATATATATATATACATATATATATATATATATATATATATATATATATATATATATATATATATATATATATATATATATATATATATATTTCTTTTACATGGTCTATTTCGTTACTGTTAACTTTTGGTAATGGTACGATTGTTTTTAATTTATTTGTTATGAATTTTTTTAGGAATTTTTGTACCAAATTTTATAATATGCTGTACCTAGGTGGATGTACTTTAGATTTGAATTTCATATCTAGTTAAGACGCTTGGATGTATCATACCATATTTCGCTGAAATAAGATTATCTTATAATTGTTCTATTTTATTTTTTATCAGTTTTATATTAGTTAATTGTTCCAAGTACAAATTTTTATTATATTTAATTTCTAGAAATTTATGTAAGTATATAATTAAATTCTTCCTCTATTTTCTTTCTATCAATTATTATTACATTCTTTAGATCATTTATAGTAGTGTTAAAATAATCATAAATTACAATGTGTTGGTAATTATTTTCTGTTATTTCATTAATATTAAAAAAATTGTTTTGTATAATTTTTTTATCATCGTCGTCCATAGTTCTAATAACCATTTGGATATGATTATCTTATAATTGTTCTATTTTATTTTTTATCAGTTTTATATTAGTTAATTGTTCCAAGTACAAATTTTTATTATATTTAATTTCTAGAAATTTATGTAAGTATATAATTAAATTCTTCCTCTATTTTCTTTCTATCAATTATTATTACATTCTTTAGATCATTTATAGTATGGTTAAAATAATCATAAATTACAATGTGTTGGTAATTATTTTCTGTTATTTCATTAATATTAAAAAGATTGTTTTGTATAATTTTTTTATCATCGTCGTCCATAGTTCTAATAACCATTTGGATATGCTACCTATACCGTTAACTAGTCCACGTCTTTTTCTTGTTTGTCTTGGTAATAGTGTCATTAGTTTATTTCTAGCGTCGTTTATATCAAAATTTTGTATTTCTTTGTTATCAATATTCATAGAATTAATGTTATATGTTACGTTCCCTAAAATTTCTTCAAGTTCTTGTAGATTAATAATATGTAAGATTATGTCTGTTTCTTTAACAATTTCCTGTTCTCTTGTGTAAATATCTATGTCTCCTTTTTGTTCTGTCAATAGTTTAGTTGTCACTAGTCCTGTAATCAGCGGAATCCACATCAGCATCGTCAATATTGTCAGCGTCTGTGAATTTAAGGGGTTTCTTTATATTACAAGGGTGTATATTTTTTAATTTTTCTTTCCTATATCTAGGTTGTTCCTTATGTCTTAAAGCCTTATAATTCTTTAGATAACATTCGTTCCTAACTTCCCCATAATCTTCCCTAAGTTTGTTTATTTTTTCTATTACCTTTTTTTATTTTCTTCTGGACTCTTTTTAACTTTTTCTTCATCTGTTTTTTCTTGTTGTATATCATTTGGTGTATATTTCGTGCTGGAGTAAAAGCGTTCTTTATAATTCCGCATAGAACTTTGAATAAGTTGTTTTACTGGAATTTCTTTATTAGTTTTATACAAGATTCTAAATTTTTCTGCTAACGTATTGTGTAGTCTTTCGACATCTGCATTTCCTATGTGACTGTTTGGCTTTGTAATGTGCAATTGGTTAAGAAATTCTTTAATTTAAATTGAATTGAACTATCCGTCTGTCACAATTTTTTCTGGTTTGCCTGCTTTTGTAAAATGATCCTCCGATTGTTCTATAATCGTAATGGAATTTCTATCTGTTAAATGATAAGCTGCTCCGAATTTTGAAAATTTATCAATTACTGTTAGAAACCGGAAATTTTTCATTACATACGTGTCTATATGTACAATTTGATTTTTAGTAGTCGGTGTTTCTATAAGTTTAAATTTTTGTTTTATCGGATTTCTATCATATTTTATTTCTTTGCAAATTTCGCATTGATTAATTACTATCTGAATTAATTCTAATAATTTTGGATAATAAATTTTATATTTGATTTGGTTATATGTTTCCTGTATGCCACAGTGTATACTTTCTCTAATGTGATAAAAAGAAATTTGCTTGAATGCTTCTATATCAGTTTCTATGTCCTGAGCTCTTCTAGTACATTTATTGATTTTTATTTGCTTGTCATTGGAAAACATTTCTATAAGCTTTTCCTATACTACATTGTAACTATGTTCTAATATTTCGGAAAATATACCTATTTTTCCTTTAGTAACATATCTTCTAAATATTATTCCCATTTCGCTAAAATCGGCCTCGGCTACAAAAATAATTCTTTTTCCGTTTATTGTTTTCATTTCATCTACTTTATTGTTGGTTAATATAATTAGGGTTTTATATTTGTTAACTATTTCCTCTTTAATATAAAAATGATCCAATAGATTTTCTTCGGCTGAGTGAATTGTCAATATAGATACATTATCTTCTTCCACATTATTTATTTTTAAACTGTTTTCCTTATTTGAATTTTCTTGAAAATTAGTTTTTTCATTTTCGGTTTTTATATCAGTATTCTCTTGTCTGCTTAAAAAATCCGCTACTCTATTCTCCTTCTTTTTTAATAGCCATCTTTGATGTCTGGGAGACATATATTTTCCTTTATATTTTGATTGTAAAAAATTAATTGGTAGGTGGTCTGTCAAGATCCTAAATTTTCTTCCGTAAAGATATGGTCGCAAATAGTTCACACTCCATAATATTGCAAGAAACTCTTTATCCGCTACTGATAGTTTCTTTCGTGGTTGTTTAATGTTCTAGATGTGAAATATATCGGATGTCCTTGTTTTGATAAGACAGCATCGATTGCATAATTGGATGCATCTGTGGTTAAAGTGAATTTTTTTTCAAAGTTTGGATATCTAAGAATCACATCTAATTATCAGAATTTTTAATTTTTCGAATGCTTTTATATACATTGGATCTTTGATATTTATTTTTACATCTTTTTTCAGATTCTTTCTTATAGGCTGAGCCAGCTTGGCGTAATCTTTTAAAAATTTTCTGTAGTATCCCATAAGCCCTAGAAAACTTTTTATTTGTTTTTCTGTTTTGGGGATCTCTACTGCTTGAATTACTTTAATTTTCCCTGGATTTGGCTTAAGTCCTTCAGTTGTTAGAATGTGCCCTAAAAACTCCGTATCTTTTTTCATGAAGTTACATTTGTCAATTTGGATTTTTAACTTGGTTTGTTTTACCACTGTAAATATGTATGTATTTTATGCTCTTAACATGTTCTTTCAAAGATGTACTAAAGATGAGTATATCGTCTAGATATAAAACGCAAGTTTTATTAGTATAGTCCCGTAGAGTTTCGTTCATTAATCGTTGAAATGTCGCCGGTGCGTTTTTCAGCCCGAACGCCATTCGTATAAATTCATAAAGTCCGTGAGGTGTTACAAAAGCTGTTTTATGTCTATCTTTTTCGTTTATTGAAATTTGGTTTGCATGAACTTTATTTATGTATTTGTATGTTATCGATTTCTATATGTTCTCCTTGCCCTTGCCTAGGCTGTGAAACCTTTGAAATTACATGGACTATTTTAGACCCTGTATTGTCCTGAATTATTTTGAAATCTATATCATCCTGAACTATTTATTTGAATGTTCTTATAATTAGGGTTGTAATTATTTTCATTATAATTACTATTGTAATTGTTATGGTTATAGTTATTAAAATTTGTTTGTCCTTTATAATTTGGGTTTCTATTTGGGTTTCTATTTGAATTTGTGTTGTTTACTAACTTTAGATTTCCTATACTCTGCTCTAATAAAACTGTCTTCAGACGTCTTCTGGTCAGTATTTTGAGTATGTCATTTAGTTTCTTTCATCATATATTTTGTCCAAAATAATACCTTGTGTCAACTCCTTTACTGTGTTTACTAAGAGGCTGTCTACGTTTGATAAGTCAATATAATGGTCATTGTGGTAATATACAGTGAGTTCGTCCGCTTTATATTTAATATTTTGTATTTCAATAATAAGCTCGTTTACCGTATTTACACTAAGGTTTGATAACATTCGATATATTTGATAAGGTTCCACATTAGGTCTGTACCGCAATTTTAAGGTGTCTTTTATCAATGTGCAGTTATCTGGTGATGGTATGTTAATACTGCTTTTTTTGCCTGTTCTTGTATTGTTTTATAAAATATCACTGCTTCTCTTCGATAATTTTCATCCTGAATTGTGGAAAACAAATATTCTGCACTATAGAAAAAACTGTTTACTGTTACATCTCCAGTTCCTGTAAATATTGGTAATTGATTGATAGTCTGGAGTATGTTCTCTCCGGAACTGTTGTGTAAAGATGGATATTGCTGAATTTGTTGTATTTGCTGCTGCAATTCTGTGTAAACTTGTCTTAGACGATCGAGCTGTGGGTCTTTTCTTATCAGTTAGTTTGCCAGATTTACTTGTGCGTTAGAATGCTTCTCCATTCTTGGTCTTTGTTGTTGTTTTTCTGTTTTGATCAATAAACTTTAAATAATACTTTTTACTTAATTGTGTCCCATATGCTTAAAGTTCACTGCATTAAGATTTTTTAATTGCGTCCACTAATCTCTTTTTAGTGTTCACTGAATTAATTTTTTTTTCTTAATTGCATCCATTAATCATTTTTTAGTGTTTACAATAATTAATTGACTATTACTACGTTTATACGCACGTCTTATTTGCAAATAAAAAAGAAGAATGTTGCCGTATAACTTTTTTATTGTAACTTATTAACTCACTTAAATAAGTCGTGAATAACGACACTATTTGCAAATAAAAATTAAGACGTTGCCACTTCATGAACGTTTTTTGTGTTTTACTTACCAAACAATCATATTTTCGTCACATGGCATCACTAATAATAACATAAGTTCTGTATGCAATTTCCCGTATAAACAGTGAATTAGTTATTTGCAAATAGTTCTATTTGCAAATAAGACGTGTGTAGAAACGTGGTATATGTAAATAAACTTTACAGTTTTAAAATACGAAAGTAAAAAGGAAATGCAACTATTGCAAAAATGTTTGAAAATATAAGTGTAATAGTTTATTGGTAATATTCTTAGTAAGCACAAATAAAGTTAATTTACCTATTTATTAAAAAAGTCTTTAATATTATCTATATTATTGTTATAGGTAACTCGTGTTCCAGCCCTATAAGAAGGAAAAGTGGCTGGAACAATCATCATGAATAAAAACAAAACTTACCATTAAATTCATACATACATATGTACATATGTATGTATTAATGTTTGTACTATTAACTTTAAAATATAAACTTTATGGTTATAGCTATTGCTCAGCTTTTTCGTGTTTCTGTAGTGCTATTCAGTAATTTTATTGAAGTGAGCCGTTCAGCAGAAGCACGTTTTCTTTTGCAAATAGCGCAATATATAACTATTTATGTACATATATATGTAAAAAAGCATATATAGTTATGTATGTACACATTATATTATTTTCTTATAGAATTTTACTTTTATTGATCAAAATTAAAGATACGATAACGGAACGTTTTCGATTATAAAACGGACCAAGCGGTTAAAAACAAAACTTATAATCAATTGAAATACAATAGAAATACAACAATAACAAATTTATATCTCATTTCACATTGTCAATAAAGTATTTGTCCAAACTGTTTTCTTTGTATTTCTTAATTTTTTTTCTTAAGCCAGTTTGTGCTAAATATTTAAAATATACATAAGTATATGTACATACGTCGTAAAGTGGCATAGTCAAAATGCCAGAAATAGACATTATTTAATTGATTTATTACAATCGGCAACTAGGAAAAAGTGTAGAGGAGTTGTCAGATATATTTTCAGTTTCAAGGAGAACAATTAATTACGTTATGAATCGAGTTAAAGGAGGATAGACTAAATTTAAAATAAGAGGATGGGAGAAAAAATAAGATAAACAAACGTGGCGAGCGTTTAATAATAAGAAAAGTGACTCAAAACCCAAAAATTTTAACCAGAGCACTTGTAGCAGAGCTACTCATTTTATAGACTATTTTGCACAGAAATTTGGATGCATTAGAGACAATAAACCACAATTTAAATTTGATCAAGATAATGATCCTAAGAATAAGTACCACATAATACGTATGTGGCTGCTTTATAACTTTGGACATGTCATCGATACACCCGCCGATATCCCGGTACGCAATCATAAGCAACAAAAAAAAGTGTAGTCCGTGAACGACCTTGTTCAATTGAATGATTCACTAATCTGAACTTTATGTATATATTTTTTGGAATTAAGTCTACGAGTATTCAATTCTTACAGACTATTTATACTTGTATATATGTATGTATATACAAAATGAATAATTACACAAACAAATTTAATTGTTTAAAACAAATAAAACATTACGTTTTATCAAGTTATCATTTAAAGAGAAATAATAAACTTTTTGGAAATCTCTTCATCTTCTTATAAAGGTTAGCATAGTTTGCTTTAAACGATTTAGTGGAAGGTTTTGGGAAGGAGTAAAGGACGCTGCGGAACGCAAAATGATACATTTTTAACTAATAAATTTGAGCAAGCATAGCAAAGTTCTTCGACTACTTAAGGATAATAATAATAATAATAATAATAATAATAATAATAATAAGCACAAGTATAGCTTTGTACGAAGGAAGACATAGTGGACTATATTACAATCTGCGAAGAAAAAAATATTTAAAAAATTTTTTTGTACAGATTCAATTGCGCTAATATAAATCTAATATGTTGGCTCCCATATTATCGAGCCATATACCAGAACAACAGTCATCAAATTCTTTAGCCCAACGGTTGATGAAACCAAGCAGACATTATGCCAAAAGTAATATGTTGTATGTAGTTAAGCTTAGAATAAATTAAAACTCCAAGATCTATGAAAAACATTTTCCAGTTCCAGATTCTGAGCGAATCCTTGATTAGATTAGGTAAATCATTTAGTAAAAAATAGTGGTACAGATGGCTTCCTTAAGAGACCATTTGTGCGATTCAGTAACTCTATTTAAAAATTGCTGAGTTGATTAAAAAAATTAACAGCAAAATTAACGACTACAAATACTATGTATGTATATGAGAATTAAAACAGAACTCAATCATATTTTTCTATTTGTAATCAACAAAAACACATAAGTATAATAGCTTTAGAAAGCATTTGTACAAACACAACGCAACAAACAAGTATAATTGACCTCCGTCTTTTAATTTTTCTTTTTACGCTTTTATACAATTAATCGCCCTTTGGTCGATAATGAAAAGGGTACTGATGATTTGGTTAGCGCCAATGAAATGCAGGTATATTCCTAGCTAAGTCAACAACAAACAATAAAATATGATATAGTTATTTTGGAGAACATCTCGAAAAACAAATTTGATAAATATTGTACACAATATTATTTATTTTATTTTCTAACAGAATTTAATTTTTATTAATTCATAATTAAAAAAGAAATTCACGAAGAAATATTAGGTTTGTTCCACAAGATCTCGGACAAGTTCGGACTATTGAGAGCAAAATGAAAAATACTCTCTAAATTTGCCAAAGCTACCCAAAATAGCTGGAATGCAAAAAAACATTTTTGTAGTTCCCGAAATACTAATGCTGCTTACTTTTTAAACTAAAATCTATTTAAGTGCTTTTAGACGCTTAAAAGTCTTCAAATTATAAAAACAAAACATTTGCATCATTGTCAACAACTGCAAAATAATTGAAAAACAAAAAAATTCTTCACATATGTATGTACGTAGCTATAAAAACATTTTAAATATTAAATAAAAAAGAAAATGTTTATGCACTAACGTATTTACCACTTTGATTTTTTCATTGAAACTCTCCATTTTGCTTTTTAATATATTTATTTATAAAAACTAAACTTTTTCTTTTGCTTGCAAATTTTCTGATAATCTATCAGTTTCATATGTAAACAAAAAACCGCTGATTGTTAAATTCTTGTGCGAACTTATCCAATGAAAAAGTTCGTTCAAATTTGTACAGGAAATGAAAAAAATTACTCTCTCAATTTCTCTCTTTTTTGCACAAAAATTGTTATGTGCAACGGTTTTGGGTAACTTTGGGCTAGTTCGGACTGTTTCGTTATGCATGTGGAACAGAACTATTATTAAGTAAAGGTACGGTCACATTTGTCAAACATTTGATGAAAAACGTCAAATATTTGATTGACGTAATGTGACCATAAAATATTTTTTAGGAACAAACAACAAAACAGCTGATTTGGGTAAAACAAATTTGTTTGACGGCGCAGAGGAGTATTTGACCCAAAAAGCTGGCCAAAATAATTAAACGTGTTTTTTATTTTAAAAGTTTAACTTTTTTGATTTTTTTCGCTTTAATTTGATAAAAAAATTATTGGCAGGTTATTATTGGGTTAGTGTTATTTTTGATTTATTATATATTATTAAATATTCATCACATGAAAAAATTGAACTAATTAAAAAGTTCAAATTATGATCATGTCATACGTATTTCATCATGGCGGCACCATCCGTATCAGGAAGAAGTAGTTTAATAGTATCCAATGGCGTAGCCAGGATATGAAATAGGCTGGTGCCACGAAAATTATGATTTTTTATGATTATGATTTTTTATGACTATTACAATTTCGATCTATTTGAGAAGTAATCTGCGTGGAGCTTCAGTCATTGTGGAGCGCGACCATGTTTTTACTCACCTTAAAGTGCTCAACAGTTGCAGTAGTGCACGGCTGTGGCAATGAAATTAATAACGCCTTCCTTATATTTGGATAAAATAATCCAACGTCTTTCAAAATACTCGCCAGCTCTAAGTCGGCTAATTCGTCTTTACCCATTTTTTTGTTGCCAAAAATTATACCAATGCTCAATTTCTCCTTCCAAATCATCCAACTCATAAAACTGCTCAATCGTTTTTGTGGCATCTTTAAGCTCTTCCAGCTTCAAAGAAAGCATGTTTGATTAGTGCAAACAATGAATTGCAAACGCTGGCCTATTCTCTTCATTAAATCTTCTGTCCAGTGATGAAATTAAAGAATCTATATAAGGAATGTATATAGATCGCTTCCAGTATTCAGCAGGTGATGAAAATGGGGGATTTGAACGGTGCGTTTGACGAGAGACTATCCTTGGAACAGACATCTATATTCCTAAATTGGCTGTGTTTTCTTGAATAGAAAACAGCAATACGTCTACAATACCCTGTGCATTTTTTAATAATTTTATAATGTATGCATGCAAAAAAATTATTATAGAATTAGGTGGGTGCCACGACCCTCTAGGCCCATACCTAGCTACGCCCATGATAGTATCTGATGCAAAAGGCTTTTTTATCTTTCGTGTTTCTTGTGTATTGCAGCTTAACAAAGGGTCACTGCTCAAAAATAACCTATTCAGAACATCATTTCCATCTTATCTCTCAAAGTTGCAAAACTCTTATAATAAGAATTCTGGGCAGTAAGCCATATAGTATATGTATTTTTCAAAGTGTATTTTCCCCATACTTAGTTAACAACCTGATATTTGGGTGCATTTTTTATATATATATACCGTTTTTAAATATAATTTTGATTTGTAACGCTTTTAAATTAGGTATGTAGTACATATCTAAAGTGTCCTGGAGACGATCAAGTCTTATATAGACTGCAAGTAAAAAAAACAGTTTAATAGGTGTGTATGCGTGTGGTTGACTTATAATTATTCCTGATAAGACAGTTAGTAAATTTGAATTTATGAACTAAGAACTGAATTTTAAGAAATTCCTGTTTTAAGGGCAGGTAAGTTGCTAAAAGTGATTTAAATAATATTTCACATCAATAATTCGAAAAACACAAAAGGTTGTGACGACAATAAAGTATAAGAAAAGTGCCTTATGAGCAAAAATAGGAAAAAAGATAAAATTTTCAAAAAATCTTCAAAAATAATGGTGCAAACTTGCGCAAACTTTTTTTCTTTTTTCTTAAATTAGAGATCTCATATTTTATTGTGGTATAAAACATTATTTGTAGAACAGCTAACCTCAGTTTCCAAAAACTTTTCCTTTTTTTTTGGTAAGAATTTATATATATGTATGTACCTATAATTTTGTTTTGTAATTAATATTGTTAAAATAAATAATTGAGATAATTTTTTCTTTTTGAATATTAAAAATAGCTGCTTATGAAATCTTTCAGGTAAAAAAAATCAATGTAATACCTCTATTCGCTTAGCCACAAAAAATATCATATAAATATCTTGAAGTCGAAAAAATTCAATAAAAACGCATGCAATTTTCTTCACTTTCCTGACTTTAACAGTGTCCCACAACTACAAATCTTAACTTACAATCTTTAAAATGCACGATATGATGTAGAATTCTGTTTTCTATCGATCTGCGTAATTACTTCTTAGGATTTCATCAAATTAATTTTTGCCTTTTTGGTCAGCTTTTTGGGTCAAATACTCCTCTGTGCGGCGAACAAAAATGTCTCTAATGTGAACATAGTGTGACCACTCAATGGCAAATATTTTAGGCAAATAATTGTTTGTTCTTGCAAAGTTTTTGTAAGATCAAATAGTGTCAAACAACAGCAGTTGGGAGCAGTGATATATACTTTTAATAATAAATCATTAAAATATCAATATTGTAAATATTTAATATTATATATGAAAATATTATTTTATTAATAAATTTTTAATTGTTATTTTAAGTAAATATTGCTTTTGATATAATTTTATAAACATATGTACATATTCTATAGCAACATTAGTCAATTGTTGGCTTAAATCTAGTTCACCAACACTATTGACATTATATTATGTTTTTACATATTTAGTCAGCAAAAACAAATTGAAGTGTTGCATGGATATTTTCATGGTTTTATAAGCACTTATTTATTACAATACAAAGGTATAATTTTTGAACTTATTGACAATGTATGAATATTATGTAAATTGTCACCAGTTAACTTTAAGATTATACTTGACTGAAATTTAAATACAGTAGAGGCTGTTAGTAAAAGGTGATGAAAGCACGTAAGACGATATTTAAAATTTATTAGAGGAAACGAACATTAAGCCCCACATTCTTAGTATTTGTTTAACTACTGATTGTATATAAAAAAAATTTGGCTAACTTATTGTCATTAGTTAAGTAAAGACCTAGAATGTGGGCCTGAAAAGAGTAATTTATTTCTTGCTCTATTTGCATTTATAATACATTAAAAACAACGCAAAAAATTAACATTGTGCACCCGTGAAAAAAGGTAACTGTTTCATCGAACTTGCATGGGTTTCTAGCACTCATTCCAATCATGTGTCAGTTTGCTAAATGTGAACACGTGCACTCCATGACATGTTAAAATAATGCGTGTTTCACCTAAATAAAACCAATTCATTTCCTGTATAACCCAACTCTACTTCTTTCGCATGCCTTTTTTGCTGGGTAGTTAGTAATAAATATAATCTTTTGGAAGAAAATATCGTTGTCACAAAAATGTACCGTTATCGAAAAATTAGTCAACACCTGATTTTTAAAAGTCCAATAATTTAGGTTTTTCTTACATATATATATATATATATATATATATATATATATATATATATATATATATATATATATATATATATATATATATGATGTATATATATAAGATGATGTTTTAAATTAAAAAATATATATATTGAAAACCAAACAAGTAGAATGGAACAAAGCGAACCTCCAAATAATAAAAAATCTAAAATAAAAGCTAAAGTGTATAAAGAATGGGAGGAAGATGATGTTATTAAATTGATATCATTAGTGGAGAGTGATGCATGCTACCACAACAAAGTGCTTCGCGACGCCGCATGGCGTAATGTTGCCGGAAACTTCGCGGGCAAATACGATGTAACCGACTTGACTGCCAAATAGACAAATCTGCGCATCCAGTATCGAGGCTACGCTGGCAGAGCAAAAACGAAGTCTGGGCAGGGTTCATTGCCAGTTCCAAAGTGGAAATTTTTCAGTGTTATGAACTTTATAGGTAGAGCCGAGGATCAACAAACATAATGCACTGTTTCAAACATTCCTTCCGAAGCCGAATCGCAAGGTGACTGTGAGTATAAATTTGAATAAAAAAATGAAATTAACAACTTTTATACGTGTGTTAATGTGTGTTTTTGTATATACATATTTCCTGATAACTGCTGACAACACTACATCATCAACCACGGAACAGCATGCAACACGCCGTCCCCAATTCAAAAGGAGTGAGTCTGCTGCAACACAAATTGGAGAGACGATGCGCGAGGCGATTACGGTGATGAAAGAGCGAAACCAAAATATGTTGGATCCCAACACAACGTTTGCCAACTATTTATGGAGTGAGCTAAAAACGCTTAGTGAGGAAGCAGCAGCACCAGTACGCAAAAAACTAACAATTTATTTTTTTCAATGTCTAGAGGAAGAACGAATAAAAATTGTTTAACATTTTTATCGTGGTAAACACAATAGCCCAGTTCACAATCTTTTCATAGTATGTTTGTTCTACACTACATTTTGTTAGTTTATTTATAAGTTTTTATTCCACCTTTTTTAATTAAAAATTGCGATTTTTGTTTGAGATAATGGTTCACTTTTAATTTGATTCTTTGTATAAGAAATAATATTTATTTAACAATTGTTTTTCCAATATTTTGGCAGAATTTTTGTGTCTTTTTCAGGGAAAATACATATATTTTTAATATACAAATATTTTACCTGAAGAAGACAAAAAAATTGTAACGAAATATTGGAAAATCAATTGTTAAATAAATATTATTTTTTATAAAAACAAATCTAAAAAAAGTGGACCATTATCTCAACAAAAATCGCTATTTTTAATTAAAAAGGTGGGATAAAAACTTATAAATAAACTAACAAGATATAGTGTAGAACAAAACATACAATGCAATAGCATTTTGCAAAAGCTAAGTTACACGAGCATATGCATAAGATTTTGAACTGGACTTATATTATAAACTAGCGGACCAGGCGAACTTCGCCTCGCCCCAATTTAAAGCCTTCAGACAAACTTTCTATTTTTTCATTTGAAAAGCCATTAAGTAGTAATTTCAAACAAAATTTCATACAAAAACTCAATTTTTCCAATTTTCCGACTTTTCCGGAGGAATTTTCCAAATTTTTCTTCCATAAAAACCTTCTCCTCGAAAATACGAACAACTGACAAAAAGTTTTACAGAAATCGGCCAAGCCGTTCTCATTTTATGAATTATTGGATTTTTCCACGCCCCTCCGCCCACAGACCGAAAATAAAAAATCGGACTTCACAGTGTCACCCGCCCGAGTATTCTGAAGGTTCCCTGAAAATTTCGTCAAAATCGGTCCAGCCGTTTTGGAGCCATTACGTTACATACATACATACATACATACATACATACATACATACACACATACAAAAATTTGCACTAAATCGACATAGCAATTATTGTTCAAATAAAGGTATCGGGCTAATTAAACCCACTACACGCTAGTTAAGGACTCAACGCCTTCTGCAAAACGCAGCATAGGCTTATCGCGCTAATCTCTATTGGGCAAAACACAAAAAACAAAATATTGGGCCATCTGTCGGACAAACTTCAAACTACACTACTTCAAACTAAACACTCATCATGTCCCATAGAACATGTATATAAAGTTTGGTCAAAATCGGTGCAGTAGTTCTTGAGTTACGATGCAAAAACACACACACAAAACTAAGTATTGCGCCATCTGTCGGACGAACTTCAAACTACACAGAAACACTCCTCACGTCCCATAGAACATGTATATAAAGTTTGGTCAAAATCGGTGCAGTAGTTCTTGAGTTACGGTGCAAAAACACACACACACAAAACTAAGTATTGCGCCATCTGTTGGACGAACTTCAAACTACACACAAAAATACTCGTCACGGCCCATAGAGCATGCATATGAAATTTGGTCAAAATCGGTCCAGTAGTGTTTGAGTTTAGCGATCACGAACATACACGTAATTTTTATGTACATATAGCTGACACCGTCAGCTCAAAATATCGTTGGAACTACATAACCGATTTAAGAGTTTGATATCTCGTTTAGAAGAACATGACAACGGCTTTCAAAAAAAAGTAAAATAAAATAAAAAAAGCACAAAAAATAAATATATGTATATGTCATTGGTGGTGCAATATGAAAATTGGATTTTGCCACGCCCCTCCGCCCACAGACCGAAAATAAAAAATCGGACTTCACAGTGTCACCCGCCGGAGAATTCTGAAGGTTCTCTGAAAATTTCGTCAAAATCGGCCCAACCGTTTTGGAGCCATTACGTTACATACATACATACATACATACATACATACATACATACATACACACTTCCAATTTTATATATATAGATAAGAGACGTTATTTGACATTAAACGTTCAAAAGGCAACAAGATTTGTGTCGCTGCAAGTGTGCCATCATAGCTTATATGGAAAACAAAAACTAAATTTTAAAAATTCTGAAAAATTTGTTTTTTGCACAATATAACATATAACATATATATATATATATATGTATATAACATAACATATAACAATATAAAAATTCTTAAGAGTTTTATATTGTACAAAAAATTTATTGCCTGGCCCACTATGTGGATAAGACAATATCGTTCGAGTATTTATATTGAAAACAAAAACAAAATTGAATTTTTTTTTTCAATATAAATACATACTCGAACGATATTGTCTTATCGACATAGTGGGCCAGGCGGTTAATTTTTAGTTTTTTAGATTTTGTTTGGGTTTGTATGTACACAAATCTTTCCATACATACATACATATTTTGTTACTTTTTATTGACTTTTGAAGTGAATAGTCACACCTGTGTTTATATCTATGTATTTTTGAAACTAGAAAATTGTGTGTTGTTTTATTAATAAGAAAATGATATTGTCTCTAGAGAATTGCATAGTTCTTTAAAAATTTTATTCTTTAAAAAAGATATTTTAAGAAAAAGCTTGAATTGGTCCTTTTCCTTTACTATTATTTTTATTTAAAAAATATAATGTCACTATAAGTATATAATGTCACTATAAGTAAGCATATATCACAGTGCAACACGAAAAAAAATAACCATATATGGACACCGCTACGTGATAAAAGACTAAAAAAAAGACCCGTGTCTCCCAATTTTCCCAAAGTCATGCACTTTTTTTATGGACCGCCAAAGATTTGGGGCCTCGGTATCATTTTCGCAAAAAAGTGATAATTTTCTCGGGCTCATATCTTGCAAACCGTTCCGAATTTCTATTTACTCTCTGAGGCCAACTTGTAGCTCTTCTCATAAAGAACAAAAATTGTGAACATATAAAATCAAAAAAACTTCACCTTCCAGATAAAAATCGCAAAAAACTTAAAAAAATTCGATTTTTTTACCTTTTTCTTTTGTTCAGGTCCATAGGTAGCAAACCGTTCAAAATTCAAGGAAACAATCAACTACAAAAATTTACCTAAGATCTCAATAAATAAATTTCTACAACATATGTATAAACTTCCTGGGAATAATTCTGAACACCGTTTAGGTAGCGCTTAGGTAGCCGCAAAAGTGAAAAAAGTGACGCGCTACCTAAACGGTGTTCAGAATTATTAACAGGAAGTTTATATGTTGTAGAAATTTGTTTATTGAGATCTTAGGTAAATGACTTTGGGAAAAATTGGGAGACACGGGTATTTTTTTTTTTAGTCTTTTATCACGTAATGGTGTCCGTATATGGTTATTTTGCCACGACTTAAAAAATTACACACAGTGTATTTTAAACAAGGTTCTTCCTTCCCCCTGTGAAAAAGTAAAAAAAAATGTTAGTTACGTGGTTTTGGAATTCACCTAATGATATAATTAATACGAAAAAGGCATACATATTAGGAAATTATATACGGTTTTAATTAACAGAGTGTTAAAAGCAATATAAACAATCAGGGTAAAATTTCCTTCATATTTCATGACAGTTGGGTACCAAACACTTAAGTTTTTTTATATATGCTTATATTGAAAAGGTACTTCTCCTTCCTCTACAAAATATTGAGAAAATTCTTCTCTGATTTTTGAAGTTTCGTTGCTGATGTATGAACGATGGGTTTGAAGATTCAGGAAAATATGGCCAATTTGTTCATTGCTCCAATCACCAGAAATAAGGGTCCCATCATCGGAATAATGATCAGCGAGATTGTAGTTAAAGTATATATAACTTTTTCGACTCATTAAATAGTTATGAAGTACGCAGCACGCAAGGGTTATTTGTCTTGTTTTTGATGGCTTAAGCTTTATAGGTCTCCGCATTACTCGGAAACGTGCCGACATGATCCCAAATGCGTTTTCTATTACTCTTCTAGCTCGTGACAAACGATAATTAAAAACCCTTTGGATTGCGTTCATATTGCGTATACTAAATGGTTTCAATATATTTGGTGTTAGGGCGAAAGCATCATCAGCAACAAGCTCATATGGAACAGGTAAGGTTCTGGATGGTAGTGGCTGTGGGGAAGGCAAATTGAGCTTGTTGTTTAAAAGAGCATCATTGAATGAGCTCTTTCGAAAAACTCCACCATCAGATATTCGACCATTTGATCCTACATCAATGTAGAGAAACTTATAGGATGCATCGGAAATTGCCATTAGGACAATACTGTGTGTTCCTACGAAACAATAGCAATAAAATTTTAACTAAAAAAAGTTAAGTTAGAATTTGGATCTATGTACCTTTATAGTTATAGTAAATGCTTCCGGAATGAGGCGGCGCAGTCATCACAGCATGCTTTCCATCTAAAGATCCAATGCAGTTAGGAAAATTCCACGACTGTAAAAATTGCTGCGAAACGGCTTTCCATTCCTCTTCAGTTGATGGAATCTGCAATAAAATCTTTAAAACAGTTCATAATATGCAACATATTGTACCTTTAAGTACTCCGGCTGTAACACATTGTAAATGGCAACAGAAATGAATCCTGCAATAGTATTGTGAGGAATACGAAATACGTATTGCAGAGACCTGAAACTTTCGCCAGTCGCCAAGTAACAAAGGGTAACTGATAATTTTTCGCAAAGAGAAACAGGCAGGCGCTAATTTGTTGTGCTCTTTGTTATAAGTGGTGTCACTAGTTTTAACTGCAAAATGATGAAAAGTAATATACTCGTAATACACACATGCAAGTTCGTAATAGTTTCCAATCTGAAATTAGTACTTACCAAGTGGTCACAATCAGCCGAGTTCATACGTAGAAAGTTCTTGTATAAAGCGGGAGTTTCTAATCGTTTTAATAATTTTACACAACATCCTTCTTCATTCCGACGGTGAATCCACTTACGAACACGTGGTCGTTTTCTTCTATTTTCTTCTTCTAGTTCAAATTTATTTTTGTTATTTATATTCTTTAATTTTATTTTATTTTTTTATATTGTATTTAAGCTTTTTGTAAAATATGTATGCATGTATGTGTACAGAATTTTCAACAAAGCCGAAAATATATTTCTGCTTGTTGACAGTTTGATCAAATATTTTATTTAGGCAAATGTTTTTTTCAAGTGTGACCACAGGGAAAACATGTTTGCACCAGTTTGTATTTGACGTAGTTTGATTACTCTTTGAACAAACAAAAATTGGCAAATAAATGTGCTTAGTGTGACCATAAAACAAATTCTGAAAAATATTTTAATCAAATACCAGAAAATATGTTTGAGACAAATGTTTGCCAATGTGACCGTACCTTTAGTGTCACATCGCAAAACCATTTTTTCTATCGATTGAAAAGTACAAAAAATTCGTGTTTTTTATAGTTAGAGAAGACTTTTTGTAAGAAAATTGTGTCTACATAAATATATTTTATATAATCAGTTCATTGAACTAACATCTCCAAAGCTTTAATCGCACTTTGCCAAGTTTGATTTTTTTAAATATGACCACGTTGCAATAAAGGAGCGATATGACTTTTTCAATTAAAAGTGATATAATTTTATCTAAATAAAGATTTCGCCAAGATTCAAAAAGCATTTAATAAAAAATTTCCAACACTATAAAACAAATGCTCGCAAATATTGCCACGGCCATAAAGGGCGTAAAGACTTTACCAAGTCTCCGCATAATCCATTAAGCCAAATGAAATACACAAATGGGCATTACAAATTCATACAGTTATATTGGTTTAATCTTAATAATTCCGTAAGCTGCTACCTGTTTAGAATATATTGTTACGAATATGGAGTGAATAGTCCTATTGTAATTGCTCTAGAATATACTGAAGTGTTGTTTTTCTTAATTATTGAATTATTAATTCTTATTACTGAGTTGTTTATTATTTGCTGAATTGTTATGTACTGAATTGTTTACTATTTCTTATTCACTACATTGTTGTTGTTATTCTTATTTGCTTTTTGTTTACTCATTTTAAATGAACACATAACAGCTATACATACATGCATACATAGTTACTTGTTTACTAGCAAAGCGACAACAAATAAGATCATGATTATTGCTGTTGTTGTCCGTCGGTATTTGAACATTGGGTACGTGTATGTTTGTATGTATGTATGGCTTGTGTTTACGTTTAATTTGAGTGTACGATAATGTAAACAACTTTAACAAACATTATGATTATTCGAGAAATGATCATTAAGAGTATAAAAGCTGCGCGCATCAACGTCAGCAGTCAGTCAGTAGTTGGATTTAACAGTAACAGCGTAAAGTGTCATAACTATAAAAAAAGTGTGTTAAGTGCTTACTATTGCTTTTGAGCATAGTACAGTGGTATTAAATTAAATAAAGTAGAAATTGTTGAGTATTAAAAATCGTGCGTTTAATTTCATTGCAATAAAAGAATCCACGGAAAACGTTTTTAAAAAGGTAAAAACGTAACAATATTTATCGTATCGCGTTGTATGATTGCCTGTACCTAAGTAATTACCTGCCTAGGGATAATAAGTGTTAAATAATTATAGCCCTAAAATCAGTGGATTCCCCAAAACCAAAAAAAATCTTCGGAACAAAACCCAAGAACAAAATTTTTTGTTATATGCATTATTTATCTTTTTTTATTCTTTAAGAAGCAAGCGCAGCGATTAGACGTGTTACGTAACAAATACATACGATAAAAAATAAATTATTTATTTTCATTGTTTAAATTCCACTGTTGTGGAAGGAGACTTCATGAGTGTGGCCGAAACTATCTCATCCGGTGTGCCACAGGGGAGTATACTGGGGCCAGTTTTGTATTTGATTTATACCTGTGATATGCCTTTAAGCAGTAATATCCTAACTTCTACATTTGCCGATGATACAGCCTGCTTTAGCATGCATGAAAACCCTCACGAGGCATCCCGATATCTTCAGGAACATATTAACCTGTTGGAGCTGTGGTTGAACTTATGGAGAATAAAAGTAAATGAACAAAAGTGTGTTCATGTCACATTTACTCTACGAAGAGACACTTGTTCCCCCATTCGAATCAACAACCAAGTTGTTCCGCAACATTCACAGGTGAAATACCTTGGTATACACCTTGACCGACGGCTTACATGGAAACACCACATTGATTCTAAGCTGACACAAATGAAACTTAAATTAACCCAGATACATTGGCTGATTGGTAGAAATTCTACCCTCAGTCTAGATTGTAAACTTTTAATATACAAGTCGCTTTTGAAACCCATATGGTGTTACGGAATTCAGCTATGGGGCACTGCTTCAGCTTCCAATGTAGAGAGAATCCAACGTATGCAAAACAAAATTTTAAGGTTAATAACATCGGCTCCATGGTACATCAAAAATTCAATTTTACATCGTGATTTAAATATGCCACTTGTGACAGCTGAAAATGCAAAATATGCAGGCAAATATTTAACAAAACTCGAGTTCCATCCTAATCCCCTTGCTCGTAATATCTTGAACTTTACTGGACACATCCGCTTAAAAAAGAGGGATACTACGGCTTTAATACGCCACACTGCAGATGAAACTTTTTGAAAATATTTGTTGTGCTTAACTCTACATTTATGTATTTTTAATTACTATCACTAAGTTTATGTCCGACACTGGTTGGGCCTAATTATTATATCTATATTTAAGATTTGAATACTTATTGTTAGTTCAGATTAATGAAGATACAATAAATAAAATTAGTGAAAAAAAAAATTGTGTTAGACGGAAATTAAAAGAATGGAGATGTCCCTGAAAAATTCAGAGTTGTTTGAATTATTTAGAAGCTCCGATGCTGAACGCACTTTTAAACTAGCTATTAAACAAAGGTTAAACATTTTCACATAGGCGGAACAAAACGAGGATCTGAAAGCTAGACTTCTTTCATTATATAATTTGTTGAAGAAAAAATGGCAGGCATCTAATCCCACAAAAGTAAACTTTATGAGAAAAAATTCTGCTTGGTTAGATGAATTAACAACTATTATAGAAGTTGAATATCCTCATACTTCTACTGGCCAAACAAGAGGGAGACAGAGAAAATATCTTGAAGACTGTGCACCATATACAAGAAAACGGAAAATTCAGGATGCTACCCTTTCAATAACTACGCATTATTCATCAAAAGCGTTATCTATAAAATACATAAAAGACCAGGGGGCTTACTCTCTATTGCGATGCGTAAGAAAAATGGTACAAAATCGGATAATTGGTACTCTTTATTGAGTTTACGCGCATCTGATTTTTTCACTTTTGTAAATCTGGCATCAATGCACCCTGTAATTGTGAAAATCGTTCGTTAAAACCAAATATCTTGAGCCAACAAAACATCAAACGCATCGAACTAGCTTATGCATCGCAATAGAGAGTAACCCCCCAGGAAAAGGCAAAATCAGACATCACAAAGGCGGTCTCGATCGCAAGTCCAAAACATCTAAATAGGATAAAAGAGCATACCTACGCCACCAAATGCTTCCCCAACAAAGTATACTGTAGAAGAAACTTTATTATTATTTTTGGACTTGGGATTGTCAAAGGAAACATATTCTACTTTACGAAAGTCTTTAAAGCATCATAATGTTAATGTACTTCCTTCATACAGTTAAATTACTATTGCAAAACAGAAGCAATTCCGATTGGCGTACAGATAACTGAAATATCAGCAGAGGTAAAACTGCAATCTTTAATGGATCATACTGCAAAACGTCTAATTCAAAGTTTACCAGAAGGACAAGCAGAACTACTTCTGGATAAACTAACATTACTCCAATACTGTTCCAATATTCAAAGGAGTCTTCAAAAGTAATCAAGTCTACACTGAGCAATATTGAAGATCAAATTGATAAACTTATCCTTTCTGTTTTAAGGAATGGGAAAATTGTTACTGTCAGTCATACATTTTTTTTACAATGATGGATTGTAAAGTCTTGAATGAAATTACAAACACCTCGTCAACTTTGAAATGTCCTGTTTGTAAATCAGCACAGAAAGACTTTCAAAATTTAAGCGATTCAACCAGTGATGAGATCAACAACGAGAATGCACCACCAAAGGTGCAAGAAGAATATTTAAAAAACTTAGACTAAAAGTAGACTATCCAAAGTATGGATATGGAAATACAAATGATGGCATAACGGCGAGATAATTTTTTAATAATGATGAAATGACTGTTCAAATTACTGGTGTGGATATGAATATTATAAAAAGGTTTGCCGTTATTCTCAATGTACTAAACTGTAAAGAAAAGGTCAACGGATTAAAATTTGAGGAATACGCATCAAAAACTTCCCAACTTTTAACCCAAATGTATCCCGAAAAAAAGTTTACCCCCACGGAACACAAAATTTTGGCTCATCTGAAAAATTTAATTGAATATCAGTGCTTACCAATTGTAGAACTTTTAGACGAAGCCCAGGAGTGCAGAAATAAAGACTATAAAAAATTTAGATACACGAACACTTGCAAAATTTTCACGCATTAGAGTAAATGAAGATCTTTTCAACATATTGCTTTCTGCATCAGATTCACTCATTTCATCACGAAGACATGTTAGATCAAGGAAAGATTGGGAAAAAAATTATTTTTAATAAAAATTTATTATTAATGTCAAATGTAATAAAAAAGTGCTTTTCAAAAAAGGAATTTGTTATTCGCTTTTGCTTTTTTTCCATTTCTGGTTGTTTCAAAAGCTCTTCATACGGTGCAATTGATTTTTTAACAGCGCATTCAAATAAGCTTGACCGACTGTGAAAAGGATCGTTTTCAGCAGATAATTTAATCAAATCTTGACATTCGCTTATGGCATGTGTGCTTTCGTCTTCAGTAGAGTGATCCGATTCGTTGGCTATTTCGATCAAATCTTGTTCTGTTAGATCTTGAGTATCATTAATCATTTCAATAATATCAGTCTCGTCGACATATTCGTATAATTCTGATGACGTTACTAATTCCAGTATTTCTACAGTCTAAAATAGAAAATTCTTTCCACAAGTCTGATAAACTTAGATTTGGCTTCTCCTCCATCAAGTGTAAAATGAATTGAAGAGATTTCTTACTATAATACGATATAAATGTCGAAATGATTCCTTGGTCTAAAGGTCGTAAAAGAGAAGTAGTGTTTGGTGGTAAAAATACAATTTTAATATGTTCATGTTCCAAATTTTTGGGATGACAGGGGGCATTATCTATTAATAGCAAAATCTTAAAATCAAAATTTTTTGATTTTAGATACGTTTTTGCTTCGTCAGAAAAAAACATTATGGAATCAGTCTTCAACCCATGCCTTAGCGTTAGCTCTCCAGTGCACGGTAAGGTTTGATTTGTTTAGATGCTTCATGCTTCTTGGGTTCATGAACTTGTATAAGAACAAGGGTTTCATTATAAAATCTCCACAAGCGTTTGAACACATTAATATTGCAATTCTTTCCTTTGATCTTTTGTGGCCAATGGCGGTAGTATTTTTTTCAGCACATAAGACCTTTTTGGTATAGATTTCCATACTAAGCAGGTCTCATCAGCGTTAAAGACTTGATCAGGATGGTATCCGCTATCTTTAATTATGTGTATAAACTCGACTGGAAATGTCGATGATGCATTTAAGACTCCCGATGCTGATTCTCCTAGAATAACAAAATTTCGAAAGCCTCCTCGCTTCTTGAATTTTTCAAACCAGCCATTGCTGGCCAAATATTTCGATCTAGCACCCGAACAAATGCTTTTACGAATTCTGCTTTAATTTTTTTTTTTTTATCATTCTAATGGTAGACTCATTTAAGCGAAGAGATTTTTCTTAGAATGTGGCAGTTTCTCCACTTTTCAAACGGTCTAAAATCTTAATTTTTTTTAACAGCGACATCGTTTTTCTTTTGCGTGAATTTTTTTTCCTTTCGCCATTTTTACAACTTTTTAAACATATTTCCTTTAAGTTTCACTGCGATTTTTTAATAAGTACAAATGCACTTGTTCCAATTTAACAGCTGAAAATGATCAAAAATAGTGTTGTTTTTCGCGTAAAAAAGAGCTGCCACTATTTTGTTCGCGCGTTATACAAAATTCGCGTAAAAAAAGACGCGTATTTAAAAAAATGGTTGCTAATTTGAGTTCGTGTTATACCAAATTCGCGTAAACAAAGTACCGCGCAAAAGGAGATTTACCTGTACCTCTAAATTTTGTGTTTTTTTTAATAAAATCCAAAAACTATTAAAATATCACCTTTTGAAACGCATTGTTTTTTTATGAACGGTATTGCAAATAAGAAGATATTATTCATGAACTGGTCATACAAATTAATTCCTAACTTTATTTACAATAATTCCAGATAAAGGAACTAGCAAAAACATAATCCAGTTCAAATACACATAAGTATATACGTACACATGTGTATGTATGTCCCCACTTCATTAACAAAGGCATCACAAGTTTGGTGTAAATTAATACAGACATTAATTTGTACAGCAATAAAATATGAGGTTTTACGGTACATTAACAGAAGCAGACGAAACAAATGGAAGTTTTGTCTGCTCATAGCATTACAAGAATAAACGGAAAACTCGCTACCTCAATGTAAAAGTGTTTCGGATCAACGCACGTTAGCATCTGCGCGGTAAGGTGTGTGTAATTGCCACACATCAGCCTCATATTAAGTATCCAACGGACTACCACGTCAGTATTATTGTAAAGTTATATAGTGCTTGCAAGACCTCACATCAATAATATCCTAAACAAAGTGTCTTTCAGACCTCACTACAGAAAAATTGTATTTCGACGGCTAGTACTTATATATTTTTTTTTTTTTTTGCAAAAATTAAGGTGAGACAAAATGACTTCCATCAAAAGAATTTCAGCCGGAACTTTTAAAAGCAGTGAGCAGCAAATAGCTGATTGGCTCGAGGAAATTGAAGAAGAAGAAGACGATACCATAAAATATCTAAATTTTAAACCAACACAAAAGAAAAATAAAAGTGTCCTTCTAATTACATACACAATTCACTTCCGAAAATCTGACACTGATTCGGGCAAACCAATAATGATTACACTAAGGGAGGCGTTGATGAGATCGACAAGAAGTACTCAGTATATTTGGCCAATGGCAATTATTTATAATTGCGTACCCAGCCTATGAAAAAATCGACTCCAAAATGAGAAGAGGAACATATTTGTTAAATATGGTGCTAGATCATATGAAAGCATGTGTATACAACGAAAGGTTACCAAGGGAATTGCACACGATCATCAGTCGAGTTCTTAGACCAGACTTGCCTCCTCCACCTCCAAAAGTTCCGCTTGAGACAGCTAGTTGTAGAAAGCAAGTTCACACACACACACACACACACACACACACACACACACACACACACACACACATACACAAATATATATATATATATATATATATATATATATATATATATATATATATATATATATGTATATATATATATATATATATATATATATATATATATATATATATATATATATGTATGTATATATATATATATATATATATATATATATATATATATATATATATATATATATATATATATATATATATATATATATATATATATATATATTTGTGTATGTGTGTGTATATATATATATTTATGTAAACAAAATATGTAAAATATGTAAACAAAATACTGCTGTAATTTTTTCTTAAAACATATTTACTTGCAGTGTTCCAGCCTTTTCTGTGAAAACTGCCAAGAAAAAATTTAATTGAGACTATGTAAAAAATTATCTCACCGTACGATTTGGCTACAAATCGAAACGTAATGTATTTCGTATGTGTTTTCAAAGCTAAAAACAGAAGTCCTTAATATTTATTATAATAAGTATAATTCGTTTTGTTTTTAAGAGAAGAGTATTTATTTGTTGTTTTAATGAAACTAAATTAAAAATAAACCATATGTTAAAAAAATGCCTTTTATATCAAATGTTAATCTCATTTTACCTTCAAAACTATTTGATGTTATAGATTAATATGGCAAAGAAGATGTCAGTCAGAAACTTCAACATTGCATATGAATTCAAAAGTGAGGTCTAGACCCCACATCAGTTATGTATATTGTTAAAATTAATGCACATAAGTTGCAGAGGGTTCAGGAAGGACAGTACACATGCATGCATACATACAGAAGAATACAATGCATACTTGTATATGGGTGAATTTTTGTCATAGCTGTATTGTTATACGAGTAGTTTAACATATTCTTAACCAGGTAATATAGCAAATGCATAATGCAGCCATTAAAGGAAATGTTACAGTAATTAATAAAACTAATAAATTTAGTTCGTTAAACTTCATTAAAATTAATAATTTGCACTTTCTGAATATGTCAAGCAATTTAGTACATTTCAATTCCTTGTGCTCCTTTACATCAAAGAATTATGAAACTAATTAAAGCCGCAGATAAAATTCAACCTAAATATGTTGGCGTGTGTCAACATTTATTATTACATGTACATATGTAAGTATGTATATCGATTTAGTATTGAATTTAACTCTGTCAATGTAAGTGACCCTCAGGAAATTTTTCTGGCTTACTAGATAAGATAGTTTGTCTGATTTCGTCCACATGGTCTTTGTATATTTGTTATCGTCTTCTGTGTCTCTTATTTTGTTTTTAAAGAAACTATTGAACTGATTTGAAATTTTTATTTTGGCTTATTAATGACTTAAGTTCGATATTTATTTGAATTTCAACATCACTATCCATGATCCTCTTTTAGTTTAAAGTGCGCATTTAGATCATTAACATTTTCTTTAAGCAAGTCCTACAGCTTGTCCTGCTATCTCGAACGTAAGCATTTCTTTAAAAAATGTACACCTCTGCCATATATGCGAACACAAATGTCAAAATCTGTCACATATGTATGGTATAAGTATTCGCCTACTCGGTTGGATGGGTAATATAGTCTTCCCAGACTTTGACCTTTGGCCAGTTACCAATAAAACTTAATACTAATACCACTTAGTACTATCCAATCCCTGAAATAACAGGGTAACGAGCATACATATAAGTATATAAAGAAGTAGGCGTGCCTATGCTTGTCTGGGTAGATGTGCTACCGATACCTCAGGTTTGCAGAGATCCTATCTGTTACCACGTGAGCCAGTAGCCCCTAGGACTTGCTAGACTGGTTATTGACGAGGCTTCTTCGGGGATAACGTGGTGGCTGTAGTTAAAATCCAAGGAGAAGGGGGAAGAGTTTTGGGTCGGATGAGTGTGTCTGCAACATGGTGCTAGTGATCCTGTTGTAGATGATCTCTATAGGCCATATAGCTATCTCTATGTGTTGTTGGTATTAGACAATTTGGTGAGTGGTCTATGATAGGAGACTTCTTACTGCTGTGGCGTGGGGTGGTAGAAGGTTAGAAAGCTCTAGCACTTAAGCAAGGTGTCTGTACATGGTTTTGCAGCCTCTACAGAATTTGCTACTATGTCGTCTCTATCAGAGGCACATGTAGATCCTCAGCCAATATGTGCCTCTGGAAGGGACGACGCACAGTGGCTGAAAATCGTTTTTCATTGGCCAAAAGTCGAATTTTTTTCTGTCACCGATTTTTAAAATTTTTACGCCATTTTGGAGCTAATATATCCATATTAAGGTAGCCGAAAAATTTGGTTAAACTATTGATAATTGTGGGCGTGGCATGCTGTCAAACTCAACTGTTTTTTGTTTTTTCAGTAAAAGGTGTTTTTTTATCAGTTTTTTGTCAAAAATAAATGGTCACTACTCGCAAGCTATCATCGATAATGGCCTGCGGTCTTTTTTGTAATATTGGTAGGATTATGGTCTTTAGTTGTTGTAAGTGGTTACCGCTCTAGCGTTTAATATTAGAGGTGTTAATAAATATTTATGAAACTACTATAGTTTTCTAAAATTTAAATTTTAGTGGAATAGAACTTCTAGGGAACAAAAGGGAACAAGAAACGTATACCACCCGAAGAAAGGGGAAGGTATCTTCTTTAACCCCATATATACTTTTGCACCCGCCACGACCCGCCGGTAGAACACGTTTTTAATTTTAATGAAATTACTCCAAAAAAATTCAAATTACTCTAATTTAAACAGCCCTATAACTACTCGTTTACAATGGTGTATTAAATTTTCACTTTTTTGCCTAAAGGTTTATGTTTTTTACTTTAGACTACGTAAAACTAAAATAATTAAATATAATACCTGCGAAAAGGTTTTATGGCTTTGTTTTGATCAGCAAAAAAATCAGTCATAAAAATATCACAATAGGTACAGTAAACATATGATCTCTTTCTAATATAACTGTTAGGGTCAGGCAAAGTCATAAACAATTTTATAATAATAATCGCGACATTAAACAACTAAAGATAAAAAGAACCCCATATTGACGAGATACTAATTAGTTTTACCTGATATTAAGGTCTGGATAACAAGTGCAGTTTTGTTCAATTTAAGTACTACCTGCTATGAAATTGAAGATCAATGTGTGAATAACATGTATCTACAAATTTATAAAACTACGGATTCCATAAGGGATTACTCAATAATAAGTTAATCCTTTACGTGTACGTACGTACGTATATTTGCAAGCTAAATCATAACAGACTCATTTAAAAATATTCAGAAAAATATGGAGACCTTCGGTTATAAAGAACTGGCCGAAGAGTATTTTAGAAATAAAAACCAGGAAGATGTTCTTACTTAGGTTAAAATAAAATTAAACATAAATTCGTGTAGCACCGAAATACAAGAGCAATTATCTAATTTTGTAAAAGTACTAAAAAAACGCTACAAAAAAGTTAGCTACAGTAAAGAAAAGTTTTATATAAAAAGTGAAAAGTGGTTAGAAGGGCAACTTACTGTCGCTGCAGAAACAGCAAAGCAAGATAAGGTTGGAAGACCACGCAAATCTTTGGACAACTGCAGCGATAGATCTAAGAGGCGGAAACTTAAAGATGTTAACGATGCAATTGGTTGTACAAATATAAAAGAATCTTTCCTACATCAATTACGATCACAGAACCAATTAACAAAAGTGGATATCATTGAAAAAGTTATTAAAGCTAGTCCAGTGAGAACAAAACGAATTCTTAAAAGTATACCAACTCCGAGCGATGCAATACAGTACACAAATGAGGAGGCATTAGCCTTATTTCTGGATTTGAAATTAACAAAACAGCAATATATTAAGCTCAGATTGCGTGCGATTGAAAAGGGCTCAAATATCTATCCAGCATATCATCACATAACTGCTGCTAAAATGGACTGTTTGCCATCAAAAGATACTATTACAATCACACCAATTTCGGCAGAGGTACAACTACAATCTCTACTTGATCACACAGCCGAACGCTTGCTACAATCAATACCAGGAAATGCGTTAAAGAAATATGGAAACACAAAGCTAATTCTTTTTTGCAAATGGAGATGTGATGGTTGTTCGGGACAAAACCAATACAAACAAGTTGTATGTGAAAATATTCCGGACTCGGATATGTTCATGGTATCAATTGTACCATTGCGATTGAAAAAGATTTTGGAAGATTCAGAGCCTTCGACTAGTACAATGCAAACAATGGATATTTGGAAGAAATGAGACACCATCGTCTACGAAATACTGCATGCCAATCAAATTTGAATTCAAAAAAGAAACTCGTGATGCCATTAACAAAGAAATTAGTGATATCAAGGCCCAAATTGCAAAACTGCAGCCATTACAATTACAGTTAGATGGGCAGCAAATTGAAGTAAGCTACCAATTAGTTCTTACAATGATAGATGGAAAAGTAGGTCAGGCTTTGACTAACACGAAGGCTGCATCCAGCTGCATTATATGCCAAGCAGCATCAACCCAATTAAACCGAGTTCCGACAAAATCATTAGATAATACCGATGCATATGAATTTGGATTATCACCACTACATGCAAGAATACGACTTATGGAACATATACTAAAAATCAGTTATGATTTGGATTTCGGGTCTTCAGGATCCATAAGAAACAATGAAACCAACAAAGAGTTAAGAAGTACCAAAAAGAAACATGTTCAAGATGAATATCGCAAAATTGGATTGATTATAGATCAGCCAAAACAAGGGTCAGGCAATACAAATGATGACAATACCGCACGAAGATTCTTTTCAGATCCAGAAACAGCATCTGAAATAACAGGAGTGGATTTAAACCTTATTTTCAGATTTAAAATTATCCTAGAAGTACTTGCGTGCAATGAAGAAATTGACTTTAAACAATTTGGAGATTATGCTAAGGAAACTGCAAAAATATATACAACCAACTACCCATGGAGAAATATGTCTGCAACAGTTCACAAAATCCTTTATCATGGAGAAGATATCATTAAATATCATTTGGTGCCACTTGGAGATCTATCAGAGGAGGCTCAGGAAAAAAGGAACAAAGATTACAGATTTTATAGAGAGCACAATACTAGAAAAATTTCACGAAATTCCACAAATGAAGATCTATCTCTATATATATATAAAATTGGATGTGTGTATGTATGTATGTATGTATGTATGTATGTATGTATGTATGTATGTATGTATGTAACGTAATGGCTCCAAAACGGTTGGGCCGATTTTGACGAAATTTTCAGGGAACCTTCAGAATACTCGGGCGGGTGACACTGTGAAGTCCGATTTTTTATTTTCGGTCTGTGGGCGGAGGGGCGTGGCAAAATGCAATTTTTATATTGCACCACCAATGACATATACATATGTTTATTTTTTGTGCTTTTTTTATTTTATTTTACTTTTTTTGGAAAGCCGTTGTCATGTTCTTCTAAACGAGATATCAAACTCTTAAATCGGTTATGTAGTTCCGAAGATATTTTGAGCTGACGGTGTCAGCTATAAATGTACATAAAAATTACGTGTATGTTCGTGATCGCTAAACTCAAAAACTACTTGACCGATTTTGACCAAATTTGATATGCATGCTCTATGGGCTGTGAGGAGTGTTTCTGTGTAGTTTGAAGTTCGTCCAACAGATGGCGCAATATTTAGTTTTGTGTGTGTGTTTTTGCACCGTAACTCAAGAACTACTGCACCGATTTTGACCAAACTTTATATACATGTTCTATGGGACGTGAGGAGTGTTTCTGTGTAGTTTGAAGTTCGTCCAACAGATGGCGCAATACTTAGTTTTGTGTGTGTGTTTTTGCACCGTAACTCAAGAACTACTGCACCGATTTTGACCAAACTTTATAGACATGTTCTATGGGACGTGAGGAGTGTTTCTGTGTAGTTTGAAGTTCGTCCGACAGATGGCCCAATATTTTGTTTTTTTGTGTTTTGCCCAATAGAGATTAGCGCGATAAGCCTATGCTGCGTTTTGCTGAAGGCGTTGGGTCCTTAACCAGCGTGTAGTGGGGTTAATTAGCCCGATACCTTTATTTGAACAATAATTGCTATGTCGATTTAGTGCAAATTTGAAGGCAAAACAAGGTTTGCCCGGGTCAGCTAGTTTAATATATTATTGGCAACGTCAGATCCGTTCATCTCCAATATTCGAAATAAATGGAAAGTGGAACATCGGGATTTAGATGAAGAAGCCAAAAAACTACTAAAGAACAGAAATAGCACAGAGCAAAATATAGAATATTTGCAATCAATATTTGGTCAAATGAATAATAATTATAATTGCCTTTCATTGCTATTTAAGTACGAAAAACATAGTATTAGTAAAAAATAATAATAAATAGAACCTACTCTGACAGCAAAAAATAAAAAAATTTTCTGTGATAACAGCAAAATCTCTAGTTAATTTTACTATTTTTTTTGTTGGTAAAAATTTTTTTGAGTGTAAAATTTTTTTTGAGTTTAACATTAAAAAAATTCCATTATCACAAAAAATAATTACAATTATTATAAAGTTCCAAATATAAAATTTGTTAATATGCAAATAAAAAAATAAACCCATATTTCACTCCAAAAGTTTAAAAAAAATCAAAAGTTCAACTTTGACCTAGAAGTCCTTAAGAAGTACTCAATCAATTTTAATGTAATTAATACTGAGTCAAGCTGAACTAAATATCTATCCATTAAAAAAAATTATTTCAATATTTTGATCGGTTCAAAAGTTACAGAATTTTGGCCAATGAAAAACGATTTTCAGCCACTGTGCGACGGGGACGGTGATAAACAATTTTATTCACCCAGTACGAAGAACACTATCAGGTTAGGTTTTATGACAGGTACTGACATACATGTTTGAAATATTTGTCCTAATATAGTAGAGTTTTATGTCTCTATATTTTTAGGAACCAAGCTAAAGGTGTCTATGTATGCTGTTGTGTTATTAAGTGGATGATTTTAATGTACTCTATTACTAGTTTTGTTTCGCCTATTTTAATAAAAAAGCAACCGTTATTGTTGTCAGGTCCTGAATATCCCAAGTTGCATTAATAGCTGCTAAAAAGATAAAGGATATGATTAAAAAAAATTTTAAGTTTGTTTTAATGGGTTTCTTTTAATATTAAATATTTGTGGTGTTTGTTGCTTATTGTAAATGATTCTGACGTTTACTATTCTGTGCTTGGTATATGGTGGTTTTTGCCACGTTTTTTAACGTTAAAATTTTTAAGAAGCCAATTTGAAAATAGTTACAATAAAAAATACTAATGTAACCAAATTGTTATCAGTTATAATTTTTAAGAATTTTATAATAATTATTAATAATTTTATTATATAAATATTGGTTAAAATAAGATTGTATGATAATTTTATTTTACCCAACTTTATAAATATAGTAGAAGAAAATTCTTACACAACCTTATGCAGACTTAAGACTAGAAAGTTTACACATGTATATAATGAAGAAATCATTAAGCAAAGATCCTTTAACAATAATTTGTCAAACGATATTAATATAGCTGTAAAGTTATTATTTGTACATGCAAGTGTATTTTAATAATAAACAAAATGTAACTGTATTAAAAACATATCGCTCGGTGATAGTGAATATATTGTTAACGATATAATAATTCTGAATAACGTTGGCGACTAGAGCAATCAACATACATATGTACGTGCTGGAAACCACTATTAAAAATGCAATTAAACATAATTATAAAGCGGATAACAAGACGATGGAGTGGCGAAGAATGTCTCCGATAAAATGATTAAAGTTCGGGCTTCTTTAGACTTGTCTTTAGCCCATGTAGCTTTTATCGTTAGCATATTCCCCATGGAACTTCATCACCTACTTGCTACTTAGCAAAATGCTACTAGCTAAAATGCTAAACAAACGCACTAAGCACCTGAAATATCCTAGAATACAAAAAAAAAAGAATCGCTTGAAAAATTCCTGCGTGGACTAGCAATCAGAAGCTTAGAAGACCCATAATAAGTAAACCCACATGCTTTGACTGAACAGAAATTTGGTAAGGACTGACACCGAAGAAAGAAGTCCCTTCATTTCCAACCTCAGAATAGGTTCCACGTTAAATATATCTGCTGATATGGTTCAACTGCCACTATGTTTCGATGACTTCTATGACAGTATGCTATGAGCCCTACTGCAGAAAAATACTATACTATGGTAGAGTCATACAGATCTATAAGCTTTACGAGAACCTTTTTGTGAACAAGCTAACCTCTATATTAAATCGGAGTTAATGTACCTCGGTTAAAAACCACTTCCGTTCAGTTCAAGAGTTAAAAAAAAACAATCAAGAAATACTATCTTCACAAAAACTATTGCCAACATTTATATAAAACTTAGAGCACAATGTCTGAAATAAAATATTTATCACATAAATTCATTTAATAAGTAAGAAATAGCTAAAGAATTATCGACGTGACTGATAGTCAAATGGAAATTTAATGAAATACTATAAACCAGGGGTGCCGAAAGCCTTCTTATGGAAGAGCAAACACCAATACATATACACTTTATTAACTCACGTATATATTTTACACTACACATACATATACACTTTATTAAAACAAAAGGAAAAAAATATATTACGTACACTGAGAAAATAAGCGAATTTAATTTTTGCATAATTTATCTGTAGCGAATATGAAAAAAAGAAAAATTAGTCATTTTGTAAATTTATTAGTTTTTATTATTTTATACATTTATTTTATACATGTCTTTAAATCCTCCACGAACCCTCCAATAAATTATCAATATTTATGTCAACGTCAGTTGTGGACAATTTTAATAACGCCTCTAAATTCTCGTTGCTTATTCTACTTCTATGTTTATTTTTTATTAATTTTAATTTTGAAAAGGCACTTTCGCAAATAAATGTGCTGCCAAACATGGAATACAGTCTTAAAATACTTTTTTTAAGCAAAGGATATTTATTTAATTTTAAATCTTTCCAAAAATCAATGCCTTTTAAATTAGATAACTTAAGCTCGGAGTCGCACTGCAAGGCGCATAGCTCCATGTGTAGCTCTGGCTTTTGATCGTATATGACGCATGTCATTGGAGTATAAAAAATGGCCATCATTTGCTTAATGCACGCAAAATCTTTAAATCTTTTTTCAAAATTTTTTTTTAAATCCTCAAAATGGCAAATAAATTCGGAAAAATCGAAATTCAAAACTCCGAACTCATTGAGAACAGTTTTTAAACATGAAAAGTGATACATTTTTTCCATATGTAAATCAATTTTAAAAATTTCGATCTTTTTAAGGAAGCTTTCGATTAGGTCCACCAACTCAAAAATAGATTTGTTTGTGCCTTGAAGTGAAATATTAAGGCAATTTAGGTGTGTTGTTAAGTCTGTCAGAAATCCAAGATTGATGTTAAATTCTTGCGACTTAATTTCATCTAAAATGTCAAAATTGTTTAATTCCGATTCAATGAACTCAACAATTTCTTTTCGTAATTCAAAATAACGCTCAAGGCATTGCCCTCTACTTAACCATCTCACCTGAGTAAACATAAGTAGATCCCCATATTGAGTTTCGCACTCCGCGAGGAATATTTTCAACTTGCGATGAGTTAATGAATTGTGTCCACCCCTGATTTTATTTACTATTTTGACCACAACATTCATTGTGTGAACACTATTCGTCCATTTTGCACACAACGACTCTTGATGAATCACACAGTGAAACGAAGGCACCTGTATCCCATTTTTAATCAGCTGCCCAATAAAACCATCCTTTTTTCCAAGCATTGCCGGTGCACCGTCTGTGCATATGGCTGTTAATCTTGTTGATTCGGTTTTTAAGGTCAACCTTGCGTTTACTGCATCAAATATAACTACGCCTTTTGTATTTCCAAGTAGCGGAATTAGTGCCACAATCTCTTCATTAACATTAAAACTATCGTCAACCATTCTGACTGCTAATATTAATTGACTTATGTCAGAAATATCGCACGATTCGTCCAATGCAAGAGAGAAGTATGTACAGGACTTTAACATGTTCTTTAAAAGCGAGTCCACGTACCTGTTAATCTCTTGAATTCTTTGGGTCACTGTGGATCGTCCCAGAGGAACTGTCTCAATTGAGGCTGCCAGCACACTTCCACTTTCTCCAAAACAAGACAGCATTTCCTTGCAAACGTTTTTAATAAAAATTCCATCAGTAAATGGTTTGAAATTCTGTGCAATAATTAGACTTGCAACATAAGATGCTTTTAAGGATGAATTAGTAGCATTCGAATTTAAATTACGACGTCGCATGTTTACTTCCTCAGAACAACTTTCGATGTACTCCAAGCTTTGCCGCGCATCGTGCATTAAAAAAGACTTTTTTAACTCCGCAACTAACTGTTCTCTTGATCCACCTCTTGTCTTCTCAGCAATGTAAGTCGCATGAAATCTCTTAAAATGTCTTTCAATATTAAATTTAGAAACCGTCTGTATTATTTGCAAGCAAATCATACATTGTGCTTCATTCTTAAAATTTCGAGCGAAAAGTAAATCGGTTTCCCACTTCATATCCATTATGCAAAATAAACTTGACACTTGTAACTCAAAACGCAAATTAGTTCTTTAAGTGTTTCAACTTTTACCAAATCATTAAAAAAATACAAACAAAATCAGCAAAATCAACAAAGTAGGCGAAAGATATCTTCTTCTCTTCCCACCCATTTTCTGCTCAAATGAAACTGTTGTTGCTTTCAACTAGGTGCAGGTGCACTGCAGACAAAATTGGCTATGATTAGCAATAACAAAACAACCGAAAAATTATGAAAGTATTTTCAGCGCTATGGCATTGTTTTTGCTTTGCTCTTTCATATGGAAATGTTGTTTTTGGTTTGCTCTTTCATACGGAAAGTTTGTTAGAGTAATCCATTGAAATTGCTCTTTGTATATGCGCCTATGCTCTAGCTATAACAAGAGCATTTACAAAAACAAAGGAGCACCAAGAGTATAGGCTGTCGGCACCCCTGCTATAAACAGTCTAAAAAATCATACTTACGATAAAACAAGTCCTCAACCTTATCTTAAAAATTCATATCAAAAACATTATACAAAAAATTTACATCGTCATTTTCGTATTAATATCAGAATTGACGTATTTTTACGCTAACTAGAGAATTCAACTATCTAAAAGCTTATAACTTTCTCCATAGATCGTACTTTCCCTAAAATAGTCCCAAACAATTATAAACGACTTACATATCTTTATTATTCTTTTTACGCCAAAGGGCGATTAATTGTATAAAGGCGTAAAAAGAACATTAGAAATAATAATCTATATATAAAAAGGCAAGTGGAAAAAATTAAGAACAATTTTAACAATATTCGAAATAAATGGAAAGTGGAACATCGGGATTTAGATGAAGAAGCCAAAAAACTACTAAAGAACAGAAATAGCACAGAGCAAAATATAGAATATTTGCAATCAATATTTGGTCAAATGAATAATAATTATAATTGCCTTTCATTGCTATTTAAGTACGAAAAACATAGTATTAGTAAAAAATAATAATAAATAGAACCTACTCTGACAGCAAAAAATAAAAAAATTTTCTGTGATAACAGCAAAATCTCTAGTTAATTTTACTATTTTTTTTGTTGGTAAAAATTTTTTTGAGTGTAAAATTTTTTTTGAGTTTAACATTAAAAAAATTCCATTATCACAAAAAATAATTACAATTATTATAAAGTTCCAAATATAAAATTTGTTAATATGCAAATAAAAAAATAAACCCATATTTCACTCCAAAAGTTTAAAAAAAATCAAAAGTTCAACTTTGACCTAGAAGTCCTTAAGAAGTACTCAATCAATTTTAATGTAATTAATACTGAGTCAAGCTGAACTAAATATCTATCCATTAAAAAAAATTATTTCAATATTTTGATCGGTTCAAAAGTTACAGAATTTTGGCCAATGAAAAACGATTTTCAGCCACTGTGCGACGGGGACGGTGATAAACAATTTTATTCACCCAGTACGAAGAACACTATCAGGTTAGGTTTTATGACAGGTACTGACATACATGTTTGAAATATTTGTCCTAATATAGTAGAGTTTTATGCCTCTATATTTTTAGGAACCAAGCTAAAGGTGTCTATGTATGCTGTTGTGTTATTAAGTGGATGATTTTAATGTACTCTATTACTAGTTTTGTTTCGCCTATTTTAATAAAAAAGCAACCGTTATTGTTGTCAGGTCCTGAATATCCCAAGTTGCATTAATAGCTGCTAAAAAGATAAAGGATATGATTAAAAAAAATTTTAAGTTTGTTTTAATGGGTTTCTTTTAATATTAAATATTTGTGGTGTTTGTTGCTTATTGTAAATGATTCTGACGTTTACTATTCTGTGCTTGGTATATGGTGGTTTTTGCCACGTTTTTTAACGTTAAAATTTTTAAGAAGCCAATTTCAAAATAGTTACAATAAAAAATACTAATGTAACCAAATTGTTATCAGTTATAATTTTTAAGAATTTTATAATAATTATTAATAATTTTATTATATAAATATTGGTTAAAATAAGATTGTATGATAATTTTATTTTACCCAACTTTATAAATATAGTAGAAGAAAATTCTTACACAACCTTATGCAGACTTAAGACTAGAAAGTTTACACATGTATATAATGAAGAAATCATTAAGCAAAGATCCTTTAACAATAATTTGTCAAACGATATTAATATAGCTGTAAAGTTATTATTTGTACATGCAAGTGTATTTTAATAATAAACAAAATGTAACTGTATTAAAAACATATCGCTCGGTGATAGTGAATATATTGTTAACGATATAATAATTCTGAATAACGTTGGCGACTAGAGCAATCAACATACATATGTACGTGCTGGAAACCACTATTAAAAATGCAATTAAACATAATTATAAAGCGGATAACAAGACGATGGAGTGGCGAAGAATGTCTCCGATAAAATGATTAAAGTTCGGGCTTCTTTAGACTTGTCTTTAGCCCATGTAGCTTTTATCGTTAGCATATTCCCCATGGAACTTCATCACCTACTTGCTACTTAGCAAAATGCTACTAGCTAAAATGCTAAACAAACGCACTAAGCACCTGAAATATCCTAGAATACAAAAAAAAAAGAATCGCTTGAAAAATTCCTGCGTGGACTAGCAATCAGAAGCTTAGAAGACCCATAATAAGTAAACCCACATGCTTTGACTGAACAGAAATTTGGTAAGGACTGACACCGAAGAAAGAAGTCCCTTCATTTCCAACCTCAGAATAGGTTCCACGTTAAATATATCTGCTGATATGGTTCAACTGCCACTATGTTTCGATGACTTCTATGACAGTATGCTATGAGCCCTACTGCAGAAAAATACTATACTATGGTAGAGTCATACAGATCTATAAGCTTTACGAGAACCTTTTTGTGAACAAGCTAACCTCTATATTAAATCGGAGTTAATGTACCTCGGTTAAAAACCACTTCCGGTCAGTTCAAGAGTTAAAAAAAAACAATCAAGAAATACTATCTTCACAAAAACTATTGCCAACATTTATATAAAACTTAGAGCACAATGTCTGAAATAAAATATTTATCACATAAATTCATTTAATAAGTAAGAAATAGCTAAAGAATTATCGACGTGACTGATATTCAAATGGAAATTTAATGAAATACTATAAACCAGGGGTGCCGAAAGCCTTCTTATGGAAGAGCAAACACCAATACATATACACTTTATTAACTCACGTATATATTTTACACTACACATACATATACACTTTATTAAAACAAAAGGAAAAAAATATATTACGTACACTGAGAAAATAAGCGAATTTAATTTTTGCATAATTTATCTGTAGCGAATATGAAAAAAAGAAAAATTAGTCATTTTGTAAATTTATTAGTTTTTATTATTTTATACATTTATTTTATACATGTCTTTAAATCCTCCACGAACCCTCCAATAAATTATCAATATTTATGTCAACGTCAGTTGTGGACAATTTTAATAACGCCTCTAAATTCTCGTTGCTTATTCTACTTCTATGTTTATTTTATTAATTTATTAATTATAATATTTATTAATTTTAATTTTGAAAAGGCACTTTCGCAAATAAATGTGCTGCCAAACATGGAATACAGTCTTAAAATACTTTTTTTAAGCAAAGGATATTTATTTAATTTTAAATCTTTCCAAAAATCAATGCCTTTTAAATTAGATAACTTAAGCTCGGAGTCGCACTGCAAGGCGCATAGCTCCATGTGTAGCTCTGGCTTTTGATCGTATATGACGCATGTCATTGGAGTATAAAAAATGGCCATCATTTGCTTAATGCACGCAAAATCTTTAAATCTTTTTTCAAAATTTTTTTTTAAATCCTCAAAATGGCAAATAAATTCGGAAAAATCGAAATTCAAAACTCCGAACTCATTGAGAACAGTTTTTAAACATGAAAAGTGATACATTTTTTCCATATGTAAATCAATTTTAAAAATTTCGATCTTTTTAAGGAAGCTTTCGATTAGGTCCACCAACTCAAAAATAGATTTGTTTGTGCCTTGAAGTGAAATATTAAGGCAATTTAGGTGTGTTGTTAAGTCTGTCAGAAATCCAAGATTGATGTTAAATTCTTGCGACTTAATTTCATCTAAAATGTCAAAATTGTTTAATTCCGATTCAATGAACTCAACAATTTCTTTTCGTAATTCAAAATAACGCTCAAGGCATTGCCCTCTACTTAACCATCTCACCTGAGTAAACATAAGTAGATCCCCATATTGAGTTTCGCACTCCGCGAGGAATATTTTCAACTTGCGATGAGTTAATGAATTGTGTCCACCCCTGATTTTATTTACTATTTTGACCACAACATTCATTGTGTGAACACTATTCGTCCATTTTGCACACAACGACTCTTGATGAATCACACAGTGAAACGAAGGCACCTGTATCCCATTTTTAATCAGCTGCCCAATAAAACCATCCTTTTTTCCAAGCATTGCCGGTGCACCGTCTGTGCATATGGCTGTTAATCTTGTTGATTCGGTTTTTAAGGTCAACCTTGCGTTTACTGCATCAAATATAACTACGCCTTTTGTATTTCCAAGTAGCGGAATTAGTGCCACAATCTCTTCATTAACATTAAAACTATCGTCAACCATTCTGACTGCTAATATTAATTGACTTATGTCAGAAATATCGCACGATTCGTCCAATGCAAGAGAGAAGTATGTACAGGACTTTAACATGTTCTTTAAAAGCGAGTCCACGTACCTGTTAATCTCTTGAATTCTTTGGGTCACTGTGGATTGTCCCAGAGGAACTGTCTCAATTGAGGCTGCCAGCACACTTCCACTTTCTCCAAAACAAGACAGCATTTCCTTGCAAACGTTTTTAATAAAAATTCCATCAGTAAATGGTTTGAAATTCTGTGCAATAATTAGACTTGCAACATAAGATGCTTTTAAGGATGAATTAGTAGCATTCGAATTTAAATTACGACGTCGCATGTTTACTTCCTCAGAACAACTTTCGATGTACTCCAAGCTTTGCCGCGCATCGTGCATTAAAAAAGACTTTTTTAACTCCGCAACTAACTGTTCTCTTGATCCACCTCTTGTCTTCTCAGCAATGTAAGTCGCATGAAATCTCTTAAAATGTCTTTCAATATTAAATTTAGAAACCGTCTGTATTATTTGCAAGCAAATCATACATTGTGCTTCATTCTTAAAATTTCGAGCGAAAAGTAAATCGGTTTCCCACTTCATATCCATTATGCAAAATAAACTTGACACTTGTAACTCAAAACGCAAATTAGTTCTTTAAGTGTTTCAACTTTTACCAAATCATTAAAAAAATACAAACAAAATCAGCAAAATCAACAAAGTAGGCGAAAGATATCTTCTTCTCTTCCCACCCATTTTCTGCTCAAATGAAACTGTTGTTGCTTTCAACTAGGTGCAGGTGCACTGCAGACAAAATTGGCTATGATTAGCAATAACAAAACAACCGAAAAATTATGAAAGTATTTTCAGCGCTATGGCATTGTTTTTGCTTTGCTCTTTCATATGGAAATGTTGTTTTTGGTTTGCTCTTTCATACGGAAAGTTTGTTAGAGTAATCCATTGAAATTGCTCTTTGTATATGCGCCTATGCTCTAGCTATAACAAGAGCATTTACAAAAACAAAGGAGCACCAAGAGTATAGGCTGTCGGCACCCCTGCTATAAACAGTCTAAAAAATCATACTTACGATAAAACAAGTCCTCAACCTTATCTTAAAAATTCATATCAAAAACATTATACAAAAAATTTACATCGTCATTTTCGTATTAATATCAGAATTGACGTATTTTTACGCTAACTAGAGAATTCAACTATCTAAAAGCTTATAACTTTCTCCATAGATCGTACTTTCCCTAAAATAGTCCCAAACAATTATAAACGACTTACATATCTTTATTATTCTTTTTACGCCAAAGGGCGATTAATTGTATAAAGGCGTAAAAAGAACATTAGAAATAATAA
Source organism: Germaria angustata (assembly GCA_963681545.1). Classification (NCBI taxonomy): domain Eukaryota; kingdom Metazoa; phylum Arthropoda; class Insecta; order Diptera; family Tachinidae; genus Germaria; species Germaria angustata. The sequence continues at coordinate 82,621,717 of OY812998.1, forward strand.
TCTATATATAAAAAGGCAAGTGGAAAAAATTAAGAACAATTTTAACTGACTTAAACTCAACGTATTCGCTTGATTTTTGTTTTGTTTGATAAATTGTTAATAGGAGCAGTGCAGATATTTATTTTACATTTTTATGCCTAAGATATTTACAAACAGTTCATAATATTAGCCAATCATAAAGCCATGATCTCTCTTTCTCTCTTAATTTGCTAAAAAAAACTCAAAATTACAACAAAAAACTCAACTCCGTAATCATACTGAATTGTTATTATTCTTATTGAGCCTTAACACACGAGAACAATTATGCAGGCATAACATCCTACTTTGTTGGCAAGAGAGACGAGGGGAATGGTTTTTCGTCGGCACAATTTTTCAACCAGTCATAACCCCGCATTATTAGCACAAAACCAATCCATATGCATTTATGAAAAAACAGGTTCGATTGTTTTGTTTTCTACAGAACGTATTTATTTATGCCTCGACCGTCGTGGAGTAAACATGGATTTAAAAGAAGAAGGTGGCTTGGTCGCGCAAGCAACATGCATATAAGTACATAAATAGTCTTAAGGCTTTGCATATATACATACAAACATAGATTCCTAAAAAATAGGTAGCAAATTTATTTTGTTTGTTTCCTATTTTTGTGAAATCCTGTATGATTGGTTTTTACACTTTTCGTTGCCTGCGAAAAAACATGTACAGTACGATCGCAAAATGTAATCATTAAAAAGTAATCTATATCTATATATAAACTAGCTGACCCGGGCAAACCTTGTTTTGCCTTCAAATTTGCACTAAATCGACATAGCAATTATTGTTCAAATAAAGGTATCGGGCTAATTAACCCCACTACACGCTGGTTAAGGACCCAACGCCTTCAGCAAAAAGGCAGCATAGGCTTATCGCGCTAATCTCTATTGGGCAAAACACAAAAAACAAAATATTGGGCCATCTGTCGGACGAACTTCAAACTACACAGAAACACTCCTCACGTCCCATAGAACATGTATATAAAGTTCGGTCAAAATCGGTGCAGTAGTTCTTGAGTTACGGTGTAAAAACACACACACAAAACTAAGTATTGCGCCATCTGTCGGACGAACTTCAAACTACACAGAAACACTCCTCACGTCCCATAGAACATGTATATAAAGTTTGGTCAAAATCGGTGCAGTAGTTCTTGAGTTACGGTGCAAAAACACACACACAAAACTAAGTATGCCGTGAGCATAGAGCATGCATATCAAATTTGGTCAAAATCGGTCCAGTAGTTTTTGAGTTTAGCGATCACGAACATACACGTAATTTTTATGTACATATAGCTGACACCGTCAGCTCAAAATATCTTCGGAACTACATAACCGATTTAAGAGTTTGATATCTCGTTTAGAAGAACATAACAATGGCTTTCCAAAAAAAGTAAAATAAAATAAAAAAAAGCACAAAAAATAAATATATGTATATGTCATTGGTGGCGCAATATGAAAATTGCATTTTGCCACGCCCCTCCGCCCACAGACCGAAAATAAAAAATCGGACTTAAAAGTGTCACCCGCCCGAGTATTCTGAAGGTTCCCTGAAAATTTCGTCAAAATCGGCCCAACCGTTTTGGAGCCATTACGTTACATACATACATACATACATACATACATACATACATACACACATCCAATTTTATATATATAGATAGGCAAGTGGAAAAAGTTAAGAACCATTTTAACTGACCTAAACTCAACGTATTTGCTTGATTTTTTGTTTGATAGATTGTCAGTAGGAGGAGTTCAGAATGTATTTTTTATTCTACTCTATATGTAAAAAGGCAAATGGAAAAATTAAGAACCATTTCAACTGATCTAAACTCAACGTATTCGCTTGATTTTTTGTTTGTTTGATAGATTGTCAATAGGAGGAGTTCAGAATGTATTTTTTATTCTACTCTATATATAAATAGGCAAATGGAAAAATTAAGAACCATTTCAACTGATCTAAACTCAACGTATTCGCTTGATTTTTTGTTTCATAGATTGTCAGTAGGAGGAGTTCAGAATGTATTTTTTATTATACTCTACATATAAATACGCAAATGGAAAAATTAAGAACCATTTTAACTGACCTAAACTCAACGTATTCGTTTGATTTTTTGTTTGTTTTATAGATTGTCAATAGAAGCAGTGTAGAATGTATTTTTTATTCTACTCTATATCTATATATAAATAGGCAAGTGGAAAAAATTAAGAACAATTTTAACTGACTTAAACTCAACGTATTCGCTTGATTTTTGTTTGTTTGATAGATTGTCAATAGAAGCAGTGCAAAATGTATTTTTTATTCTACATTTTTGTGCCTAAGATAGTTAAAAACAGTTAAGAATATTAGCCAATCATAAAGCCATGATCTCTCTTTCTCTCTTAATTTTCTAAAAAAAATTGCAACAAAAAACTGAAAATTAACTAAATTAAATTTGGCTTGGCACTCCGTAAGCACCCAGAAGGAAAAACCTATTTTATTTGTTCATTCTATTCCACCATTTGGTGGTAAGACTATTCTACTAAGGTGCGATTTAATGCAAATTTTACCTGTTGTTCCAAACGGGACCCGATTTACTTCAATTGAAAATTGCATCATTAGTTGGAAAGAATTTAATTCGTTTCACAAAGTTACCTTAACACAAAATACGAGAGCTAGACCAGAAGAAGTAGAATTTGTCGAATTTCATAAATAAACTTGGTAATTGTGAATTAAGAAATTATCCAGAGTTAGGTGATGACATTATTGAATTGCCATAACAAATAATTGGTTGTTTTGATAGTTTAATTACTGAAATCTATGGTAATATTCGTGAGAATATATTATCGGATCAAATTCTTAATTCTGTAATTTTAGCTCCTATCAATGAAGACTATGCTTCAATAAATAATGATATACTTAATCGTCTTTCAGGGGAGGAGAAGGTTTATTACAGTTTTGTTAAGTTTCTAATGATGTCAATGACGTAAATGAATATCATTCTTAATTTTTAAATTTACTGAACGTAAGCGGAATGCCACCGCATAAATCGAAATTGAAAATAAATTCCATTGTTATGCTGATTCGTAATTTGAACATGGCACAAGCCATAGTAAATGGAACTCGAATGAGAGAAAAATGCTTGCACCGCAACACCATAGATTGCGAAGTATTAACGGGAGTAGTTCGCAATAAAAGAATTTTGATTCCACCAATAAATTTACCATTTTCTGGAATAATTCTTCCATTTAAATTTCAGCGGACACAATTTCCAATTATACCCGCATTTTCTATGACCATTAACAAGTCACAGGGGCAAACATTTGAAAAGATAGGTGTCATTTTGAGACTACCTGTATTTGCTCGTGGATAATTATATGTAGCTGCGAGTAGAGTTCGTTCATTCGACGGCCGAAAATTTTATATTTCAAATAAAAATGGTCAAGGAAACATACTCAATGACAATAGAGTTTTTACGAAGAATATTGTACTATAAAAAAATTTTCCTTAGATAAAGATGCCAGTCGTACAACTACTTTAAATATTATCAATAAAATGATTTTTTTTACTTTTAGTTTTTCTTCAATTAATCAAAAAATTTTAATATTTTTAACATAGGCAAAAAAATTTATGTTTCTTAAACGACCATCGAAACCGTTTCTATTATTTATTTGAAAAGCTTACATTAATAGATACAACTATTAAAGAATGGAGTAAGTACGGTAATACATTTTATTAGAAATGAAGAAAAATATGACATTTTATCTGAGCGGTTTTGTATTATTGCAATAATGGTTGAATTTCAACCACTGGGCGAACACTAGTATATATAAATAGGCAAGTGGAATAATTAAGAACCATTTCAACTGACCTAAACTCAACGTATTCGCTTGATTTTTTTTATAGATTGTCAATAGAAGCAGTGCACAATGTATTATTTGTTTTACATTTTTATGCCTAAGATATTTACAAACAGTTCATAATATTAGCCAATCATAAAGCCATGATCTCTCTTTCTCTCTTAATTTGCTAAAAAAAACTCATAATTACAACAAAAAACTCAACTCCGTAATCATACTGAATTGTTATTATTCTTATTGAGCCTTAACACACGAGAACAATTATGCAGGCATAACATCCTACTTTGTTGGCAAGAGAGACGAGGGGAATGGTTTTTCGTCGGCACAATTTTTCAACCAGTCATAACCCCGCATTATTAGCACAAAACCAATCCATATGCATTTATGAAAAAACAGGTTCGATCGTTTTGTTTTTTACAGAACGTATTGATTTATGCCTCGACCGTCGTGGAGGAAACATGGATTTAAAAGAAGAAGGTGGCTTGGTCGCGCAACATGCATATAAGTACATACATAAATAGTCTTAAGGTTTTGCATATATACAAATTATGATATTTCATTAACAAATTCTATTTCTTAACTTCTGATTAAGATACTTTATTAACAAATTCCGTTTCTTTTGAGTTCTCTTACAAAACTAAACTTAAAACAATTTCATAGAATACTTATTGCTACCTAGCACCCGTACTTAATAATATGTAGTTGCTGACAATGCGCCTAGTGTATGGTATTGCATTTCATATTTCATCACCTCAACAATATTGCTGTGTTTTATGTTGGGAAATAGTTTGTCAACTGCAAGTGGTGGTGCAATTTGTTATACCGTGTTAACTTCTCCCCCACTTAAGTGAGGGCCGTCCTCGGCCCTTTTGTAGCTATTAATGGCAGCTTTGATGTCGTTACATTTTATTGCTCGTTTTTGGCATAGTTTTAATGCAGTATAAAGACTGAGGAGTAAAATAATGGTTACAAGGCCTGAAACGGCCGGACCGGTTATTGTTCTATCCTTTACTTCAGTAATGTATTGTAGGTTTTCCAAGTTCAATCTTTGCAGATATGGTAGACTCAATATCTCGTGATGGCTTGTGATATTGACTATAGTAGCCGTTGCCGATGTCGAAGCCTTCTTCAGCATCCCCTTCTGATTCTTGTAAACGGTGCCGTTAACGTTAATTTCACCCTCAAATGTTATTAGGTAAGTACCGCTAACTGTGGTAACGGTGCCTTCCAGATTTTTTATAACAGCTGTGTTGTCGTTGACTATCATGACACCGTCATCGATAATCTCCAATGGCTCGAGATGACTAGGTCTTGTACTGCAATGTGCCATGGTACCTGCGTGGAGCTGTTGAGCGCAAGTTGGCTGAGGAGATTCTTGGCAGAATGATGAAGTCAGGGCTGTAGTGCAATTTCCAATTGCAATTATACGGTTCCCGCAATTAGCAACGTTGTTGTTTTCAGCAAGATATAATATCGTTCCATTGTGCTGGACGGGGTGCAGAATAATCTTCTTACATACTAATCTAGGTTTAGGATACTTAATTATAAAATACAACATTTCATTATCGGATAAGACCCTAATAAATGACACTTCCAGTAAATCCATAACAGTAGTATTTGTTGAACTTATTTGTAAAATTTCGTTTATGTCTTTAGAGTCCAAAAGTACTGGGTTTATTATGCCTACTTTTACAAGAGTGACTGATAGCATCAATGTTTCGATTTCCGCTATTATAATTCTATTTCTAGCAAGTAGTGTTTCGTATAAGTAGCCTGTATGAACCTGTTCGGGTTTTGAATTTTCGGTAATTCTGTTGACAATATCTGTCAATTTATTTATCTGGTCCTGTGTTTTTGAATTAATTGAAATCTGTTTGTTAACTGAGTTTATAAGTTCTCTCTGTCGCAATTTCTGTTCTTCAAAGTCGTCGAAATCGGGAGTTCCTGCGATTACCTTAAGGGCTGTTCCCAATATATTGATACTCCTTGCGTGTCTATGATGAACATACAATGATTCCAAGAGGGGGCGTATTCGCTTAATATCGGCCTCGAGTATTTTCACCATATGCGATGAGGGAAAATGGTTCGTAAGTTTTTCGGTTTCCTCCGCAATATCGGAGTATATTGTCAAGTTCGTGGTGTGTCGTAGATAATCGAAGTCCTGCCAAATTATAACGTCTCCGTCTTCAATCGGTATGTACTCTGAACCAGAAAAATCCGTTAATCTTGTGGTCAATGGTTTAATAAGTATCATCACCAAGGTCCTAAAAAGGAAAACGGGAGAATTAAACATTTATTTTAAGTTGTCCTTGTGAACCACCCTCCCTTTAATAAGAACTGTGGTTCCCAGATCTGCCTCTACTAACTCCTCGGAATATAAAGGAGTAAGTTTGTTCCCCAACCTTTTATTGTTCCTAACCAGTACGGGCTCGCCTACCTCAAATATTCTATTCTGCCTTGAGACATTGTTTCTTTGAAGCAGGTTCTGTTGGGCTTTTAAGATTTTTTCCTTAATCTGTTCCCTTAAATCAGATGAGGAGAAGTGAAAAATATCTAATGGTCTCTTCCCAGTTACCGAGTGAATGGTCCGATTATATTTTACGGTTGCCAGTAAAATAAGGTCAACTGTACTTTCAATTTTTTCTCTAATTTGAGGCACCTAGCTATTTCAGAGAGTGTGCTGTGAAAACGCTCCACCTGTCCGTTTGAGGTACTATGAAGAGGAGCGGCGTTTCCAATTTTAACATCAAACTGGTCCCGTAATAGGGATAAAATAGTCTCAGATTTTAGTGAAGGCTCGTTGTCGTAATAAATATTTTTTGTACTTGGGAAAAGGTTCATTAGTTGTATTATTGGACCCTTTAAGTCCACTATTATGCGAGATGGGACTTGTTGAACCACTGCAAACTTTGAAAACTTATCAATGCAGGTTAGAAAAAATTTTTTATCTGTTGAAAATATATCGATATGAAGCATCTCGCCTACGTAGGATGGTTGCTCCGATCTCATGTTTAATGGGATGCCTGTCGTACTTTGCTTTTGTACAGATTTTACAATTAGCAACGATTTCATTTGCCAATTTCACCATTTTTGGAAAATAATAATCGGAAAGTATCTGCTTGACGTTCTCCTGCGCCGACCTGTGGGCACGGTTATGTTCTGTGACAACAATTTCCCTTTGTTCATTCCTGTCAAAAATATCCTGGACCATATTTTTACAGTACCAAAATTTAGTAGCCGGAAAGTATCTAACCAGTTCATGTTGGATACAGACTATAGTCGGCAGGTCGCAATGTATTGCGTTTACGACCCTTGGATTAATTACCGATTTGACTTCATTGAATAATGTGGTCCTATCCGTGAAATCGATTAAGTGGCGAGTCTTTTTAGTGAAAATAATAAAATATCTCCTTAGAGGGAAATTCGCCACTTGGAGAACAATTTGGTTCCTAAAACAGTTGACCGGTTTGTCGGTAGACTCGATTGTGTGAGTCAGGGATATTTCACTGTGTGCCGTCGCGAGATCTGAATAATTGTCCTCTCCCGAGGTATTCTGGTTTTGAGGCTCCAAATTCTCCTTGGTGCAAAGAGATTCTACCTCAAGAGTATGAATATTTTGTCGTGAGAGGGCATCTGCCACATAATTCTCTTTTCCAGGTTTATGAATAATTTTGACATTATGCTCGTCAACGAAAGCCATCCAACGTTTTATTTTAGTATTTGGGTTTCTATCAGAAACCGCAAATGTAAGAGGTTGATGGTCTGTGTAGATATTTAAATTTCTTACGCCGTATAAATAGTTCCTCAATTTCTGGAGAGCCCAAACAATGGCTAAAAGTTCTCGCTCATTAGTGGAATAGTTAAGTTCTCTATCTTTTAGAGTTCTAGAAATCATGGTGATTGGCCTCCCCCCTTGTGAAAGAACCGCGCCTAAGCCTAAAGAAGAGGCGTCTGTCGTCAGGTCGAATGGCCTTTTAAAATCAGGATAGAGAAGCATAACTTCTTCGGAAGTAAGGATCTCTTTTAACTTTTCGAACGTTTGAAGTTGTTCTTCATCAAGATTTATTTTTACCCTCTTTGATTGGGAGGCACTAACCTTGCCGTTTTCGCCCCTCAAAATGTCTGTTAACGGTCTTGCAATAGATGCGAAATCTTTAATAAAGCTTCTGTAATAGCTGGCCAATCCCAAAAACGACCTTACATTAAAGAGTGTAGAAGGTTTTTCGTAATTGCGGATGGCCTCTTCCTTTTCCGGGCTCGTTCTGATGCCGTTTCTAGACACTACAAAACCGAGATATTCGACACTTTCCTGAAAAAAAATGTGATTTCTCTCGAGAAATTCTCATATTGGCTTCGTATGGTCGGCCCAATACCCATTCAATGTGTTTTACATGATCTTCCTCGGTTTCAGAGAAAATGATCACATCATCAACATAAACATAACATGACTTCCCAATTTGCTCTCTCAGAACATCATCAATGGCCCTTTGGAAGATACTGGGGGCATTCTTGAGGCCAAAAGGAAGCCTACAAAATTCGTACTTCCCGTTTCCGACCGAAAATGCCGTCTTTTCCCGATCTTGTTCAGATAGTGTTATCTGATGGAAGCCTGACTTGAGGTCAAGTGTCGTGAAGAATCTCGCTTTACCGAGATTTGAGAGAATAACATTTATTTGGGGAATTGGGTATTTGTCGTCGACAGTTATGCTGTTCAATTTCCTGAAATCTATAACTAGTCGTTTTTTCGTGTTACCGTACTCGTCCCTACCTTTTTTATCGACAACCCAAACGGAATTGTTGTAGGGTGACCTAGAAGGCCGTATGATGCCGTTCTGTAGGAGTTCTTTAATTTCATTATTAACGAAGTCTGCTACACCCATGGGATATGGATATAGTTTGGAGTTTGGTACGGATAGTAGCTACAATGTTCGTATTATACGGAAGTGATTCTTTGGGGTTTGCAAAAACTCCCAAAAATTTTTTCATCATTTCCCTAAACTTTTCTGCAATAGTTTGAGGCACTTTTATATCCTCCACTTGTGTAAAATTTACATTTACACATTTTAAAAATTGAATCTTTTCGATGCTAGTTTTAGTTTTCAACTCCTTCTTTTCGAAATTTTATGTCGCACTCGTCTGTGTTAACAGATCGAGGCCAACGATACCGTCAAACGTCGAGAGGGATGGCAAAATGAAAAACGTAGTATAGGTGTCAAAAATATTTATAGTGCATTTTTCTTTAATTGCTGTGAAACCGTAAATCGACTTCACCATGAACGGATTGTCTACTGGAATAATATTGTTTAAACCTTTTATAGGTTTAATATAATTCTTTGAGGCACCCGTATCTATTAGCAATTTTATGGTTTTCCCCGCCACACTTCTTTCTATAAAAGGTAGCAGGGAGCTGTTTCTAAAAAATTAATCTGTTCGAATTCGCCCTGAGCATCGATTTCAACATCGCCTGCTTCGGTCTCTGCCACCTGATGGTAGTCTTGATTATGTTCAGGGTCATCTTGCGAAAGATGATTTATTCTCTGATGTTTTGGGCTAGTATATCGAGCCGTGCCACTATTAGGTCTTTTCACTGCCTGCCAATTTGATTGATTTTTAAATGATTGCGATAGGTTCTGATTATGATAGTACTGATTCTGTGGTGTATTTTGCGTAGGCGCTGTGAAACGCGTTGAGTGTTTGAACCGGGCAGATTCATCAACATCCATAGGCTCTACCGAATTATTTTCGTTCCCGTTCATACGACTTGGAATTCGTCTAGCAAAGTTTGGATTTTTATTTTGAATATTCTTGTGCATTGACTGTAGTTCACTTTTTTGTTTATCCCTATCCTCACGAGATTTAGCGAAATTTGACGCAAACAAGTACCTTTCCCGATTAGATTCGACTTCTTGGGCTAATGCCAAGGCTGATGGTAAGTCGGATGGACGTGCCGAAAAGAGCACATTGCTTAAATCTTTTTTCGTGCCGGAAATAAAAACGCGTAACGCATCCATCCTGTACTTTTCATTCATAGAATTTGCGATAACGCTGTCATATGTCATAGTAGATTTGTTCGTAAGTAGTGTTAATTTTTTTTCTACCTCATCATAGAATTCTGGTAGAGTCATACTACCCTGACGAAGAGTGGATAACTCTTGTTCAATTAGATAAATCGGACGTTTGTCCGAGTATGTGAAATCCAAGCGTGCAATTATGGCTTTAAAGTTTAAAACAGTATTAAAGGAAGATAGTACCATGTTGGCTGAACCCTTAATTTTATTTGTTATGATAGCTACAGCCTGGTAGTGTTTAGAGCTTCCGTTGTAAGGTTCAAATAATTTATAAGCTGTGTGAGCAGCCTGTCGCCATGAAATGTACGACTCGTGTCTGCCTTCGAAGTCTGGCAAGGATTTCACGACGTCTAAGGACTCGTCACACTGACGTCCTGGAATAATTTCGATTTCCCTATAAGACACGACTTCAGGGGTCGATGCTGAAAATGTATCGAATTTATTTTGTATGTCAGAAATTTGTTTCTCAAATTCTTCCCGTTGGACTTTTAAAGCTGCTGAAATGGCAGTGTCAACGAGCACACGTAAATGCTCTGCGGTCGTCATCGTAATGTTATTATCGTTTTACCTTCTGTCCACCGGAATTCAATTGAACGAATCAACTTCTTGATCTAGGTCGTAGTTACTTATTAAAAAAACCGAGCAGAAATAAATTCAAATAATTCTTCAATATTTTTATTCCCTGTTTTCTTTACTTTTTGTAGATATTTTCGCGAAATTTTTTCCTACTCTTGCTAACAGCCACTCGTTTAGTACTTAGATATTTAACACACACTTTTTGAAAACATTAAAACTACATAACTTAAAATTAATCTTACAGTATAATAGTTATGAAAGTCTCCATTCTATCGATGTTACTCTTGACTTTTCTGCTACTGATGCTGCCTTTTTATTTCTTCGCAGACGTGCCGCTGATGTTGCCTCGTAATGTCTTCCTCTTTATTTCCCCGCAGTCCAGACTATTTCGAAGCCTGGTGACACATTTATTTTCCAAATTTATTTTCCAATTTTTTCCGATAACACTATCTTGTTTTTTAGATGTATTTTACACAATTCTTTTATTTAAATTTTATAAACGTACTGTCTTATAAAATTTTTCAGTTCAATCCCGTTGGGCGCCAATTATGATGTTTCATTAACAAATTCTATTTCTTAACTTCTGATTAAGATACTTTATTAACAAATTCCGTTTCTTTTGAGTTCTCTTACAAAACTAAACTTAAAACAATTTCATAGAATACTTATTGCTACCTAGCACCCGTACTTAATAATATGTAGTTGCTGACAATGCGCCTAGTGTATGGTATTGCATTTCATATTTCATCACCTCAACAATGTTGCTGTGTTTTATGTTGGGAAACAGTTTGTCAACTGACACTGCTGTCTGGTTAATAATTGCTGTCGTCGCACAAGATATTATTAGGGTGGTGCAAGTGGTGGTGCAATTTGTTATACCGTGGTAACTTACATACAAACATAGATTCCTAAAAAATAGGTAGCAAATTTATTTTGTTTGTTCCCTATTTTTGTGAAATCCTGTATGCTTTATTTTTACACTTTTCGTTACCTGCGAAAAAACATGTACAGTACGATCGCGAAATGTAATCATTAAAAAGTAATCTATATATATCTATATATATATAAAATTGGATGTGTGTATGTATGTATGTATGTATGTATGTATGTATGTATGTATGTATGTAACGTAATGGCTCCAAAACGGTTGGGCCGATTTTGACGAAATTATCTATATATATAAAATTGGATGTGTGTATGTATGTATGTATGTATGTATGTAACGTAATGGCGCCAAAACGGTTGGGCCGATTTTGACGAAATTTTCAGGGAACCTTCAGAATACTCGGGCGGGTGACACTTTTTTATTTTCGGTCTGTGGGCGGAGGGGCGTGGCAAAACCCAAAATAGGGGCGAGGCGAAGTTCGCCTGGTCCGCTAGTATTTTATAATCATTAAAAGTTTTTCATATTTTCGTTACAGCAAAAATTGTGCCATTACATTTAAGTGTTTCATTATTCATCTGTTGGACGAACTTCAAACTACACAGAAATACTCCTCACGTCCCATAGAACATGTATATAAAGTTTGGTCGACATCGGTCCAGTAGTTTTTGAGTTTAGCGACCACGAACATACACGTAATTTTTATGTGCGTATAGCTGACACCGTCAGCTCAAAATATCTTCGGAACTACATAACCGATTTAAGAGTTTGATATCTCGTTTAGAAGAACATGACAACGGCTTTCCAAAAAAAAGTAAAATAAAGTAAAAAAGCACAAAAAATAAATATATGTATATGTCATTGGTGGTGCAATATGAAAATTGGATTTTGCCACGCCCCTCCGCCCACAGACCGAAAATAAAAAATCGGACTTTACAGTGTCACCCGCCCGAGTATTCTGAAGGTTCCCTGAAAATTTCGTCAAAATCGGCCCAACCGTTTTGGAGCCATTGCGTTACATACATACATACATACACACATCCAATTTTATATATATAGAAGATAATACGAACAAACATGAAAAACAATAGGGGAAAAAATACCATAAATATAAACTGATGATGATTATTTTTCAAATGAAACTTGTACATCGTCTTTAACTACTGCAAACTTAAATCAATTGTTTTTTTTTCACAAATTTCATTTAAGAAATAATCATCCCTTAACAACTTTATATTTATATGAAATATTACCACCACATGTATACGTTAGGTACATATGTAAGTAACACATTTGTACATTGGATAACAATACAACTAAGTACCTATATCCAATGTGCAATGTATATTCTTCCAGCAAAGATTTATTACATTGGATAGCAATACAATTCTTTCCAATGTACAAAGTCTTCCGGCTTGTACCACGTATCACAAGTAAACACACACAGACACTTATTTTGACTTAGAACTTACCTGGTAGGATTCCTCGGAAAAACGTGGAGTTTCGCTCCTGCTGGACATCCCATAACACAACGTCGGCTCTTAAAAACAATAATACATAATGTAACACTATCTGAAAAGAAGGATTCTTTCAATACTTACATTTTTTCGTCTGCTTATTTTTCGCTGCTGTACACGTACATAAGGATGTATGGATTGACACTTTAGTTTTTATGTATTTTTTATAAATATTTCTTTGCTGTCAATAATTTGGCGCAAATTTTTTTCTTTTAATTTGCGCCAAATTCCCTTAAACACTTGAATAAAAAAATTTTTATTTGCTTATATTTTTTTCAATGCACAAAATTAACATCAAAATGTAAACATTAACAACTACTCAAGAGAGAGATAGCTATATGAAATCGAATAGATTAGTTATCCCTTACTCGAGCAAGTGTTAACGTCAAACGAATTGTCATGTCTACTTAGTTTATGGTTTTGATAAAGTTTCTAATGATGTCAATGACGTAAATGAATATCGTTCTTAATTTTTAAATTCACTGAACGTAAGCGGAATCCACCGCATAAATTGAAATTGAAAATAAATTCAATTTTTTTGATTCCACGAATAAATTGACCATTTTCTGGAACAATTCTTCCATTTAAATTTCAGCGGACACAATTTCCAATTATACCCGTATTTGGTATGACCATTAACAAGTCACAGGGGAAAACATTTGAAAAGATAGGTGTCCTATTGAGACTACCTGTATTTGCTCATGGATAATTATATGTAGCTGCGAGTAGAGTTCGTTCATTCGACGGCCGAAAATTTTATATTTCAAATAAAAATGGTCTAGGAAACGTACTCAATGACAATAGAGTTTTTACGAAGAATATTGTACTATATAAAAAAATTTTCCTTAGATAAAGATGCCAGTCGTACAACTACTTTAAATATTTTGAATAAAATGAATTTTTTTTACTTTTAGTTTTTCTTCAATTAATCAAAAAATGTTAGTATTTTTAATATAGGCAATAAATTTATGTTTCTTAAATGAACATCAAAACCGTTTCTATTATTTATTTGAAAAGCTTACATTAATAGATACAACTATTAAAGAATGGAGTAAGTACGGTAATACATTTTATTAGAAATGAAGAAAAATATGACATTTTATCTGAGCGGTTTTGTATTATTTCAATAATGGTTGAATTTCAACCACTGGGCAAACACTAGTATTATAAAACAAGCATTTATTGCTTGCACTTGCGGATAATTTTCTGGTTGTAATTCTTATTATTTGCTTGGAAAATGAGCGTGCATTAAATTTTCTGCATCTGAATCTGGTCATAGTGGGTTCAAATTAAAAACTTCAGTTCTAGCATTTCTACAGCTAAATGTTTGCAAAAATTAAACTCAAAGCCAGATGTAATATTGCAAGTAGCTTAGCTTTCCGGTACTTCAAGATAATATTTTAAAGTGCTCTATTTCAATTAATTTATATTTCGGAAATTCTGAAACTATTGTTGGTTGTCATCAATTTTGATTTTATTAGCAAAAAAGTAAATAATATTATATTACCTGGAACAAGCCCCACGATGTCTTATGTTTCGCCACTTCATTTGCAGCTCCCCACCCAACAAATGGAATCCAAAAATGAGGAACTAAATATATTACAAATATAATTGCATATATGTATTCATCAAATTCAGTTGTGGTTTGAATAATTCGAACACGTTCCTTAGCGACAATAAGAACTACAACAGACAAGCAACACCAGAAACATATTGCGTAAATTGTAGCTGCAGATTTCCAAGAAAAAGTGATTCTTCCAGGACGAGAACGTAAAATAGGCATCACAGCTAATACCCGAAAAAGTATCAGTAATAACTTATGGTCTCTATAAAACTGCAATAAAAAAAAGAAAATACTACATGACATTCTCTCTTTAAAATATCAGTTTCATACAAAAAAAGATTGTTTCATATCTCAAAAATTACTTAGAATTTTTAAGGCTTTTATGCTCTATTAGGACTTAAAAAATTAATTAGCTCTAAAAAAGAGTGCTCATGAAAATTTCAAGCATTCGTGATATAAATAGTTATACATATAGGAGAAGTACCAGGCAAGTTTATTATAAATCATACGATTGCTATACAGAAAAGATTGGAAATATAAAAAGCGATTTTGTTAGAGCTTTTAGATTTGATATAAAAAAACATATAAAAGTTGGCTAAATGTATTCAATTTTATTTAAATCGATAGAACGATCTATATAATTGAATGTTTGAAGATGATTATATATAAATGTTGACCGCGGCTACGCCTCAAATGGTTCATACGGTGGGTCCAATTTTGGCATATTCTCTCTAACATATCGGCCGGTATCTCACCAAAAAAATCGTCTAGTATATCAACCGTTGCAAACTTGTCCCTATAGAAATAACCCTTAACATAGCCCTAGAAAAAAGTAGTCTAAAGGTGTTAAAGTGCACCATCTAAGCGGTCAATTGACCGGCCTCAAATTTGAAATAAAATGTTCATCTAACTCGCTTCTCAATTGGGTTATAATTCACACTAAACAGTGCATTTTTCGGGATGCATTGACAGTTCTTGCAATGCTTCTGTCTGTTCCTTTCACCAAACAGCAATTTTTCTTAACCACGTATTCATTTAACCAAAAATGAGCTTCGTCGCTGAACACAATTTTCTCTTAAAAAATAATAATAATTTGCAAGTGCTGTTCGTTTGTAAGTCGATTCATGGTTAAGTTATAGACCAAACTGAATATGTTTAACATATTACACGAATGTAAATGGTATACAACAAGGAACGGTTAATTCCCCAATTATTTTTAATTTATTTATACACGATCTTTTAAACGAGGTTGATAATATTATAGGATTTGCGGATGATATCATTAAGCATTCAACAATGCTTTAACATCGTACAGAGATATGCTACTGATTGGCAAATGAGGATTAACAATAATAAATCTTAGGCTTTACTGTATCGATCTCCTGTAGGAAAATGTAACAATAATATTAAAAATAGTTGGAAATCCTTTGATATCAAATCCAATGATAATGTTAATATACCAACCAGGGATATGGTGAGGTACTTAGGAGTTCATCTTGATAAGTTCCTGTATTTTAATAAACACATTAACATACAAATTACTAAGGCCAGAAATGGTATTTTTAAATATAAAAGACTATTCTTTTACGAAGAACATAAAATCAAAGGTTAAGATAATTATGTATGAATGCCTAATTCCACCCATTTTAACATATGGCTGCCAAATATGGTTCAATATTTCTCTCTCATATATGGAGAAATATAGAATCTTTGAAGAAAATGTTTGAGAGCCTGTATGGCAATATATAGGTCTCCAGATAATAATTATACTAAATATACTTCGAATAGGAAGTTGTATAATGAGGCAAAAGTAAGCAGAATTGACAATTTTATTTTGTATGTTATAAGGCATCTTATACTAAGATGTACTGAATACAGTGACAATAATTTAATTATGACACCTTGTTATGTTAATGAAGAATACATTATAAAATGTCTAAACTCTGGATATGTACCACCTTAGACTTTCCTATACCTCGATAGTAACGGTTTTATGCAAAATGAAAATGGTGTTCTTATATTCTACCACATTTATAGAAGATACACTATTAAATCCGTACATAGTAACCAACTTACTACTGAAAACCTCAGATTTGAGACTAGTATTTTTTCTAAAGATAAAAATATTATTCACAGAATAATTTTCTCTCTTTGTTTTATCCTTTGACCTTTTTTAACGTTCAGCGATAGAAAAGTAAAGTTTTTTTCCCATTTTTTCCTTACATTAATAGTTTATATAATTTATACGTATTATAATATAAATAAATATATGTATATTATCAAAATAATAGTTACAACATAATTATTATTGTTTAAATAAACGTTATAAAAAAACAAAAAAAACATATTACACTAAAACAGCTGATCTGCAAAAATAGTGCTGCCATAAAGAAATTTTCTAAAAAATCACCCTTTTTCTTTTGATTTTTTTACTTTTTGACAAAAACAGTTTGAAGCAACCTAAGTAAGTCATATATACTTCAGATGATTTCATGCTCAGAAAATTACTTAAAAATATCTATTAAACAACAACTATCAAAAGCACTAAATAATTTGGAAATGAAAACGTAATATTTGACCCCAAACCAAAACATCGGAATTAAATCGTTGTTTGCCGAACCAGTCAAGAGACTGATAGTTAATACAAGAATTGTAGATAAGATTCGAACGACAAGAGAATCCCAGTATACAAAAATGATTAAACTTATCCTACGTTACTTAAAAATTTTGTTGGAGGGCAAGTTAATACTTCTTAATGATGGAATATATAGACCATGCTGCTCTCCATACAATTCACCTATGTTACCCGCAAATACTAAACCAGACTCTGACGGAAATAGATAATGCCGTCGCCATCGCCGGACATTATCCCATCCGCATCACAATTAGGACGGTGACCTTAAAAACGGATTCCTACCAATCCCTTTAAAAGAAGCAGATGTCGAAAAATGAGAAGCCTTTTTCAACAACTGCACCCATACATTTTCCGTCCTCCATTCGGTCTTTAGAATGCTCCCTAAATTTTTTTTGCAAATGAAGTTGAACCCTTTGGATTTACATAGAGTAACACCAAATGGAATAAAAGCTAATCTTTCAAAGGTTGAAGCTACAAGGATGATTGAAATTCCCAGAATTCAATCCATTTTTGCGAATGTTTCGGTTGTACAGACGATTCATTAGGGAATATGCTAATTTAGTGAAATCAGTAACTATTATTTGACTGTCCAATCGATTGTCAGCTAAAAAAGAAGTAACTGGACAATGAAGCAATATAAGTTTTTAATAAAATGAAATTTACTCTATCCTGTAATAAACTTATATTACAATATCCAGATTTTAACAAATAATTTAGTCTGACTGCTGATGCCTCCAATTAGGCTATCGATGCTGTTTTAGAACAGCAAACAAAGTAATTAAGTCGAAAACTTTCAAAAGTGGAGAAATAGTACCAGGAAAGAGGTGTCAGCTATAGAATGGGCGTCATTTCTGTTGCTGTCAACATTTTTATGGATACCCAAACTATGACGATCGCATTCAGCCTCAAAAACAGCAATAGCACACTCAAAAGATGGAAGTGAATATTGGAGGAATACACTTAAGTGCTCAAATATAAACCAGGAAAAGGATTCGTAGTAATATAAAATGAAAAACATATACAAATTAATTCTCTGACGCCAATTCTACACAGTGAAGAAAGCTCTTTTTACAATCTTATTCCATATACCTGATTCTAAAATTAATGTATATAAAATGCAATTGTTCCTTTTAACAAGAGATATACCTTCTTATTAATTTAAAATCGTTTCTCCCACCTAACATAGGCATATCATAGTCGAACAAGATTTTAATGAAGATAATTTATTATAAATTCTAAAACACTATTAAAATTTTTATGTAGCAAATGGTATTTCAAACAGGTATTATTAAATAACTTAGTAGAACTTATTAAAATTCAGCCGAAAACATTTAGAACATTTATATTTTCCTCAGATGAATGCAAAGATCGATATAATTGAAAAGTAGGGAAAAGATTGTCAAGAAAGTAATTGCAAAAGACATCCTTCTTCTCCCATTCTGAAACTTTTTCCTAATCCTAACTCGTGCCCTGGGCATATCGTTCTTCAAGATTTGTTCATATTCCTTGGAATCCCCAATGAAATTGTAATAGACAATGAGAAGTTCCTTAGCTCAGCCTCAACAATATATACATATGTGTGATAGAAAACCAATGCGGTATATAGATATTCAAAACAGCAACTATTAATGAATTAAATGAATAAATATAAAGATTTCACTCAACTGTTCCCGAAACAATGCATTGCGTAAAACAGGGATACGCAAAACAAGGGCGCCGCGCCAATGCTTACGCTCTTTTTTTGTGTACATGTGCACACGTATTGCAGAGAAATAAAAAACATAAATCAGTCTCACTCGAGCACTAAAACACGATGGACGTGTTACGCTTGTTGTTAGAAATTAGCGTTGCCATATGCAAAAAGTGAGATCCCCAGAAATTCATATGAAATTAACCTGAGGAAATACTAGTTCTTATGAACAAAATTTTTATGAGAAAATGGAGATTTAAGATTTCAAATTTAGGTATGACATGAAAATGTCAGATCTGGCAATAGTGATTCTTTATGTGTGTTTGTGAGGGCAAACAAAATGTTTATATGTATTTTTGCCTATCGCTGGCGTAAAAGCTGAGAAATGCATAAAAGTTTTGAGGATTTACTATCTCACTTTACAAATACAAATGTTCTATTCACTCCAATATCAAAAGAATAAAATATGTACATATTTTTGGGTTAAGAAATTAACTTACGCCATAATATAGGGAAGAAAGAGTAAGAGGATAACGAAAATACAATACTGACTGAATCCGGATGAAAAGTTCATATATCACACATAAAAATTTATTATAATAGAATACATATAATTAAAACAAGTAATAATACAAAAATAAAAGTACGAAAACTAAGCAACAACAAAAAAGTATAGTTTAATTGAGGAAATCATAAAACAATATTAAAGAAAGAAGGCACATATAATTTAAATTTTTTTTAATACAAATATCAAGAATAAAGAAAATTACAAAAATAAGTATTTAATAAATCATATATATTAGTATTAAAAAAATAAAGTGTAAAATAAATAATAAACTTCACCTTTTTTCTCTAGGCGCAACGTCAAACTAATTGCATCGGAATGTCAAATACTATAAAAAATAAACGAAAGTTTCTTGTATGGTGGTTGACATTCTTATAGCTGAAAAATATCAAATGTACGGTCAACTTTGTTGAACCTTCGTAGTGAACAGACGTATTAGCGGAGTTTTTTTTCCAAACAAAAGTACAAAAAAAAATCGTAATAAGTACTGATTCGTAATAAGTATTGATTTTGTGAAATTTGCTTAATTTGCACCAATAATATTTTTCATATAATCTGAAACAACAAAAACAAAAAAAAAAAAAAACAAACAACCGCAAAAAAGTGACTGAGGAATACTCTGCATGAGTACCTCAAAAACAAACAATTGTGAAGTGAGTTCTAACGGCAGACATGCCTATTTTACTGTGAGTTCTGAATCGGATGATAGTCTTTTTCTAACGGCACAGCCAATTTTTCGCGATCGATCAACTTCGCTTACTCCAATGCCAAGTAGTGATTCGGTAATATTACCATTGCCTAGTTCATCTCTATTTAAATCAGCGCCATTATCTGCTCCGGGCTCGTGTTCATCACTTAACCAAGTTATCACTACAGACAACAGTAGTCTGAAACCTAAGGTGCCTGTCGGAATGGACAGATATATCACAGTGGTAAAGCGCGGGCGAAGCCCAAATTCTTCAAAGATCTCATCGGTTCCCAAGATATCCAGGGATATCGGCGGCGCCTCAGCTAACCGCCAAAACCGTTTCGAAATATTGCAAGTTGACAGCGACAGACCCGAAGAATCCTCGAAGAAAACCTCAAAACCACCACCAATATATCTGAGACAAAAAAATTCAAACACTCTTATTAAAAAACTAATCTCGGTCATTGGTGAAAAGACATTTCACATTGTCCCAATAAAACATGGTAATATTGACGAAACAAAGATCCAAATATATGAAGAAAAAGATTTCCGCAAAATGGTTAACGAATTTGAAAAAAGTAAAACAAGTTTCTACACATTCCAGGAAAAAAAGTGCAGCAATTGTGGAGGTAATCACACTGCTAACTACAGAGGATGTCCTGTATACTCTTTCGTTAAACAGGCTATGAGTCAAAAGCCTAAAGTAATCCCAGCGCAAACAGGAAAGACGTACTCCGCCACTTATCCTCTAATGGCCCAATCAATCACTCCACAAGTATCGTATGTTG